>JASSRZ010000051.1:2261330-2273469 GCA_032164315.1 Malacoctenus gilli | reverse complement strand
CCGATATTTAGGGAATTCAAAGCAAGACCTGCACACAGATTCTATAGTGTAGTGGAAATCACATCTGCTCCACATGTGGAGGGTCCTGTGGTCAAATCCCAGTGAAGCCATTCTTATTTGTTTCCAACTTAAAAATTAGAATTTTTTTTGCCTCATGTTTACTGGATCCAATATTTAGGGAATTCAAAGCAAGATCTGCTCACAGATTGTATAGTGTAGTGGATATCACATCTGCTTCACATGGAGAGGGTCCTGGGATCAAGTCCCAGTGATGCCATTCTTGTTCTTTTTTTCCAACTAAAAAATTAGAATTCTTTTTGCCTCATGTTTACTGGATCCGATATTTTGGGAATTCAAAGCAAGTTCTGACAAAGAAACTGTAGTGTATTGGATATCATATCTGCTTCACATGTAGAGGGTCCTGGGATCAAGTCCCAGTGAAGCCATTGTGATTTGCTTCCAACTAAAAAATCAGAATTCTTTTTGCTTCATGTTAACTGTATCCGGTTTTTAGGAAATGCAAATCTAGGTCTGCATCCAGATTCAATAGTGTAGTGGATATCACATCTGCTTCACATGTAAAGGGTCCTGGGATCAAGTCCCAATGACGCCATTCTTATTTGTTTCCAACTAAAAAATCAGAATTCTTTTTGCCTCATGGTAACTTGATCCGATGTTGAGGGAATTCAAAGCAGGATTGGCACACAGATTCTATATTGTAGTGGAAATCACATCTGCTTCACATGTAGAGGGTCTTGGGATCAAGTTCCAGTGACGCCATTCTTATTTGTTTCCAACTACAAAATTAGAATTCTTTTTGCCTCATGGTAACTGTATCCGATGTTTAGGGAATTCAAAGCAAGATCTGCAAACAGATTCTATAGTGTAGTGGATATCACATCTGCTTCATATGTAGAGGGTCCTGGGAACAAGTCCCACTGATGCCATTCTCGCTCTTCTTTTGCAACTAAAAAATTAGAATTCTTTTTTCCTCATGTTTACTGGATCCGATATTTAGGGAATTCAAAGCAAGTTCTGCACACAGATGCTTTAGTGCATTGGATATCACATCTGCTTGACATGTAGTGGTTCCTGGGATCAAGTCCCAATGACGCCATTCTTATTTGTTTCCAACTAAAAAATCAGAATTCTTTTTGCCTCATGTTAACTGGATCAGATATTTAGGGATTTCAAAGCAGGATCTTCAAACAGATTCTATAGTGTAGTGGATATCACATATGTTTCACATGTAGAGGGTCCAGGGATCAAGTCCCAGTGAAGCCATTGTGATTTGTTTCTAACTAAAGAGTCAGAATTCTTTCTGCCTTATGTTTGCTGTTTCCGGTTTTTTGGGAATGCAAATCTATGTCTGCAAACCAATTCTAAAGTGTCGGGGATGTCACATTTGCTTCTCATGTAAAGGGTCGTGGAATCAAGTGCCAGTGAAGGCATTCTTGTTCTTTGTTTTCCAACTAAAAAATTAGAATTCTTTTTGCCTCATGTTTACTGGATCCAAAATTTAGGGAATTCAAAGCAAGCTCTGCACACAGATTCTATGGTGTCGTGGATATCACGTCTGCTTCTCATGTAGAGGGTCCTGGGATCAAGTGCCAGTGATGCCATTATTATTTGTTTCCAACTGAAAATTTAGAAATCTTTTTGCCTCATGTTAACTGGATCCGATATTTAGGGAATTCAAAGCAGGATCTGCACACAGATTCTGTAGTGTAGTGGATATCGCATCTGCTTCACATGTAGAGGGTCCTGGGATCAAGTCCCAGTGAAGCCATTGTGATTTGTTTCTAACTGAAAAATCAGAATTCTTTTTGCCTTATGCTAACTGTACCCGGTTTTTAGGAAATGCAAATCTAGGTCTACAGTCCGATTCTATAGTGTAGTGGATGTCACATCTGCTTCACATGTAGAGGGTCCTGGGATCAAGTCCCAGTGATGGCAGTCTTATTTTTTATTTCCAACTAAAAAATTGGAATTCTTTTTGCCTCATGTTAACTGAATCCGATATTTAGGGAATTCAAAGCAAGTTCTGCACACAGATTCTATAGTGTAGTGGATATCACATCTGCTTCACATGTAGAAGGTCCTGGGATCAAGTCCCAGAGAAGCCATTCTGATTGGTTTCTAACTAAAAAATATCCACTACACTATAGAATTTGTGAGCACAGCTTGCTTTGAATTCCCTAAATATAGGAACCAGTTAACATGAGGCAAAAACATTTCTAATTTTTTAGTTGGAAATCAAACATAAGATTGGCATCACTGGAACTTGATACCAGGACCCTCTACATGTGAAGCAGATGTGATATGCACTACACTGCAGAATCTTTGAGTAGGGGTTGCTTTGAATTCCCTAAATATGTGATCCAGTTAACATGAGGCAAAAATAATTCTAATTTTTTAGTTGGAAATAAAGAATAAGAATGGCTTCACCAGGAATTGAACCCAGGACCATCTACATGTGAAGCAGATGTGATATGCACTACACTGCAGAATCTGTGTGCAGAACTTGCTTTGAATTCCCTAAATATCGGATCCAGTTCACATGAAGCAAAAAGAATTTTATTTTTTTTAGTTGGAAACAAATAAGACTGGCGTCACTGGGACTTGATCGCAGGACCCTCTACATGTGAAGCAGATGTGATATGTGATATACTTTCTGAGCTGAGACCAGTTGCAGGCACCATGACTAGCATAGACAAGCTGTATGGAAGACGAATGAGAGCGCTCAGAACAAAAGTGGACAGTCATTTAGTTTACAAAGTTCTTTGGAGTGACAATATAAAACCAATTCAGTTTTTTTTAGACGCTTTAATAAAAGAACAGTCGTATATTTTTAAAAATTCATTTAAATCCAACAGTGTTTTTACCTTTCTAAAAATCCTCATTTGAACAACCGCGGAGGATAAAATGTCATTTTGTTCTGCTGGTTTTAGATCCAAACATCCTCGAGAGTAACAGACACGTGAAGACAGCTTCACAAATGACTTTGTTTTATCCTGCTGGCCTCAACAGTCTGTAACCTCATCAGGCGCGGCTGCCTCACAGCCACTGACTCTGCTCCACCGCGGTGCTGCCGTCCAGCAGCTCCTCCTGTTCCGCTGGTCCAGCCTCCACATCCGTCTCAGGCTCACGGGGTGGAGGCGACACTGGAGGTTCAACGCTCCGCTGGATACGTACCTGGAATGTGACATGAGGCTTGATTTAACAAGCGCAACAAAACAGACTGACAATGACTGATTCAGGAAGAGAAATACGCCATTATTTTCCACCCTTTCAGCATATGAACATTTTCACAAAGACACAAGAAAGCCACATGGGAAAAGTCATAACAACTAAATGTCTTCCATCAGGTACAACTGCTTTTTTCCCCCCCATCAACTTGTCAAAACTTGCCTCGCGAACGATAACCATTACTTTACTGGATCGCCCAGTCGGGAAGGGCAAATGTACACAGTTTGTCACACCTGACATTGTGACCAGTGTTTGCACACAGTCGGATACACTCTTTAAGCACGTTGAACGTCTGCACCTTTGAGCACACTGACAGTTTGAGGCAGTGACATCACTACGGTCTGCTCCTTTACTCTTGATGCCATTTCATTTTCAATAAGAATAAACGAGAAATGTCACCCTTTTGGCCCGGACTGGTCTCCTCCTGCAGGGCCAAAGGTAGAGGAAGGAAGCGCAGGCAGCAAAGCAGCGGAAGGAGAAGACCATCTCAACGATGGACATGAGGATGAGAGGCACCCACAGAATGATGGTGGTCCCCTGCAGGCCCAAGAACAGCAACACGTTACGGGTGGTTCTTGTCTTGTTTTTGTCTTTCAAACATTGATTCCAGGATCACAACAGAACATCTCACGTAGATGCGGGTGGGATCGAAGGGGCATTCGTATGTGATGCTGGAGGAGCCAACGACGGGGTCGGGAATAACGTTGCAGTGTGTAAGCAGGCTGCGTCCTTTATGAAGGATGGCTTTAACGACAGAAACCGCCAAGCCGAGAGTGGAGGCGACTGCCAGGAGACCTGCCAGGAGGCTGAAGACAAACAATACCCACTTCTGCAAAACAAACGGGACAACTTTGTTACGAAACGTAAATCTGAGAGTCGAAAAACACTGCCGACAGTGCTGAGTGGAGGAAGAGAAAAGCTGGAGTGAGGACGGGAACAGTGTTTACCAGGATCCTGTTTTTCTTGTTCTTAGACAGGACAATGGCTGCTATCCCACTGATGATCCCCTGGAAGGAGACAAGAAGTTTGGGAAGAACAACCACAAACGACATTGAGAGACTTTAAAACTTCAATGTGAAAAGGTTAAAAAGTGACCCGAAATGAGACAAATAATCAGGCCAGTAAATAACGTTTTTACACCACTTTACTAAATCATCACAACATATGGAATTACCACCACTTACCAGCAGGCCCGCCACAATGGCGATGACATTAGCGATGGCATAGACCATAGTCCGGGCTTGGGCGTGCACGTTGATGTGTCGGAGCACAGCGCCATGCACCAGTGCCCCCAGAAGAAAGTTGACATGTCCCACCAGCACCAGGCTGAGGCCCATCTTCATCAAGGTTTTGCTGTCCTTGAGGCTGGCACAACACACTCCTGCAGGGAACACAGGGACCTCTACTTAGGGAATATTCACAACTTGACATGTTGAATTATTTCAGGTAAACGGCGAAATCACCAGTGGATTCTGTGGAGAACATGGTTAGTTCTATTATTTAAGGCCACCGTGCAAAATATTGATGTGCAAAGGTTTGTACGAGAAAAACAAACTATTAACGAATCCTGCAAAGATTTGTTGATTGAGCTCGCTTCAATAAAGCAAATCAAGAAAGAGCAACCACGCGGCACCTGGCAGCAAAAGCAGTCTCCACGATTATCTCCGACCCCTGCGGAGGCGTTTCAGCATCTCTCCCGCTTCACGCAGCGAGCGGATGCTGCATCTATACGCTGTCTAATTTGCTCCCTGTCGCATGAACGCGATCCTGCCACTGAGATAATAGGAAGCAACCCCCTCTATCCCTCCCTAACAATGAAGAACCGATCTGAAGGCAAAAGGGACAAAGCTTTTGGGTGGGGTGTTCAAACAGTCACCACCACCTCTGCTTGCCCTGAGGGGGTCCGTGTGATTACCTGCTGTTGCCCTGCTGTGGCAGCACGCGCAGTGTTTCTGGTCATAATATTGCTCGTTTCAGGGTTTGTTGTCGTGCACGCCGTCACAGCAGTGTCAGAAGGCAGATCAACACTTTTAAAGCCTAATTTAGATTTAGCTCTCCAAATGTTAGGACTGTGTTAGAGGAACACGTGTGGATAAACAGAAGCTAGAATAGAAATCAAAGTAAAGCGAGAACCGAACACTGTTTGAAAACATTCGCGAATATAAAGTAGGGAAGAACAGGTTTTGTGATGCTCTTCAAGAATGTCTCATAAAAGTTAGAAAGTCAATTAGTCGCACACTGTACAGTCAACTGTGAGCTGGCATAATGTCACTCTAGCGTCTAGTACAACCAATTGTAGTGGTCTTATAAACATATAACAACATTTCATGGTGATAATGTACTTTCGTGTGGTGTGTGATAATGTTTAGGGTGTTCACTTGACAGGATGCTCCACAGGTTGTAGGTGTCCTACTGTGTTGTAGCCATTTATAGCCAAAAAAAAAAAAAAAACACACACCCATTAAAGGCTTGCAGCACTCTTTTCACTCTACTACTCTTTTCTTTAAACACTTGAATCTCACACAACGTCGAACACAGTCAGAGTACACAACACAGAGTGAAACAGCATCAAAACAAAGTTCACACTGAAAACTTTGCACCAGGGGGACAAAAGTGGGTTAGCTGCGTCTCTTTCTTCCGTTTACAACCACGCAGACCACGCCTAAAACTTCAGCGCGCGACGTGCCCGCGCACTCTGCCTGCTCCGTGAAAAGCGCGCACGAATATGAACTCACCTAAATTCACCATGGTGGTCTCTCTCGAGTGCCCCTCAGATCATGTTAGAAGAAAAGCGGCGTTTGACGCATGTCTGACGGCTCGCCGACACTCCGCTTTCACCGGGCCGTCGTGCTCCTCCGCGGCCGCTCACCTGAGGACAAACGAGCGCTCTCGGAAGCCTACCTGTGCGGAGGCTCCGCCCCCACTGCGCCGCCAATACACACCAAATGCAGGAAATAACGCGTGCAGATGAAGATCTTCGTCTCAGAGGAAAAAAATGCATGCATTTAAGAACACATTACGGGTTACCTTTTTTTATTTTTTGTATAGCAGTTTTGGACAATTGTTTCTGTTTTATGTGTTGAAAAAAGATGCACAAGTTGATAAACAATCAGAAACACAAAAACTGGCTTACAGAAAGTTTGCACTGGAGTCAAACCTGGCAGCCTCATGACCTTGATGACGAACACCTGTGGCCCCTTGACAGCCGCTTCTTAATGACACACCTGAGCCAGGTGGGCAATCAGGCTTGGCGCCGTTTGCAGCTCGCCATGGGGATGTCACGGACAGGCCTGTTGCTTTGCATTTTCATAGGAGATTTTATCGCAGCTGAGTATGTGACGGGTTACAGCGACGATGGGCTACCGACAGGTGTTTTTGAGACTTTCAGGCCTTTCCCGTTGGACCGAAGTTCTGATTTTATGCCGTATAGCTCACCTTTTGGGTCCTGGAAGACCCCAGACTTTGACGCGTTCGCCAGCCTTCCCGCCATGATGAGTGTCCCCAGAGTGGAGGTGTTTTGCGATGGCTCCATGCTCACTCTGGTGGTGGACAAGAGGTCTTTCAGACGCAGGCTGAGCAGGGGGGAGTTGCAGCTGGGCGAGGGCTGCTTCAGCAATGCCGAGCTGCCGAACAAATTTGTCTTTTTGTACAGTCTTGATCAGTGTGGAACCACACATGTGGTGAGTTAAGGAAGTTCTCTTGGTGTCCCTTGTCTTGGTGGTGACTTTTCTAAGTGACTCTGTGTTACAGATACAGGACGGTGTGAATCTGTACACCAACTCCCTCCATTTGAATTTCAAAAAACCCTTTGCAAACTGGTGGCAGATGCCTCCATCAATCCACATCTCCTGCATCCCTGAAAGGTGTGTTTCTATTGGTTTCAAAGCACCCACAGCTTTCAAAATGCTAATGTTTAACTTTTTTTTTTTTCAGGTCCTATGATTCAGTCCCCCGAACTCCTGCATCCAGTGGCAGTTTCACCATCAAATCTATGACTCGTGAGTAATGTTGCACGTCAATGTGATCGTATTGAGGAGATGGTTTCATTCTCGGGTGCTTATCTTTGCCGTGCAGCATCCTGGAGCGACGCACAGGCCAATGTTTACCAAAGAGGCCAAGTTGTCAACCTGCAGGTTTCTGGCAAAATTGGGCCAGATCAGCAGCTCTTTCTCCAGTCCTGCTTCATCTCTGTGTCCCCCAAGCCTGAGATGAGACCCAGGCATGCAGTCATCCTGAACAAAGGGTGAGGAGGGGGTGACATTCAGCTTTCTCACTGCTGAACTCGGGCTGTCAAAATGCCTGAGGAGATGATGGTTTGTTCCAGGTGTGTGACCTCGGCAGGCTCTCGTCATCCTATTGTACACTTTGTGGCTTCGGACCGAGCTGATGCGGTCAATTTGATTCTGAACACATCCCATCTTATTTCTGAGGTGAGTGGAGGGGAGTGCTTGAGCATTTTTAATCTTGAGTTTACTTGCAGATCTCTTAACCTTGTCTCCAGTTGTACCTCCACTGTAGTGTGCTGGTGTCGGACCAGGCTGTCACCTGTGGCTCCAAATTCTGCAATTACAATGTGATCAAATCGAGGTAATTGCAGAAATATTACAATTGCATGTGAAGAGCAAATTGTACACGTTTAATGCCAACCGTCTCGTTCAGGTGGGAAGATCTAAGTGGCAATGTTGACGTGTGTGACTGCTGCAGCTCAAAGTGTAAAGGTTTATCGGTCAAGGGCCTTCCAGGTAAATGGGCTGCTTGGTGGATTTTGTTTCCTGTTAACGTCACTGTTAAAACTCACTGCAAGCATGTCATTGCAGATGCAAAGGTCACCGTCAGCATGGGCCCCTTGGTCATTGTGGATACAGATGGTGAAATGTCCTCAAATCCAGCGTCTGAACCAGAAGCTGGGATGCTCAAACCTGCTCCCGCCCCCACAGAGGCTGCTCTTCCTCACCCCGCCGAGGACGTCATCGTCTCTGGTACTTCTGTGTCGCCCAGAAGAGAAGTTGTGCTGATGAGACGGGACCCAGGAGCCAGGCAGACACTGTGGCTGCCTGGGCAGGTTCATGTCACCGACAACTCTGGAGGAGGGTCGACTGTTCAGCGGGGCGGCGTCCCCGAGGACCGGCCTCCAACTGCGCAGAGGACGTCTCCTCTTGCACTACTCAACAAAGGGACCAAAAGACAAAGTGGTGCCTCCAAGCAGGCGGTGAACCTGCCTTCACTGGTCAATGGGTGGGCCATCCGGCCCCAACAGGACATCGCCTTCATCATAGAGGAGTTTGAAACGGACAGGAGGTTGGCACCAGCTGGCGAGATCGCCCCCAAGGCAATGCAAGACGCTAACTTTCTGCCAACAGAGGTGAATATAAACTACCTGATGGTAAGTGAAGAGGCAATGCCATCGGATTTGGACCCCGTGGCTGCCGAAGAGGAAACCCGGAGGAAGAAGCGTTTCTTGGATGAAGCTGAAGGAAGCGATCCAGATCGAGAGGAATGTGTGACTGGATGCCCCACTGACCTGGAACCAGTAATTCGCACAAAGATCGAGTATACGAAAGGCGTGGACGGCTCAAAGAAGCTGAGTTACGAGGAGGATGTGAGACGGCAACGGGGCGGCAGGAGGGAGGCGTCGCGTTTGGGGAGGAATGTGGCGAAAAGGCGGGAGCCCAAACTGGAGGGATTGCACTCGACTTTCCTTTATTTGTTGAGGTAATCCCATTTCTGTGAAATTGGACTCATCATGTAAACTCACTAATGTGTGTTTCTTTCCTCAGGAGGCTTGACAACGCAGAATGACTGCAGCTTTGTATTTATACTTTAAATCAATAAACATTGAGCAATGCTTGTGTGTTGGTCTTCAAACTAAGTGCGAAGGTTCGACTTTGACATTCAACATCGCGCACTTCAGTCCCCTGGAAGATCCTGTACACATGCCCCTATGGAGTCTTGTGTATTTGCCACCCAGATGTCGCTGTGGGCAGCAGAGCTCCGGTTGGGACAGCAGCGTGCGCGCTCTCTTTACGCCGCATGCTCAGTGGGTGGGTGTTTTGGGTTTTTTTTTTCTCCCCCCCCCCCCCCTCCTCTCTCTCTCCTAAGTTTGACCCTGGCCACTATTTCCTCCGCACCGCTCTCTATAAAGTGGCCATGCTTTCCTCTCAGCAGTCTCTTTCCCCGGCCACAAAACAACCGTGAGTGTCGAACTCACTGTTCTTGAAAAAATAAAAATAATATAAAAAATATAAAATCTACAAAATCTTCATAAAAACAAGAACAGGAATAAAAAAAACCTTCAAAAAAATAGCAAAATCACTTATTTTTCCAAAAAAAAAATTCTACCAACCTACACAACCAGGAGGCCTCGGGTTTATCCCGAAGTTGGTGTCTTTTTCTTTCAGGACCTTCATCGGAAGACGATCTTTTTAGTGTATTTTTTTTCCCAGGTTAGGCTTTTTTTTCCCTGAGCACGCTCGGTCTCGGAGCCCTGCAGCTGTCTGAGCAGCGAGAAGCGAAGCGCACCGCAGCCCGGGATTACCGCTCCGACCGGCTGTCTCGTCCGGCCGCCGTTTCTCTCCCGTCTCCGAGAGAAACCCCGCGTTCACATTGTCGGAGGTCCGAGATATGAACACAGCGACAGGGAGCTATCCGATGGCTTCTCTCTACGTGGGCGACCTGCACCCCGACATCACGGAGGCTATGCTGTACGAGAAATTCAGCCCAGCCGGACCGGTGCTCTCCATTCGGGTCTGCCGCGACATGATCACCCGCCGCTCCCTCGGATACGCGTATGTCAACTTCTCGCAGCCCGCTGACGGTAAGAACCGGAGGTGGGGACCCGTGTGCGGCCGGAGCACGCTGCTCTGCCCGCGTGCACCCTGCAGATATTGACAGTGTCTGTGTTCGAGTGTCGCACCTTTTACACTGTGCATAGAAAAAAAAATGAACAGGTCTCTGCAGAGGTGTCCGATGCCACGCTGGTTTTGAGGTGTCATTTGACCTACATAAGAATGTCCCACTTCTACGAATCCATATTAGTGTCTGGTAAAACCTCCCGCACACGTGAGTTGGTGTCTTAAGTAGAAAAAAAAATCTCCTTTCGTTGTGACAGATTGTTGCATATTTGTTTTAAAATATCAAGTCTACTTTTTTGTAGTTGTAGCCCTGAAACCAAAATGACCCATTTCTGCTCCTATTTAAAGGGCCAAAACTAATTCCCATTTGCCCCTCTTCTGCCACTGAAAGCAAGAGAAGAGGGAGCACAGCTGAAGCACGGCACAGCCTGCTTGACAAGCCGCCTCTGTGTTTAAGTCAGTGTTTTTCACAATAACAAGACCTGGTTCTGACACCTATCAATCCAGTTTCATACTTGATAATTAGAGGCTGTTTTATATGCTTGTCATTAGACTTTTCTAACCACAATGCTGAACATATGGCCACAGATGACAGACAGAAATAGGTTTAACATAGAGAGGGAATTGGCCTTATGGGGTGTGAGGTCTCTAAAGCTTCCCCTGCTGCCTGATCAGTCAAAGTGAATCTAAGGGTAATTCCAAGCAAAAAGACCACGTTGTGGACTGAGTTTGGTTGCAGCGACGCTCCCCCCTGACAGTCAGCGCTATTAGAGTGTTGAGCAAAGGTGGCAGGTGTTGTGGTTGTGTTTGGTGGTGGTGGTGGTGGTGAGGGGGAGGTTAGTGACACTGTTTACATTGTGTGAGCTTTTTTTCCCGTGGTATCAACAGAAAACACCTGTCGCGGCTTATCTGCGCCCGAGCCCGGTTGACCAAAAGCCGGCGTAACGATACGTTATGGCGAGGAAGTTAGTCGTGTTGAAGTGAGAGGAAAACAAGCTCAAAGTGGGAAGGCACCATTTGTCACTGGTGGAGGGGGTGGTGGTGGCGGCGGCGGCGTTGGGTCCTTTCAGCTGTAACACGTGTCTGTGTGTGGTCCTCAATATGTGAACAATACCGATAAAAATGAAAAAGACGCCACGGGAGGCTCGCGAGCGGTCGGATCAGGAGAGGCCGGGTCGAACCGTTGGATTTCTCCACGCTGCAGACGCATGTGTGAACATTCACATGACCCGGTGCTGCTCATCTGAGCATTCTTGTTGAATGTGTCTCTTCCCCATCAATGGCAGAGAATGCTCTACTCACACTCCATGCCAGCACATACCTCTCAGGACCCCTCTCTAAATATAGCACTTCCCCTCTGAGCAGCTCAAAACTTGCCTGCTCCATAAAATAAAGCAAACCAACTTTATCAGATAGTTCATTGAACACAACATTTCACTGAGACATTTTCACTTTTGAGTATGAAAGGGATTCCAGTCGGTGGATTGAACAACATGCCCCGCAGGGATCTACTTGATTCACACAAAGATTGCCAGCGTGAACCTTCCAGAAGTGCGTGTATCTGACAGCGATCGCACACCTTCCCTCGGCACACAGGTTGTGAAGTACAATTGCGAGCCAAACTGCTGATGCCAGCAGACGCAAGGCAGCTCCGTTTTGTTTACCAGACACTTTTAGCTGGAAAGCCTGGCCTCTGTGTGTATGTGTGTGTTACTGTGGAGTGGCCGAACAAAAGGCTCTTTGGCACGTGTGCCCGCATTGACGTGTGAGTTGAAGCTATAGTCGGAGGGGGTGGGGGTGGGGGTGGGGGGGCGCTGTAAATAAATGCAGTTGTGCCAACAAAGCAGAAGACAATGTGATGAATTTCACAGTAAAGTTGGATTGCGACGCGTTAGCCTCCAACAACTCGAGCATTTAGGCCTTTATTGTGGCAATACTTACACGAGGGCCTGCTGCACTGCTAAGGCTACTGTGTGTGTGTGTGTGTGTGTGTGTGTGTGTGTGTGTGTGTGTGTGTGTGTGTGTGTGTGTGTGTGTGT
>JASSRZ010000051.1:2250538-2261230 GCA_032164315.1 Malacoctenus gilli | reverse complement strand
GTTAGGGAGAGGGGGGGGGGGAGACATGTGCCGCATGCTAGGCCACTGCAGCTGCCCCCCACACTCGTCCCAGCTGCTGGTGGACACCTCATCGGCCCGGCCACATGGTCGACTGCAGTATCTTATCCATGTTACACGTGGCTTGTTAATAGACCGGCAGCAGAGATTCTCCATTATGACGCTCTATCTACTTAGTTTGTTTTTTTCTCTGTTATTATTATCAAATGCTGGTTGTGGTACAGTCATTTCTGCACCAAGGTACCAACGGAACAGCGCACTGAACACAGTGGAAGCATGACAATAACACACACACACACACACACACACTGGTATGTTCTGAGCCACCTGTGACCTTTATCGTCCTCTCTCTCTCTCCTTCCCGACCAGCCGAGAGAGCCTTGGACACCATGAACTTTGACGTGGTCAAAGGGAAGCCAATCAGAATCATGTGGTCCCAGAGGGACCCCTCCCTCAGGAAGTCTGGCGTGGGCAACGTCTTTATCAAGAACCTTGACAAGTCCATCGACAACAAAGCCCTGTACGACACCTTCTCTGCCTTTGGCAACATCCTCTCCTGCAAGGTACCAAACACTTGGTCTGAAGCTCGCTTCCTTTCTCAGCAGTCGCATGAAATCTCAATAAAACCTCCTTCTTCCAGATGGACAGAAATGTTGCGTTAATCCGACGATTTGTGTGCTGATGGCGCTCTCTTGTCGCACCCCCTCTTATAAACCTGGACCCTCAGTGTTCAGGAATGTTCTGCATGACGCACATGCACCCACATGTCTTGGTCTCCTCCAGGTGGTGTGTGATGAAAACGGCTCCAAGGGCTACGCCTTCGTCCACTTCGAGACCCAGGACGCGGCCGATCGCGCCATCGAGAAGATGAACGGCATGCTCCTCAATGACCGCAAGGTGTGAGTGTCTGATCATGTTGGGAGCGGGGATAGGAAGAGGGGTGGGGTGCGGGGGGGTGGGGGGGGGGTCTTCATACTACTGAGAAATACTTCAGACTGCGATGATCTCACGGCGATATCGGTGACAGCTTTCTCGCATTCATCGGTGAATTGATTCGTGTGTGATGTAAAAGACAAAAGACGCCTGACGTGTGTGTTCTGCATTTGTGTTGGAGTGAACTGACTTTGTCGTGTCTTTTTGCAGTTGGTGAGTTTGCGTGTGAATAATCTGACTACTAACGCTCCCTCCTTCTCACTCCCTCCCACTCTGACGCTAACCTTCCAGCTGAGAGTTAACGCACTAACGCCCTCTGACTCTTCTTCTCCTCCCGGACGCCTTTTTTTCTGCTGCCTCATTTGCCCACTTGCGGTCACCCATCTTAGAGTGTTTGTGTGTGTGTGCGCGTGTGTGTGTATGACCACGCTTGTGTGTTTTAGTGATGGATCGAATGCAGGAATGCAATACTGGATGGCGGCAGGGGAGAGGTCATCGTAGCAAGGTATATAAGATCATTTGGTCCTCCTCAGCTTTCCCCTTTTGTTACTGTGAGACTCTGTCCCTCCACCCACCCCCCTCCACCCCCCCTCCATCCACCTCCTCATCAACGTTCGGACCAAGGTTTCAGATGGTCGCCACTGTCTTGTCTAGCATGCCAGCATATCTGCCTGCTCCGGGTGACATTAACAGCAGTTGGATGTTGGGCGGCTCACATGTCGTGATGTAGTCGGGAATTTGTCTTGTGGATGTTGCCTTGCGGAGCGAGATCATGTCGAACACTCGTTCCCTGGATTCCCGGACGGCCAGAGTCTTTTAGGAAGGGACTGAAAGAACTGGAGCCTGGTTTGTTTTGGGTTCTTTTTTTTTTCCCGGAGCGTCTTTCCAAAAAGCAAGTTTACAAGAGTGGGTTTTTTCCGCTACTCTCCTCCCTCTTCAGGTTCGTGGGCCGTTTCAAATCTCGCAAGGAGCGGGAGGCCGAGCTCGGCGCCAAAGCCAAAGAGTTCACCAACGTCTACATCAAGAACTTCGGGGACGATATGAACGACGATCGTTTGAAGGAACTCTTCGACAAATATGGTAGACTCAACACGAACTCATATGCATTCATCCAGACTCCTCACGAGGCCTGTTATTTGTCATTCACCGACGTGCTCTTTGCAGGAAAAACACTCAGCGTCAAAGTGATGACAGACGCCACCGGAAAGTCCAGAGGGTTCGGGTTTGTCAGCTATGAGAAACACGAGGACGCCAACAAGGTACCTTGGAGTGGTGGAAACGTGCCGGTGGTGTCGTTTGTCCGTCAAAACCTGTCTCTGACGAATGTGGCGTCGTCCAAAGGCCGTGGAGGACATGAACGGCACCGAACTCAATGGCAAGACCGTGTTCGTGGGCAGGGCGCAGAAGAAAATGGAGAGGCAGGCCGAGCTGAAGAGGAAGTTCGAAATGCTGAAGCAAGAGCGGATCAGTCGCTATCAGGTCTGCCGGAACTCCGCTGTCCATCCCGCCCCTCCAAAGGGGGTCCGTAACAAAGTGATTCGAGCTCATTTCTGCTTTTAGGGAGTGAACCTCTACATCAAGAACCTCGACGACACCATCGATGATGAGAAACTCCGCAAAGAGTTCTCTCCATTTGGGTCCATTACGAGTGCAAAGGTGAAAGCAGTTTGATCGAAAGCACAGTTAGTACATTAAACGCATTAATAAACTGTGAAAACATCTCCACTCCTTCAGGTGATGCTGGAAGAAGGCCGGTCCAAAGGCTTCGGCTTCGTCTGCTTCTCCTCCCCCGAGGAGGCCACCAAGGCCGTGACGGAGATGAACGGGCGCATCGTTGGCTCCAAGCCTCTCTACGTGGCTCTGGCTCAGCGCAAGGAGGAGCGCAAGGCCCACCTCACCAACCAGTACATGCAGCGCATCGCCGGCATGAGGGCCATGCCGGCGAACGCCATCATCAACCAGTTCCAGCCCACCAGCGGCTACTTCATGCCAGCCGTGCCTCAGGTGCGAGAATCAAATCCAATCCATACATCTCGACTGGGAAATCTATACTATGGCCTACATTGTTATTTTCAGAGTGTGTTTTTGTCAATAAAGTATTCTTATCATTCTCTCTGATGTCCCCTTAAGGCCCAGAACAGGACGACCTACTACGCACCCAATCAGCTGGCCCAAATGAGGCCCAACCCCAGATGGCAGCAGCAAGGGGGCAGAGGTCAAGGTGAGGGCGTGGTTCCTTATGGAGCACTGCTCCATAAAGTGAAACTCATTAGAAAGTAAAATTTTCACTTATCTCTCCACCTCTGTTCCGTTTCATTCCTGTCAGGCGGTTTCCAGGGCATCCCCAGCTCGCTGCGTCAGCCGGGGCCCCGGGCCAACCTGAGACACATGTCCCCCGGCGGCGGCTCTCAGGGCCCACGAGGTGCGTTCACCAAAGAACATGGGCAGCATGTTTTTGTTTTGGCAAATGTCCCAGGAAGTCTTTTTCATGACGCCGGTCCTGTTTGTGGTCTCTGCTGCCAGCTGCTGGCCAGAACATGGCCCCTCGCCCATCAATGAACGTCCCCGGGCCCCGGGCCATGCCTCCATACAAGTACGCCTCCGGTGTCCGTAACCCCAACCCTCAGGTGGTGCAACCTATTGCCTTACAGCAGGTATCCCGCCGTCCACCCTCCCCGTTGTTCCACGGTTAACGTATATCCACTTCCTGTTTCAACGTTTTTTCTCCCTGTGGTTTTTCAGGCTCAGCCCGCGGTGCACGTTCAGGGCCAGGAGCCGCTAACAGCCTCCATGCTGGCTGCTGCCCCCCCTCAGGAGCAGAAACAGATGTTAGGTAAGAGCACGTTTCAACATCGGTTGATCCGTAATGTTTTTTCCCTCCCGTTCTCACGCCAGTCCTTTCTTCTCTTTTGCTTCTAACCAGGGGAGCGTCTTTTCCCGCTGATCCAGGCCATGCACGCCAACCTGGCGGGCAAGATCACCGGCATGTTGCTGGAGATCGACAACTCCGAGCTGCTGCACATGCTGGAGTCCCACGAGTCTCTGCGTTCCAAGGTAACCGGCGACCTCGCCAAACGCCCGCGCTCGCTGCGCTCCCAGAGCCGCCACTCACTGCCGACGGCACGTTTGCACAGGTGGAAGAGGCGGTCGCAGTGCTGCAGGCCCACCAGGCCAAGAAAGATGCCACGCAGAAGGTGGGCAGCATGGCGACCACCGCCGCCGCTGCCACATCCTGAAGACGCAGCCTGACCTCGGTATGGCCGCTGAGAACAGAAAAGACAATCACTGTTGTTGATTTGTTGCGCTAACGAGGCGTCGTGTTGTTTCAGGATCCGGACAGACAAGAGATGGAGAGAAACACACCTCATCGACTCCAAACACCAGAGTCCCCTGAGCAAATATGCAAAAATCAAAGAGAAAAAAAATAAAGAAAAAATGGAATCTTAAAATGAACTTGATCCTTTTGGGAAAAAAACAAAACATTAAACTGCATAATTTTTCAAGTTCTGTTCTACTTTTCAACTGAACAACAAAAGTAATTATGCATTGCGAATGAAGGTCCTTCATTTCTGTGGCAAAGGAGAGAATCCTTATTTCGAGGAGGAAAATAAGGAGACACGAGCCTTGTTTATCTTTGCTTGAAAACTTTATGTTTGATTTGAAACGATGGACTCCTCCATCCTATCATGTGTGTCACGGGTGTGTGGTATTCTCAATAAAGGGATGATTTATCAAGGTAACATCAGACTGTCTTTTCACATTTTCTGTGATCTCTTTATTTTGCAATAAAAAGTGTCTAACAAGTAATCAATGAGAAAAAGCCCCTTCCAACAACTTCAACCTTGATCTTTTTGCTCTGGGTTTATTGCAAGAGAGAGAGAAACAGAGTAGCAATGCAGACTTTTAGCATTCTTGGAATGCCTTCTCAGGCCACTGAGTCCAGCTAAAGGTTACGTGATAAGGGACAAAAACAGAGATCTGTCAAATAAAAGGAAGGTGAAATAAAAACTCTGATAACATTAGAACTGCTCCAAGTAAAGGAGGGGGTGATAATAGGAAAGGCATGAGGTCAAATATGCTCCAACCTTTGTCGTGGCAGGACAAAAAGAATTGATTTCCTAGTCTATCATTGACAGAGTCGCAGGCAGACAGCCTGCACAGCTTCACCAGGTTGGGCATGCATTGATTCCTGGACTGCAACCAGCAGCTTCAGTTTTGAGATTTTTCATTCTGCATGATTAAGTCACATCAGTCTTTGTGTCTGACATAATACCTGGCGTGAAAAGAAAAGGATGATTGTCAGTGATGATTTTCTATCATTTGAATCCCTTTTACAAGTTGATGCTCAAACAAGTAAGCCAAAGTGAATTCTCTTGACATCTATTTATCGATCCTCTTCCATAAAAGCCCATTTCCTCTCAGCTGGAGTCTGAATTGACCCACTTGTTTTTCTTAAATACGGAAGATCGCTTAATTTCCCACTTTTATACACACCAAAATTACACAAAAACGGTTGCAAAGAGATGCTTTTGCCGACAGAGGGCACTGCACATCATAATTCTGACGGGGGCGGGTCTTAGTTTCTCTCCACCAATGAGGAGCTGAGGTCAAAGTTGAAGGGTTACATCCAACATGGCGGCCAACAAACGAGTGCTGTACATCGGTGAGTTTCTCGTAGTTTTCATTGAAATGGTATAAATTGGTGACGTAAAAGAGCAATGGGCGAACCCGGTTCAAACATTTTACTAGAGTAAAAACAACAGATGCAAACAGAAATGAATAGTTTTATGCGAGGAGCTTTTAAAACTCAACAGAGAGGGGAAAGACGTCCCGGCGGCGTTTGTACACGCTTTGACTTGACTGGATAAATGATGTTAATGTTGTAAAAGTCATATATACTCCTGAAAACCTGTTTAACTGAACTCAGCATAATAAAACATCATAAAAACGAGAGTTTACGTACAGTAACGCTCAAACTCATAAACTTTAGCCTCCCATGGTGAACGCACCATGTAAACATCCTCAGTCACCCTCCAGCTTCTTCTGACGTGGAGGACAAGTCTCTCTGTTACGTGCTTACAGTGTTTGTGTCTTTCTGTCTCTGCGGTGTCGCTGTGATGCTCAGGTGGGTTAGCAGAGGAGGTGGATGAGAAAGTGCTGCATGCAGCTTTCATCCCGTTTGGAGACGTGACAGACATCCAGATCCCGCTGGACTATGAGACCGGTCAGTCCTCCTTCACGCTTGTGTCTCAGCCGCAGCGTTTCCTCTCTGCCACCCAGAAGTAACCCGACACCAACCCGCTTTGTCTCTTTGTTGAATTTCCAGAGAAACACAGAGGGTTTGCTTTCATCGAGTTTGAGCTGGCTGAGGTGAGCTCTTGGACATTGAGACTGACTTATTAAGTCCTGATCCTGACACTTGATTAACTGTTTGTTTTAAAAGTGCATAAACTCAGTGGTTCCGTCATGATGACTGTATTGTGTCTCTGCAGGATGCTGCAGCAGCCATCGATAACATGGTGAGTGACTGACATTTACTGCCCAAACTGTGCCGTTTCTTATCTTTTTTCTTGTGACCTCGTCCAACCTCGTACACCTCTGGTCTCCACACCTGTCGTCATCCCTAGAATGAGTCAGAACTGTTTGGACGGACCATCCGAGTCAACATCGCCAAGCCCATGAGGATCAAAGAAGGCTCCTCTCGACCCGGTGACTGAATTTACCTGTTTTGGGCAAATACATTTAGAAAGGCTTCATTTTTAGGTCCATGATCATAACAGTCGGTCTGTATCTCTCCCCCACCTCTCAGTGTGGTCCGATGATGACTGGCTGAAGAAGTTCTCTGGCAAGACGGCCGAGGAGGCCGAGGCAGAAGCTGCGGCCGGGGAAGCGGTCAACACCGCATCGCAGGAGGTGATCCAGCTGTTTGATGCAGCCTGTGGTTTTGTGCGTCCCGAGTGTGAATCGTTTGTCATTTGAAGCTGGGTTTTTGGTTTGCAGGCGGAGCCCCCGGCTAAAAAGGGCCGAGTCAATCCCCAGGTTTACATGGACATCAAGATCGGCAACAAGCCAGCAGGAAGGCTCCGCTTCCTCCTCCGGGCAGACGTCGTCCCCATGACCGCAGGTCGCCACGATATGAATGCTCGGCTTTGAGCTTTGCCACTCAGAGATGTAACAAGACAACATTTGTCTTCGGATGTCAAAGAAAAACCCTAAAAAGATTTGTTTTTCTGCTCTCACAGAGAACTTCCGCTGCCTGTGCACTCATGAGAAAGGCTTCGGCTTCAAGGGCAGCAGCTTCCATCGCATCATCCCGCAGTTTATGTGCCAAGGAGGCGACTTCACCAACCACAACGGCACCGGTGGGAAGTCCATCTACGGCCGCAAGTTTGACGACGAGAACTTTGTCCTCAAACACACCGCGCCAGGTGAGGGAGCCGCGTACGTGTGTGTGTCTGCCGGCAGCTCCTGTACATGTCTAGCAGCTGACCGCTGTCCGTTTGTCCTGCACAGGTCAGCTCTCCATGGCCAACTCCGGAACCAACACCAACGGCTCGCAGTTCTTCATCACCACCGACAAGACGGACTGGCTGGATGGGAAACACGTGGTGTTTGGAGAGCTGGTGGAAGGGATGGATGTGCTGCGTTCGATGGAGGTGAGACCCTTGCTCACAGATGTTGGTCTTAGCTTAAATCCTGAATTCTTTTTTAAATATGTTCAATAAGTTTTTTATAAGAGCTGCAGAAAAGGGAACGTGATGTTTTCATGTTTATCATATTATGAGGTTTCCCAAAGATTTAGAAATGCTTGAATGTGGTCCAATAAACATGAAGTTACATGAGATCGTGGTCGAAAATCTCAAGTGAGAATAAAAGGCAGATTTTTTGGCAAAATCGATTTCAAATGAGTGCGGACTAATAACACGTTTCATATGATGACAATTTAAGGCTAACTTCCAGGCTCCACTTTATTTTGTTTCCAAGGTTATACTGTTTTACAAACATTTTTTTCAGACTTTACTTTTATCTGTGGACTTGTCATCAAAGCAAAGTTTTACAACAATCAAACTTTGTGTCTTGAATGCTTGTAAACTTTAAATGACTCTTCTCTTCCTCGCAGGCTCAGGGAACCAAAGACGGAAAGCCCAAGCAGAAAGTGATCATCTCTGACTGTGGGGAATCTGCGTGAATGAACAAGCCTGTGTGTGCTTGTCTGTCTCTGTGTGTGTGTGTGTGTGTGTGTGTGTGTGTGTGTGTGTGTGTGTGTGTGTGTGTGTGTGCGTGTGCGTGTGCGTGTGCGTGTATGCAGAGTGTGTCCTCAAGCCAGAGTGTATTCATGGACTTTTGTGCCTTGAATCTGCTGCCATGTAAATATTCCAATAAACACATTTTTTAACAAAGTCTCTGTCAACATGATGTTGCATTGTTCTTATTTAGATTTGTTGATGAGTTTCTTGTTTTGAGTCAAAGCAAAATTATGTTTTCTATAAAAATTAGTGAATTCAAAGCATCACTGTAATGTAACTGTTGATGGAGGCAGGGCCTGTTTGACTGCTTTATTTGTTTTTTTGCATTTAAAAAATTGCCAGAATAATCGAGTGTATCAGACTTACAGTTATGAGGAAAAATTACACCTCTTGACTTCTGAGACTGTTTTTACTATCGTCGAAACATCAGAGCTGCACATTTCACTCCGCTTTCCATGGGTTTAAAGCGCATTCACACAGTAGAAAAAGACTCGCATCGCACGTCAGCTCATTGGTCGCCTCGTGCGTTGGGTGGGGTGGCGCTGCCACACCTGGCCAGGTTGCGGGGTGAGAAGACATGGCAGGCGCGCAGCTCCACCCCCTTCACTCCCGTCCTGTTGAGAAATCGCCCGAGATTCGCTCCGAGGAGGCTCATCCGAAGACTGCTGCTGCGCTCCGGCTCTCATCACAGACTTCGGCGTGGAAAGAACGGTGAGTGCTCCGACTGACACGCAGGCACAAAAAAGACACTGAAACGGGACAGTCGGGACGCGTTTGGGAGGATTTGAACGCGGCTGGGTTTGGATACGCGCAATTACGCACGGAATGTTCCAAGTTAAAAGTAAACTTCGGCGCGGCGTGTAGGAAGTGAACGGCTGTCTGAGGGAGGGCGGCAGGGATTTGTCGCTCCGCTCGGAGCCGTATTTACAGTTTTAAAGTTATACAGCGCTAAACGGCCATTTGCTTTGACTTTACGAAGCTTAAGTCAAGTTTTTGTTCCTAATTCACTATTTTCTTTAACTTTCTGGCGGAAACGAGGCTAATACGTGAATTTAGGACCTTCGTCTCTTTGTTTCCTGTGTTGTTTGTTTTTTTTCGTATCGGCGATTTATCTTTCTTCTTCCTTTCTTTCAGACCGGTAGATACCTGAGGTATTTTTGTTTCGTGCCATCTCAGCTGGGACAGAAAGAGAGAGAGAGCGTCTCCTGTCTTCTGTCAGCAGGAAGTGAGGACAGGCTGCGAACAGCCAGTGAAGCCAGCTCATCATGAACTGGGCATTCCTCCAGGGCCTCCTCAGCGGAGTGAACAAATACTCCACGGCGTTCGGCCGCGTGTGGCTCTCCATCGTCTTCCTCTTCAGGGTGATGGTGTTCGTGGTGGCGGCGGAGAAGGTGTGGGGCGACGAGCAGAAGGACTTCAAATGCAACACGGCTCAGCCCGGCTGCCACAACGTCTGCTACGACCACTTCTTCCCCGTCTCGCACGTGCGCCTCTGGGCCCTGCAGCTCATCTTCGTCACCTGCCCCTCGCTCCTGGTGGTGATGCACGTGGCCTACCGGGAGGACCGGGAGAGGAAGCACCGGCTCAAGTACGGCGAGAACTGCCGGCGCCTCTACAAGGACACCGGCAAGAAGCGCGGCGGCCTGTGGTGGACCTACGTCCTCACCCTGGTCTTCAAAATCGGCGTGGACGCCACCTTCGTCTACCTCCTGTACCACATCTACGAGGGCTATGACTTCCCCTCGCTCATCAAGTGCGAGCAGAAGCCCTGCCCCAACAAGGTGGACTGCTTCATCGCGCGGCCCACCGAGAAGAGGATCTTCACCCTCTTCATGGTGGTCACCAGCGTGGCCTGCATCTTCCTCTCCATCCTGGAGATCGTTTACCTGGTGGGCAAGCGCTGCCGCGAGCTGCTCGGCTCGGTCCACCACGGCCGCGGCGTCATGACCAACACGCTGTCCAGCGGGAGCAACCTGATCGAGCCCAACGCGCTCAAGCCGGGCAAGACCACCCCGCAGACGCCCGCGCCCTCGTACAGCATGGCCATATCCTGAGACGCCAGAGTGTGTCCCGACAGACTCGATGAGAACAGAGACAGTAGACAGGCACCTTTGACAATAGATGTGTAAACTCTTGAGGCTGAACTCGAAAAAAGTCGGTCCGTCTCCCCGAGAGCTCGGATCTCCTGGACGAGGACACGGACGTGTCACCGATCAGGAATGTGTGCACTATTGAGAGTCATTTTTCTGGTTACAGATGTTGATCTGCAGCCCGCTGCAGCGAGTAAAAGCAAGTTCTGGCCTTGAGACCAATGAGTCACTCGGTGGTTTTGGAGAGTCGGCTCCGCTTTTACACACACGTTGTGGGTTTTTTTTTTCTCTGTGTAACATTTTCCCCTCTGCTCCAGCCTGGCCTCAGTGTGTGTGCGTGTGCGTGTGCGTGTGTGTGTGTGTGTGTGTGTGTGTGTGTGTGTGTGTGTGTGTGTGTGTGTGTG
>JASSRZ010000051.1:2222894-2245058 GCA_032164315.1 Malacoctenus gilli | reverse complement strand
GAGGGAGGGAGGGAGGGAGGGAGGGAGAGAAAGCAACATCTGGGGGAGCTTCAGTCTTTCTTCCTTAACCACACCCACAGGCGCATTTCTCAGCACTGCGCTCCTCTACCTGTCGGAGGGAGCCAAAACTGTGCGTCCGGGGATCAAAACGGCCTCAAGAAACAGGAAAACCCAGCGGGCGTAGGAACGAGACGGTCCCCTTCGAATAAACATGGATTAAGCCGCTCTCCGGTAAGTACCGAAACTGGTTTCGATAGACATCGAACGCGTTTATGTGAAAAGGGGGAGAAAAAAAGGTCTAGTTTCCCGTTTCGGCTGAAAAGGAATGAGACCGGAACTCTGGCGGGAGGAGTGAGTGGAACTGTGAGGGAACTCTAGGACTGGTCGGTGAGAGTGAAATTCACCAGGAAAATCGCCGCCGAGACGCGCAAAAGCTCCGCGCGTAAAGTCCGTCTGACAGCCAAGAGAGAGTCAAGGGGCTGCTTCACTCATCGACACAGTCAGATTGGAGCGACTTTGTCTTTTTGAGAAAAATCTGTCTGAGAAAGATAATTTTTATATGTCCCTGCTTCACATATTAATATATGTGTGTGTGTGTGCTTGTACCATTAGTCTAACTTGTCTCTTGTTGCCAGCTATTTGGCTTGAGGCCTACTCCTGACTGAGTGACTGTTTGTAGTTCTGTCTGACTGTTTGACAAATGGGATGTTGATTTACATTAAATCCATTTGGAAGACGAATCACTCGGTCCAAAAGTCATCCGGCGAAGCTTCGGATGATTGAAGACTAGTCGACGCTCTCTGAGGTTCAGGAGGCGAGAGCAGAGGACGAAGCATTGCAGACGTGCTCATCCGTTCCTCACTGTCTCATTCAGGTCCGAGGTGAAGAAAAAGCAACAAGGGACGAGCAGCCGAGGAGGCGCAACTGCAGGGGAAACGCCGTTTGACTTCCGGCCGCCAACATGGACTGGAAGACCTTCCAAGCCCTCCTCAGCGGGGTCAACAAATACTCCACGGCATTCGGCCGGGTCTGGCTGTCGGTGGTGTTCGTGTTCAGGGTGATGGTGTACGTGGTGGCGGCGGAGCGGGTGTGGGGCGACGAGCAGAAGGACTTTGACTGCAACACCAAGCAGCCCGGCTGCGCCAACGTCTGCTACGACCACTTCTTCCCCATCTCCCACATCCGCCTGTGGGCGCTGCAGCTCATCTTCGTCACGTGCCCGTCCTTCATGGTGGTCATGCACGTGGCGTACCGGGACGACCGCGAGCGCAAGCACCGGGCCAAGCACGGCGAGAGCAGCAAGCTGTACAACAACACGGGCAAGAAGCACGGCGGCCTGTGGTGGACCTACCTGACCAGCCTCTTCGTCAAGACGGGCATCGAGGTGTCCTTCCTCTACATCCTCCACCGCGTCTACGACAGCTTCTACCTGCCGCGGCTGGTCAAGTGCGAGGTGTCGCCCTGCCCCAACCAGGTGGACTGCTACATCGGCCACCCCACCGAGAAGAAGGTCTTCACCTACTTCATGGTGGGCGCCTCGGCCCTCTGCATCGTGCTGAACATCTGCGAGATCATCTATCTCATCTCCAAGCGCATCGTGCGCTGCGCCAACAAGGTCAAGCGGCGCAACCGCAACATGCCCATGCCGCCCGACGACTACGACGACCCCTTCAACAACTGCAGCCTGCCGCTGGCCAAGCACGACTTGAAGGACCAGCCCCCGTCCTTCAGGACCGCAGCCAAGCTGCCGTTCAGGCCCACCGCGCTCAAACTGGAGGAGAGGATCCGGGCCTCGGCCCCCGACCTGTCCACGCTGTCGTGAGGGGGCCGCTTGGACTCCGGGGCCCGGCCTCCTCCCAGAACCAAGCTGATAGAACAAAACTCAGAGCTGCGAGCCGAACGAACGAGTGTGTCGGACGCTGGGGGGCCTCAACCCCGTGGGCTCACACCCTCAGGAGCGCGTCGTCTTTCTGTTCCCGAGTCATCACGCACAATATTTACGAGTCAGTCGGAAAGAAACGGATCTGATATCGATATGTGTTTTTTCCCCCCCTTTATGTTCAGACAGTAAACGTCTGTGTGCCTTTTCAGTGTCACAACGGCCACTAGAACATTCCAGTAAAGGTTCTCGGCGTCAAGCGATTGGAGTATTGACACGGGAGGGGAGCGAAGTGAAATGGGACACACCTGGCAGAGGTATTCACCCTCCCTGCCAGCGTCGACAGAAGCGTGTCAGAGACGCTCTTCCTCTCAGTCGCCAGCACTCTCACCCATCTCCTTTCGTCTGAAATCCACCTCGCGGGGGGGCTTCGTCCCCAAGTTTAAGGCCCCCATGGTCGAAAGAAGCCAGCGAGGAGTGCAAGGAAGCCAGCGCTGGAGTGTGACTGCTCCAAAAGTGAGAGCAGAAGTGATACTTGAAAGCGTGCAAACTGGCCCCAAAGAAACAAAAAAAACGAGGCTTTGATCGCAGATAAATATTCACCTTTTTTTTAAAGAATCGTCTTTACATTCCTCCAACCTGCGGCGGGCGTTTTGCTTGTGCTCAGGCTCATGCTGCACAGCCACACGTTGTACATAAACTGCCTGTGTTTTGACGCGCTTGTACACAACCTGGCCCGATCCGAGACCACTGTTGACTTAAATAGGGCGAGAGGAATGCTGCTGTTTAATACTGAGCTGGTCGCCGCAGCGGGGGGCTGGCGGCTCATCGGAACTCCATAAAGTATTTTTTCTGGAGTCACTCGTCTTCCAGTGTGGACGTGGAGCGGAAACGTATGGTCTGATCCTGTTGTACATATTTCAATATGTTGTTTTTTTTTAATGTAAATGAAATAAATCTATTGAATATAGGAGTGTCTGTTTGGTGTTTTGACATGTGGCGGTACTTAGAGAGGCGCAGCGCGAGTCATTGGAACACAATGGAAACGCTTGTTTTGACATGATTTAATATTAACGGCTACTTTATGGTAAGTTATGGTTTTCAATAAAAAGGATTTATCTTTTATATTTCAAAGGTTTTCTCCTGGAATTCAAGAAAATCCAAAAAATTTCAAAAATTCCAAAGATAATTTTCTTACTTCTACTTGTATTTACTGAAAACTTCAATAATTACTTTCACAATAAAAAAATAAACTTTTGTTTATTTGTATGATTGAAGAAAAAAAAAAGGTCAAAACTATTGACTTAAAGTCACGTTCTGACTTTTTCAAGCTGAATCTGTAAGTAAAACAATGTTACTTTTACTTCCTTGGTGTCGTTTTTCATTTGGAGGTTTCGAAACAAGTTGGAGAATGAATAAAATGCTCTGAGCCGAAGTGATCAGACAGAACCTGTTATCTCACGTCGGCATAAACATTTGCCCTCCCACAACGGCGTTTCGATTATCCTCGCAATTTTTCCGTTGCCTCTGAGTCACGGCAACGTTTCCTGCACTGACTGGTACCGGGCCTGCAGGCTGGTCCCAAGTCAGTGATGGCAAGTCACCGTGAATCAGTGGGACCCGCCGCGTGTGACACACTTGTGTTTCGAGGTGTCGAGGAGGCCGACTGGAAGAATGTCAGCGTGCCCGTTGGACCCGTCCGTCAGGTTCTTTTGAAGGTGCAGCAAAGAAAACCGTTTTTGTTTACTCTGAATCATTTCCGCCACCTGGAAAGAAAAAAAACACGACTGTGGGGGTTGTGAATAACCAACGATCATCTCAAAGTATTGTAAACGATATATTCAGCTCGCCTTTTTCAGACTGTGAAATATGAAGAGGGTGTGAACTATATTGACAATCAGAAGAAGTTGAAGTGAGACAGTAAAATTCCTTTATAGCCCCCCCTACAGGACGACTGAGGACCCTCGATCAAATCCCTGATTGACCAGAAACTTTAAGGTGAAGCCAAAGATTTTGGCCCAGACAACTCACAACAACGTTGAAAAGCAGGAACTTTCGAAATAAAAGCAATATAGTTTCTTAAGCTTTGTATTCGGGTTTTTTTCTTTGGAAAAATGGACTTCGAACTCTCCCACCTCAGAGCAGGCAAAACCTCCAGCCCCCCCGTGACTTCTGGAGCCCAAAATTAAAAACCACCGACCTCGACCATATCTGATGAAACACTTTATTTTGAAATCTCAAACTCTCACAGCCTATTTACACATTATATTAGAAGAAAGGCATCTTTAAAAAACAAGATGAAACTCAAACAAGATATTCTACATGTAGAAAAATTTGTCACGTCCATATTTTTTTCCCCCGGCCAGCAAGACGTCTGTGAGGCTTCCACTGATGCTCCTTGTCATGTAAGGATGCGATCACTGCATGTGGATAGAAATCATAACGACTCTGTGTTTGTTTCCCCACCAAAACACCTTGACACCGGATGAGTTATTAGTATAAACAAAGTGCGTGCTTCATCCTGGTCAACCCACGGAATAAAGGAAACCAGCGAGGAGAAACAAGTGAAGGTTGTGATTTTTGCTTAAGGCACCGTTCCAGCAACGCTGTCATGCAGTGAATGTCCCAGCAAGGAGGAGGAGGAGCCATCAGCATCATCGTCATGTTGATCAAAATCCACATCGGAGGATAAATCAAACTTTATGACGAGGAGAGGCGGTCGCTCCCAGTGCGCTGCAGTGCAGACTGCCCCAGAGAGCAGGTGCCGGCTTTCGTCTACAGCTTGCAGGTGGCCTGAGCCACTTTGGAACTGGTCTTTCTGTTGAGAGTTCGGCAGATGAAAGCTCCGGCATCCATCAGCTTCGGGAGGTCCACACCCTGAGGAGAGAGCAGGAAGACCGGCCAGAGGTGAGTTCTCTTCGGGCTTCCTTAGAACACAGTTTTTTGATTCAAGAGAAGCGAGGTTGTTGTCATACAACAGTACTTCTCAACCCTGCAGCACCTCTGCCCTGCATACTTCACATGCCTCCCCGCTGAGACGCGCCTACGCCAAAGAATGGAGTGTCGTCAAATTCTGCAAAAGCAGATAGCGAGCTGTCTCGCTGGAGTCAGGTGTGTTGGCGCAATGAAACAGTGAACCACACTCGGCAGGAAAGGGTCACATCTTCTAAAACAGAACAATATTTCTTCACACTGAGCACTCGTGATATAAATGCATTTTTATCCATCAACTGAAGCGCGTTCAACATCGAGATCTTGTGCCAGTTTTAAGCCAGCTCACATCCTGTGTTTGGAGGGCACCTTTAAACCTCCGGGACTGAGTCGGCCTCATTGCGAGCGGTTGCTTACCGTTTGAATTCCGAGGCCATTCAGCATGTAGACAACGTCCTCGGTTGCGACGTTCCCCGACGCCCCCTGGGCATAGGGACAGCCCCCCAACCCAGCCACCGAAGAGTCCACCACACTGACCCCCATCTGTGGGAACGGAAGAGCAAGCACTGGGACACGAGTGGCGACAGTGCGACGACAAATCTGGTTTATTGACAGTTTTGTCCGGTTCCGAACACGTCTGACCTGCAAGGCGACGAGGATGTTCGCCAGCGCTTGGCCGTACGTGTCGTGGCAGTGCACCGCCAAGGCGCTGACCGGCACCTCTCTGCTCACCGCCTCCAGCATTTCAGTCATGCTTCCGGGGGTCCCCACTCCGATGGTGTCACCCAGAGAGATCTCGTAGCAGCCCATGGAGTAGAGACGTTTGGCGACCTGGAGAATTCAAAAAGTCCAGCGTGAGCGGGTGGGTTTCCCTCGTTCTCTCAACGGATCTCAAGACTTACGTGTGCAACTTTCTCCGGGGCCACCTTGCCTTCGTACGGGCACCCGACGACGCACGAGACGTAGCTGCAGTGACGAGGAACACGGATGACGCTCGTGCAGGGGCTCAAACTGCCGCCGGGATGATTTAGGGTTTGCTGACAGTCAGGACGAAGCCAGGAATCTTACCCTCGGACTGGTACGCCCGCCTCATTGGCTGCCTTCATAACCTCGTCAAAGCGCTGTAAACTCTCGTCCACGGAGCAGTTTATGTTCTTCTTGCTGAAGAGCTCGGACGCAGCACCAAATATGGCGACCTCCGCTGCGCCTGCCTTCACCTGCGGAGGGGGGGGGGGGGGGGGGGGCCCGGAAAGTGGCCCCGTGTGTCAAAATTTTGCTCCTTCGCTCAACTTTCAAGCACAGCCCCCTCAGCAAACAGAGCGTGATCTACGGTGTGTTTAGACAGTCGGGTGGGAAACGGCGACGCTGGGCACTCACGGCAGCCTGGAAGCCCTTCAGGTTGGGGGTGAGGACAGGATAGGACACCCCGGGCTTCCTGGTGATCCCCTTCATCACCTCCATCTGGTCCGCCATCTGACAGGGGGCAGAAACAGGATTAGTAAATGAGCCCCGATCAACTCCTCCGCCCGAGACAGCTTCTGTTTACCGACAGCGAGGGTGTGTTCATGCTTTCCATGACAGTTGTTTAAGAAAAACACACACACACACTGACCTGTGGGACCCATTTGGGAGACACAAAGCTGGTGGCCTCGATGACGGACAGCCCTGCCTCTGACAGCATGTTAATCAGACTGATCTTAGCCTCTGTAGGCACGATGCTCTGAGAGAGGAACCAGAACAACATGTTTTAATTAATCACACTATTTGCATGGATGACATCTGAATAGACACTGTTTAGCTAGACAAGTCACAAACAGAGCACCTGCCTGTTTTTCCAAGACTGATGGCTTCGCTCTGCTCTGTGAGCAAATATAACGGACAGGCTGTGTTCATCTTTAAATGAAGTTACCTTCTCATTTTGAAGCCCATCTCTGGGCCCCACCTCCACGATCTTCACCTTCTCTGGAAGCACTTGACCCGCTCTGACGCCAATCTTTTAAAACACACATAAATGGAACACACTGTTGCCCTGGTAAAGCACTCACCCGACAGGTATTCCTGTAACCTCCTCAGTAACCTCACACATCCAGCTAGCCCGTAGAGGACGCGCTGTCCCACCGCTGTCCCACCCCCGCGGTTTGGTGCTGGCAGCTCGCGCGGGGGACAGCAGGGGGGGGGGGGGGGACTCACCGCTTTGAGCTTGGCCGCAGAGCTGAACGTTAGGTACTGCTGGCCCATGGCCGGGTTTAGGGCTCTTCTGTTGACAAACCTCATCACCGCCGCCATGTTGGTCCGCTGACGTCACGCGTTTCGTCGACGCTTCGTGGCGCGGGAGAGTCAAAGCACTGCGCGGGTGCCATCTATCGGTCAGAGATAGGTACTGAAGAACGAAACGAAGCTGGCCCGCCAAAAATTGAAAACTTATTTAAATGACCATTGAATATAAAATACTTAAATATACATTTAAATAATATAGTTTGATAATTTTAATAATCAAAAATGGTATAGTTCAAAATGATTGAAATTGAAAACTTGGAAAAATATTTGTGTTATTGAGTAATTACTTTGATATGTCTATGAAACAGAAGAATTATCCATAATTTTTTATTCATAAAGGACTGCAGTCAGGACTGCATCCTGGCCAACTATTTTTCTGTTGAAACACATTCATTATGCGTCAGATGTATCTTGAAATAATTCGACGTAATTCTGTGACCAGAGCCAAAAGATCAGAGTGGCAGAAACAATTGTATAAAAATATCTTTAATGTGTCAAAAAGTAAAAAAACCACAAATAAATTATAATTGTTTGTGTCATAGTGCATATCGTTAACAAACGTAAAAAGTGCCGAAACTGTGCGACACAGAAGGGGAAAGAAAGGTCTTTCAGTCCATTTCTTTTCAATTGGCTTATATGCAGAAGTCCCAAACATGAACAAAAGTTATGGTCTTCTCTCATGCACATATAATATAGCTGTAGTAACAGAAACACTGAATATGCATGCCTTGCACACTGCACGTCTTCAAAAAGCTTCCCATTTATCACAAAGTTCAACAATCTCAATCAAAGTAAAGATTCTCCAGTCGTTTTGAACTAATAGTCAACTAATGTTTCATAAATGTGTGTTCATTTAAATCAGGATCCCATATTTTATGCATCGAGTCTTTTTTCATGGCTTGGACACACAAACACAGTCCATATCTGGGCATGCAACCTGCTTGCACAGACTTTGGTCCCTTTTCACTGCAGCTCCTCGTCGCTGTCGTCCACCTGCTGGATGATGAGGTCGGCCCCCGAGTCCTCGGCCAGGTCGTCGTCGTCGTTCACCATCCAGCCCCTCTTGCTCTCCCCCTCCTCCTCGCCGTCCACGCCCAGCAGCAGGGCCGGCTCGTCGTTGGACTCCTCCAGGCTCTCCATGGGGATGTCCTCGCAGCCCACCTCCTGGATGCACGCCGTGCACATGCGGTAGCGTCGCGTGCCCTCGCACACCACGTGCCCGGTCTCCTCTGTGACCTGACACTTGCACTTCCTGCACACCAGCTTCCTGGCTTGATGGATCTGTGGAGGTGCAAACAGCGCGAGATAGGATGAAATATTCATGTCATTCCACTTGCTCCGCGACAAGGACACGCTTCCTGGTCACTGTATGCGAACTACGAGTACGTCAGCTGGCGGCTGGATCCAACCCACCGTTTCGAAATGGCTTCGGAGATGCTCCAGGCGAGTGAAGCGCTTGTTGCAGGCCTGACATGGGTACGGCCGCTCTCCGGTGTGACAGCGCAGGTGACGCTTCAGATCAGCCTTTCTCTTCACTGTGTGTGTGCAAAAGGGGCACTTGAAGCGCATGATGGGATTGGAATCTGCAAGGAGAACAAGGAACTGTCAGACATGGGGCCTCACCACTCTGGAGGGCAGAACCATTTGCGTTGTCGTTCTGTTTATCGTCATGGCGAAGCACACCTTTGTTAAAGTGTCCTATTACGCCCACTATTGGTGGCAGCGTGGCGTACAGTTCCTCTGCCTTCTCGGCCTTTTGCGTTCTCGCATCCTGGATGTCGAGGTCGTCGTGCTGGCTGGAGCGAGTGCTGTTGGACGCCCTCCTCTTGTTCCCCCCTTTCCCGCGCCGGCGCTCCGATCCGGGCAAGGTGTATAAAGGGTCCTGGGGGTCCTGCAGGTCCTCCGCTTCTAAGCCCAGCTCATTCACGGGGCTGCTTGGATTCGTCGTCAGAGCTGAGGCCGAGCCGTCAAGATCGTGGTCTTTCCCCATGAAGCCGGACTGAGACCTGGAGTTGTCCCGGGTCCAGAGCGCCGGCGGGGGGCTGACGGAGCAGGGCCCCTGCTGCTGCTGCTCCGAGGACTCCTCCCCAGCCCCGCTGGTGAAGCTGCACGTCTCAGACAGGCTGAGGCAGCGCTCGCTGTCTTCATCTTTGACGCTGATGTCCAGGGAAGATTTGATGAAGTTCTTGCAGTAGTTGATGACATTGTTCATCTGCAAGTAGCTGGCAGCGGACATGACCTCGATCACGTTGTGGCTGGAGAGGTCCAGCTGGCCCGAGTAGATGAAATCGAGGATGACGGTGAAGGTCTCCGGGCTGAAGACGTCGAAGGTGGCGTTGACGGAGTCGGGCAGCCCGTCGGGGCCCTGGGACAGCAGCATGCGGAAGTAGCCGCTGCTGGCGAACAGGACGTTGCGGTGGGCCCGGAAGAGCTGGCCCTCCACCAGCACGCTGCAGTCGCAGAACAGCTCCTGGCGGCGCTGCTGGTTGAGCTGCTTCAGCAGGTTGTTTTGGTGAGCCACTGTGATGTCAGCTGTGTTGAACCACCGCTGAGGCTGCCTGCAGGAGATAACACAGCACTGTCATTGCGTGCAGCTCATGCTGACTGTTCTCCAAGAAAACAGCAACACAGAGACGCCTCACAAACATTGTTGACCCTCTTTAATTAAGCAAAACACAGATTCTGGATCTCCAAGTGCATGCAAACAATGCAAATTAAGTCGGAAGGCACACACTTGTGGGGCGTTTTATTGTTGCGATCGATGCTGTTACACCTTATCTTAAAAACATCATCATTCTAACATCACCCGACCACTCACACCCCAACGGTGGAGCTGTCAATTACTGCATCTTTGTCCCCGCTCTGGCCTGCCTCCAGCTCCGCGGACGACCCGCCCACCCGACTCCCTCCTGCCTCCTGATTTGCCGAGCGAGGCTTCAGTCACAATCCTATTTTTTTTAATGGGTAACACCCGACTCCTGTCACGGAGCATCGGGTGACAAAAACCTTTAAACGTCCCGGAGGGCTCGAAGAACGAGGCGCCCGGAAAACGTGTCACGTATCAAAACACATGTGAAGGTTGGGAGAAAAAAAGCAGATAAATAAAAACACTGCAACCGGACAGAGTCCAAATATTGCAGATTTTTTTTTTTTTTTACCGCAACATTATTTGGACAATAGTTGTTGTTTTAAAACTGCATCTTTCTCAGCGTCTCCGCAAGAGTCGCTATCATACGCGTTCGTTTTTAATTAGCGATGCGACGTTCACTGACAGGCACCGCAGCGCCCGACAACCCACGGAGCAACGCCCGCCCGCAAAGACCCTGCGGTGCGTCTCCCGGCCCCGCGAAACCCGAACCAAACGTGTGAACCGAGCTCCCCCCCACACCCTCCCAACACCCCTCTGAAATCTAGGCATCAATCGACCTCCAAAACGACACCAGAGTGCTGCAGTCCTGCGAGAGGAAAGCGGGCAGCGGCGCACCGGGAGCAGCCCAGTCTGTCCTGGAGCGACGCCCACTTCAGGCTCCAGCCAGCACACAATGGAAAAAACAAGACACAAACCTCCCGCAACTGAGCGCGCAGCGAGCCGGGAGGGTGGAAGATATTTGTGTTGGTGCCGCGGTCCGGGGGGAAGGGGGGCACACACGACGCGCTTACACACCCGTTTTTCATCCTCCAGACCACCCCCGCCTCCCTCCGCCAGCGCCACCACTTCTCGCCGGAGGTCCGGAGCGCAGAGCGAGCAGCGGGGAGGATTCGCCTGCTGCTGCCCAAAGCGAGCGACTCTTTCCCAGGCGCGCGGTGCAAGCAGGACCCGCTTACGCCCCACGCCGTGATAACTCCCCCTCTGACCAAACGCATCGATATACTCACTGGTGGCTGGATTCACCCGGCGCCCGGTAGAGTCTGCTCGCCCCCAAATCTGCCACCATATCCATTTTTATTTGCCTTTTCTCCCAGCCTCTCCCCCCCTCCTCTGCTCTTTTTTTTTCTCGTCCAGGGTCCACAGTCAGGCACTTCCTGCTCAGCCCTAAAGACCGAAACCCGGTTAGAGCGACTGGAGCGCTCTGCTGACGTGGGTGTTTATTAACTGGGTGCCCGAGGGTTCAAGGAGCCATTTAAAGCCCCAGTGCCCCGATTAAATGCAGCCCACCGCATGAAGGGAGTGTTTACACTGGACACAGAATAGCCCACTCTGAACTGAGCAGTGTTTGCTTTGGATTTCTGCAGGGATCCTTAAAAAAAAACCAACACACACACACACACACACACACACACACACACACACACACACCCCTGTGGCCCTACTTTGGGTTAATCTGCCATGACTTGAAATGCTTATTGTCATTTTTCCCGTGTTGCCTATTGCTGACCTCACAGCAAGCCCCCCCCCCATCACCCCCGACCCCCTATTTCCCAGTCCTTTAATAGCGTTGCATTTCCCAGACCCACTCCGGACACCAAGCAACCAATTTCACAAGCCGATGCATGCGGACATGTCGGTTTCTTCATTAGGAAAATTAATTTATTCTTCCGTCGTCATGGCTCACAGATTGATACACTTACAGATGACATGAAACAGGAGCGGAGACACGACTGAAAACATTTCAGTGGGAATGTGTTGGAAGTAGGATGGATACAAATAAAAACTTCACTTCTTCTTGAGGTCCGCACACAAAAAAAAAGGGGGACTGTCGATTGGTCGACTTTGGTCTGGTCATTCAAAAAGAGGATCCGAACTGGAGGTGCATCAGGAGGCGGCGCCTTTGGAGAATCCAGTGGGGTTCTTGGACTGCCAGCGCCACAGGTCCTCGCCTACAGACGCAGGAGATGACATGATTCAAAGTAGCTTCAGATGACTTTTTTTCTTAGGATTTTGGAGAATGAGGTGAAACTCGACGGCAAAGTGTGTGCTTACACATTCTCTCCAGTTCAAACTGAGCCTTCCAGCCCAGCTCCTTCTCCGCCAGCGTGGGCTCGGCGTAGCAGGACGCCACGTCTCCCTCCCTGCGCGGGGTGATCTCGTATTTGATCTGCACAGAGGACAAATAATGGACATCATGAATAACATTAAACCCGCGTGGATCGAGGGGGGGGGGCTCCTCTTTCAGCGCGGGGTCCGGATTAGTCAGACGCGCTGGTTAACCTTGGTTGGAACTCCCGCTGAAGAGGAGAAGCTATTTTTCCTGTGACTCACGTTTGTCCCTGAGGCCTTCTCCATGGCTTTCACCATCTGGAGCACGGAGTAGCCCTTTCCTGTTCCGAGGTTGTAAACCTGCAGACGCACATACAATTGGAGAAAACTCATAAATACCTCAATTTAGCAAAAAGGTGGGGGAAAAAAATGCACTTTCGCTGTTCTGTTCCCCCAACGTTACCTTGCACCCACAGTTGTCCTTCAGCTTCTTCAGAGCTGCTATGTGTCCCTTTGCCAGATCTACAACATGGATGTAATCCCGCACGCCTACGACAGAGACAGAGACAGAGACAGAGACAGAGAGAGAGAGAGAGAGAGAGAGAGATGCTCGTTTGAATGATTTTGAACTGGATCTTTGCTCGGACCATAAATTCTCCAGCACACTGCAGGCTGAAAGGCCCCCTGCGTCACCTGTGCCGTCGATCGTGTCGTAGTCGTTCCCAAACACGCTCAGCTGCTTCCTCCTCCCAATGGCCACCTGTGGAAAAACACAGAGAGAGGAGTTGGACGCTGAAGTTAGTCCAAACCGTGCGTGCCCAGCTTGGACAACAGCACCCACAGAGGCGCTTTAGGTGTTCACTCGTCGTCACGGTGAAGTAAAGCCCTGCGAATTCGGCAGACTTTTTCATACCTGGGCAACGTACGGCAGCAGGTTGTTGGGGATACCCTGGGGGTCTTCTCCGATCTCACCCGACTTGTGAGCTCCAATGGGGTTGAAGTATCGCAGCAGCACCGCGTTCCAGTCCTGCTCACACACAGGCGGTCATGAGACACTCTGCGTTGCGTTGCTGGCGCGCGACGCGGTTGAAGCTCCTCGTCGTCACCTTCTCAGCTCTGCAATGGTCCTTGATCATCTCCTCAATGAAGAACTTGGACTTGCCGTAGGGGTTCGTGCAGCCCCCCACCGGATGCTTCTCATCGATGGGGAGGTACTGGGGGTCTCCGTACACTGTGGCCGAGCTACTGAAGACCAGGTTGTGCACGTTGTGAGCCTGCATCACCTGCGACACACATGTCGACGCAGACAAAAGCACAGAAACAGTCAATCGCCGACATTGAAGCTGTGAAAACATTCTGCAGATCTGACGGGTGAAGGGAAACGCACCTCCAGCAGGTTCATGGTGGCGGTGAGGTTGACCCTGTAGTAGCGCAGCGGCTGTTCGACCGACTCCCCGACGGCCTTCAGGCCAGCAAAGTGCATCACGGCGCTGAAGGAATGCTGCAGCCGGACACACACACACACACACACACACACACACACACACACACACACACGGTCGCACGTGAGGACGGGACACAAGGAGCTCGTTTCACCAGTGTGTCGCTCTTTTTGCAACATCAAAACTTTGTTTTTTTTTTCCAAAAAGAGCAGCAGGAGGTCTCACTCCAGAAATAATCAGTGACCCTCACAGATTGACTCCCTCATCCCTACTTAAAGTGCTGCTCAGTGTGTCCTGAGACGTGCGTTTTGACATGTCACGTCCCAAAATCGCCCAACTTCCTGCTGCCTCGTTTGCACCGAGTGAGTTTCTGCAGCATCGGCTTTTGCGATGCTTTGCAGAGGATTGCGTTGGACGACTGTCCTTGTGTGTGTTTGTCCCGAAGAGCCTAAAGAAGAATTATTATCTCACTTCTGAAGACATTTTGACTTTCAAGAGCATTTTAATCTTTATTTACAGTGAGAGCTGCTTCTTCCGGATTATTTCTTCTCCTAACAAACATCCAAGTAAGGAAACATGTTCCCAAAGTGGATCCTCTGTTTCATCGGCTGATCCAAACTGCAAACATACTCAGTTTCTATTCCAAACTCGTCACATGTATCAAGAGGAAGTCGAACCGCTTGTGCAGAGCGACGGATGCGGTCGAGGGTGGACGCGATCAAAGGGCCGCGTTTGTTTCCTGACCTTCTGGAAGAGCTTCTCCAAGCCAGGTTTGTCGAGAAGGTCGAGCTGGTGAAACTCGATGCTGGCGCCCAGGAGCTTCTCCACCCTGAGGAGGCTCTCCGGCAGTCGGTCACCCTCTCCATCAGCTGCGTGACGTAGAAAGCGAAAGCGCCACGCCACTGAGCTCTTTGATGCAGCGCTTTATGCGAAGACGGTTAATCATCAGCCGGTGACGGAGCTCACCTTTCACGGCGTTGCTGAAATTATCTATGACGACGGGACAGAAGTCCGCTTCGATGAGCTCCAGCACGCAGTGGCTCCCGATGAAGCCCGCTCCCCCCGTGACCAGCACCTTCTCCGTCATCTTCTGGTCCTGCGCCATTCAAGTGCACAGCAAAAGCACCGACGGTTAAAGCTCTGGCTCAGATCAGGATCAGGCCTGCAGACAGGAGCTTCCTCAGCTGGGTCCTCGCTGACCACACCTTGAATGCTTCAGGCGTAGCTGACAGGTTTGCGCCTCACCTTTCCTACCCACACGTCAGCAAGGTCCTGCCTCACTCCCACAGCACCGCTGGAGTCGTCCTCGAGTAACCTTCTTTTCCTGTGTTGGCACGGCTCTTTATTCTGCTGCATACACAAACAAATGACACAGTCAAAGACTAAATAAGGTGCTTTTTTTTCTATAAAGCCATAAAAAACAACCTTTAACGTTGTAAGTCTTGTGAACTGTCCAAGAATGGGTTTAGGCCGAATTCTCCCTCACTCACAGTGGGAATCACTGCCTGTCTGACCCTATTTAAATACACAAATGCAAGAACAACAAATGAATCAATGCAACTTTCAGAAAATCAGTATTTTAAACTATTTTTTTTCGATCGGCTCATAACAATTACATGTCGTGTTTCCTCTTCATGATTCATTTAGACCTTAGACTGAATAACCAAACACTGAGCAGTTCATTGTAGAGTAAAAGAACAACTTCTGATGCAAGCTGCAATAATTGCCCCACACTGGTCCGTTGAACGGAGCGCGTCGGTCGAAGACGCACCGTGTTTCCGAGTCGGAGTGTGAGGAGCGTCTCGGTCCGGTCAGCCGCGGCGGGGGGAGACGGTGTCCGTCGCTGAGGCAGCTTAGACTGACACTTATTTGGGGGAAGCCTTCTTCTTTCCCCTGAAACATTTCTTTACTTCCTGTTAGACGTGGAACAATCAAGTCACCGATGACTACGATGTGTACTTCCTCTTTCTACCAAAGTAAAAGTTGGAGCATCCCATCGCGAGCACCAGTCCGCATCGAACTCACTTCAGCTTGAACATACGCGTCTGACTTGGCTGAACGGGGCTGCAACACAGTAAATTATTGTCAAAACCGGAAGAGAAATACGTTTAATATTCCTTTGAGTGAGTTTGGGGGGCTTTTATTGTGAAGCGCACGGGCAGCACGGTCTGTATTACGCCACTCTCACGCACTCCTCTCCGTTTGACGCCGCGCGACGTCCGCGCCTCTCGTGCCGTGACGTCACGCCGCGCTGGCTCGGAGCCGCGCCTCTGCCCATTCAAACAGAGAGGTGTTTGTACTCCACGCACACTTTTGTGTACACTGAAGAAGTGCCACGTATCTTTAAATAATGTCGCCGGAGCGCCGCAGAGAGAAGCCGGAGAGAAAACACGGACTACTTAATAGAACGCGTTGCGTTTGAAACTGCGTGTTCATCGTTTTTTTTAAATTCTTGTCTTAAGCAATACGACGGGTGCTATCTGTTTTATCTACTGACACAAATACCTGTCTCGAATAAAGGCTGATGATATTGAGGCGTGTTTGAATAGGATGACGCGTTTCTTTTCAGCATGAAGGAGGTCACAGACACTCCCCGTGTCTGCACAATAGCAGGTGATGCTCTGTCTAAAGGCCAGTTTCCATGATTCACTTGGTCTTTCACCGAAGCACCAACGAGAAATTCCTGCCATGCCAAGAACACGCATGAAGTTACTGAAATTAATGTGTTTGCTATTATTGTTCTATTTTTTGCTCTATCACATAATCACAGTGACTTCAACATGAGAAGTCTGCATGCGTAAGAAAACTGACACTGAAAGATGGTTATCTTAGATTTTACCTTGTTCAAATAAAGGATCCTCCATGGAGTGCAACATGTTAAACAAGCACATTTGATCTGACTTAAAACAAAATCAAATCATCACAACGAAAGAAACAAGGTGTACTGTTTCATTTGAGGTCGAACCCAACTTCACACGTGGTTCGAAACCTCAGGCCTGCTGGTGGTCCATCTATCACGTTGATACACTGACAAACACAAGCAAGCGTTATTGGAAAGCCTTGCGTGTGTTGGTAAAATTACACACATCAGCAGAACTGATCGCAGCTTTGCTGAATCTCAAAAACTGATTTGCTTCCTTTACCAAAAAACATCTTCAGGAGCAAACGCTCTTTGCCTTCAACGCCGTCCGACTCCTGCAGGTGGAGCCGGATTCTTGAACGTCCTGGGGCATTTGTGAAGCCCGCCTGTCAGGCCTGCCTCGGCCAAACAGACTGGCGCAGGGAGGGAGGCAGCAGAAACGTGGGTAGACAGATGAAACCGAATGAATACCTGAGAGATGAAGTCCGACGCCTTTATTCGCTGCAAACGCCGCCTCTGAGCTGGCGCAGGGGTGGGGGGGCCGATGAAGCAATCTCACGGAGGGAAAAACAACATCGCGATGTGATTATGTTTGGTAATAATAACTGAACACAATCGAGCCATTCAGTGAGGAGGACAGCAGAGCGGAAACAGAAGGAAACATTTACGGCTAAGAGAAAGGAGCAACACAAGAATCTGACTGTGGGAGAGCTTGAAAAAAAAAAAAGAGAAGAGCTCCTCTGAATGTGGGTCGTTTTGAAGGCCTTAAGTGGGTTGCTTCAGGATTTGTGTTGGAATTAGGATGACGATGGGGGTCGGCTCTGTATATTCATGAGAATACAGGCTCGCAGCCCCCGCGGGGAGTGTGAGGCGCACCTCTGCCCCCTCACACCGACCCCCCCACTCCCCCCACCAGGTGCCGGACAGCTGCCCTGCAGGCTGTCGGGGGGCGGCTGCAGGACGGCCGCAGATGCGGCGGTCAGTGTGCGGGCGTGGAGAGGCTGCGGCGTGACCCAGATGGGGCTCAGGCGTTTATGCGGCCGCCGCAGAGAGGACCTCCGCCTCCCAGAGGGAACGGACGATCGGGAGTGCAAAGGACCGGGGCAGTGTCCGCGTGTGTGTGCCAGGAGAAGGGTCCTCCGATGGTCAGATGGTCGGACACACTCAAACGCGCCAGCGAGGAGAGGCCGGCGGCCAGCCGGAGCAGCACAGCCAGAGCTCCTGCGACCTCTCTGTGGAAGAAGCAGGTGTGGGGGAAGAAAAGGGATGTACGGATGAATGGAGGCCAGCACCCTCATGGCAATAAGACTTTGGTTCACTCACAGGTTTGAGGCCCCATCGCGTGGAGTTTGTATGTTCTCCTGAAGCGTGTATCAGTTTGCTCCTGCTTTACCAATGCCTCTTCTATTGCCCCTCCATGAGGGGGGCCTTGGGAAGGACAGATGACCAGTCCCGGGTGGTGGACCCCACCTCTCGCCTGAATGCAGCAGGGAATGGTTTGGAAAAGAAGAAGAGGTCTCCTTAAACCTCACACCCTCGTCTCTCAAGAGAACATGACAGAAAAAGCTGAAAAAGTCGCTGCCAATAAAACATTTTTCCAAGAATCTCTCAGATTTGTACTTCAGCCGAACCAAGCAAAATGCATGGCAACAGAAACAGACTGGTGACTGAGCCACAATTGACTTATCATCTGACACGATTTGCTGCAAATTGCAGCCACATGCAGGACAGAAGTCACCCCTAAAGCTTCTGTCATTTCCTCCTGCTCTCGGCGCTCCACCCACCCGACGCACAGGACATTTGAGAGAGAGGGATGGATGGAGGAAGCGTGGAGGGTGTGACCGTCCACGGGGTCTCCGTCTGGTTCTCTTCATCTCTCTCCACCTGAGTGCTGGTTAATCCCCCCCCCACCCCCCCCCCCCACCCCTCATCCCCTGACTCCCAGCTGGATACGCCGGCTCCTTCTGAATAGCGAGCTGCATTAACGCTGAGGAACTTTCCCCCTGCTGTCTGTTAGTAAAAGCTGATTGGAGATTACAGGCCTGCTGCTCCCAAAAAAAAAACGAGGGGGTTGGGGGCGCTCCATCTCATCTCAAATCACTTTCCACGCCTTCTTCTCCTTTATCTCCCCTCCTGCTCTTCATTTCTTTATCTTCTTAATCCCAGCTCTCCTCCTCTTCAATGTCATCAACTTTCCCCTAAGCACTACATCTTTGCCGCTGTTTCACGGCTCTTTCCTGACAGCCAAATGACAAGAAAAATGAAGATGAGTAAGAGGGGGAGAAGGGAGGGGGAGAGAAAAAAAAAAAAACTTCCCCTCCTGAGTGGAGCCAGAATGATGTCATGGGGGCATTTGTCCTCCTGGTGTGGAGGCTTCCCTTCCTCTGCTAATTACCTTGTACAAACTCGAATCTGATATGGCGGATATGAGGCCCAAATACAATTATTGTGGGCTAACAAAGAGATATTGAGATTCAGGGAATGAGGGAGAGACCGCAAGCGAGATAGAAGGAAACGCACGCGCTCATGCATGCACACACATGCAGCCACGAGGCACACGCATACACACACACACACAGGCACATACACACACGCACATACACACACGCTCGCATACCCACTCGCCCACGCACATGTACACAACCACTTGTCCTTCCCCTCCATTCCCTCAGATAGGCTAATGTTATTACTGGGGTAATTATCCTCATTAGTGCCAGCAGCTGTAGAGAGCCCATTGCTTGCTGTTCAAACTCCACCCCGGACCGCTCTGTCTTCACATCGCTCTTTGTGTTCCCCAGATCTCATTTACAGACTTGGTCTCCATCCCCTGCATCCTCCCTGTAAAAATAGAGCCCATCAAATATCTCATAAGCCAGAGTTGGCCGGGTCTCCAAACCTGTTTGAGCCCATTGTGTGTGCGAGTGGGGGGGGCTGCTCATGTGCACTGCTCGCCCCCCGCCCCACCACCACCCAAAGAAGCTACTCTCCATTTATATCTGAAGCTTGTGCAACCACAACTTTGAAAATAATTGATCATTTTCCTTGTCCGAATTAGGGCAAAACATTTGATTCCTCTTTCATTGATTTGTTCCCGTAAGAGGATTACAACAACTCTGCTGGCAGCAAAAAGGTTGGAGGTTCGGGCGGGGGCCTGTTTGTAAATGGGTGTCAGTGGGATTGTGTGTCTTTGTCCATGGACCCAAAGCCTGTCCAAATGCATCCCGTCTTTGCCCCCAGATGGGCTAGGGTTTCTTTGCGCATCCTTCGAGAAAAGTGGCTTGCAAAATAAATGACATCATCGATACAACACAGGAAGAGGAAACACACTGCTTGAATGGTTAAAACTCAACAGCTACTTAGCACATGCTACCACTTCGGCAACCTCAATGCACTTTAAGTGACCAGATACATTCACCCAGCCCCACATGCATCCCGACAGCTTCATTAAAACCAGTTTACACACCCTTTGAGGGAACTTTGAGTGCAGCTTCCTGCCCAGAGACACAGGGGCAGAGCCGATTAAAAGGAACCAGACTGTCAATATTTGTTTTGCAGGTCAAAACTCGATGCCCCACCTCTCACATCATAGATCCTACTAAAGTGATTTCCCTGCAGAATTTCCGGTTAAAAGTTCCCTGAACGAAGAACAGAATCATCTATCCTACTCAGTTTCATATGTAACATGCCTCATGACCCCTCTGACCCCGGAGTCTCTTTTTTACTGGTGTGGCTCACGGTTCACGTTCCTAATATCAGCGCTACCCATAATGCACCGACTCGCCACAGGGTGGCACTGTTTAGTCGGACAACGCCTCAGAGTGCTGCTCCCTCCGACTCTGCCATCCCCTTCTCTCATGTGTCCCACGTTTTACACCCCCCCCCCCCAAAAAAAACACTTCACGAAAGAAAATTAGCTGTCACACTCCATCCCCTTTACACACACTGACACCTTCCCTCATGTGCAGCTATCACTGACAGAGAAAATACCAGGATTTGCATAAAGATTTGGCCGGTTAATCTACTTGATGTTTATGTGAAACCGCCATCAAACTGTTTCCCCCTCTTTGCTTCTTTAACTGTCCGCTCCGTCTGCGTCCTCACACTGAAATTATGAGCCCGGCGGCAGAAACGGGCAGCTTTATGCACAGCGTCTGTGGGTCCCCCCCCCCCCCACACGCTCCGCGAGATTGCCTTTCTGTTTTATTGCCAGGGGCCGGTGTGGACGGTGGGCAACCTGTATACCGCTAAGCCCCGCATCAGGCGCTAAATGTCATGCACAGCCTCTTTTTTTATTGGCTGATGCGGCCTGTTGTGCCCTTCTCCCTTTCCTGGAAGCTATTGTTAAAGAGCTAGTTGTTAATGCTGCTGACCAGATGGGCCCCCTCCCCAACCACCCACCCCCACCACCACCACCACCACCCAGGTCTGACCGAGGAGGGTGTTTACCATGCACTGGGCTGTGGATAACAGGTGAGACTGCTGCTGGCTCGTCAGCCAATCGGAGCGCAGCAGATGTCTGGCCTCTGCCTGTAAACCTTTATTTGGCATTTGGGGCCTTACGGGAGTGGGATTGATAAGACCACTGAATCCGAGCGAGCTCTGCTTTATATGCTTTTTACACTGGCTTGTTATGTGAAATGGGCATGCAGGCTGTTAAACTCAAACTATCCAACCTCCCACAAGTCTTCTGTACTCCGTTTATTTGGGTTTAAAAAAGAAAAAGAAGAAGCAAACCCTCGCAACATCTTCTTGTGTTCTCTCAAACCTGCGGATGATAAACCACCCAGTCATTTAATTTCCATCTCGCAAAGTTCAGACATCATTTCCAAAAATGTTCCCTCATCCGCTGTGTGACAAAATGTTTCCAGCATTAGCCAGGCAAACAGAGAGCATTCCTCTCCCTTTTTTTTTTTTTCCGAACCAGGCCATCTTGAATTACTGCAATTTGGTATCATGGCAACAAGCAAAGGTAAGGCCGGGCCGCGGGTTGTTGAGGAACAGTCTTTTAAAGCTTCGAATCAATCTGCCTTAATGGATGACCTGTGTCTCGGATGCATGTATGGATTAGTTTGGCTGCAGCACCTGTCCCTGCTCTGTCAACAGCGGATCAGGTTACAGGCCACACATTCAGCCGGGCCCGACGCGACTTCCTGTGATTGACAATACGCCGTCTGCCACGGGAGAAATGGCGCAAATGATTGTTCGGAACAACACACGATACTTTTGGTGACAATGCAAATCGTGCGTGAAATGCAAGTCGGAGAGGCTGGAATGTTGTGTTGAGTCGCAATACAGGCAGAAACTTAGAGTGGAAAAATCTGTTACGAAAAAAAACAGTTTTATAAAGTCTAAAAATATCCCTGGAGGCGGAGTCAACTCTTTAAGTTTGTGGTTTCAGGGCCTTTTGACTTGAGCGGCATTAAAACCACACCACATGCAAATCACAGCATTGGCTGTGAACCTGTGTGAAGACTCTGCACGCTGAGTCACGCAAGACTCAACAACCACACATCCTCCACGGCGGGACAGGGAACAAATAACAAGGGCGGCGACAAGTCTGTGGAGGCGTCATTGGTGCTGATCAATATTTACAGGTGTCGAGGCAACATATGCTGTCACACGCTGTGTGTGCAGTGTGGTCATTTTGCGTTGCACAGCAAAATGACGCCAAACCAAACCGCCTGCCTGCACCTCAGCGCTCCCACAAACAGGGGGGGCGGGCGACGAGATGTTGAGCGGGCCAACTTGCACATAGTTGTACCAAGATGAGTGAAAATGTGCCAGTCTGTTGGCACCACAATGCTCAGACCTTCAGGAATCGTCGATGCTGCGAGCAAAATAACAGCGGCATCAGGTC
>JASSRZ010000051.1:2183259-2195722 GCA_032164315.1 Malacoctenus gilli | reverse complement strand
CCCCCCCCGGGGCTGGGTCCGAGTTGATGTGAAACAACTCGGGTTAGGGAGGCTGATATCTGCAGGTTATTGCATCGGAGATAAAACCCAGAGTGAAGCTGAGGAGGAAAGCCTTAAAGAGTGGGGGCAAGGGGGGGGGGGGCGTGTGATATAACACCTGCAGCATTTACACATTGGGAATAATGTGTTGGAGAGGATTTGCTCTTTTGCCACCCTGCCCCCTGGCTGCCCTCGCTCTCTTTTGTCTTCCCCGGTGACAAAAGGCCGCGACTGACGGCGGGCTTTAGGGTTTTGTGAAGACACCCGCCGCTCGTACCTGTGCAGACATGTGCGCCTGTCTGAAGCGCCACATACGTGTGCATGCATATGCATCGCCGGGTGTGTGCACATATGTATACATATGCATGCGTGGTTGTCCAGATGGCAAGGTGGGAGGGGGGTGGGGGGGGGGAGTAGTGGGGTGGCTCCTGGGGAATGGTGGGGGTCAAGCAGCTTTGTGGATCAAAGCCAAGGTCAGGCCAGCTGCAGTGGCCCATGTTCAAGGTGAATGGAGGCCTCAGATGGCTCTTCATTAGCAGGCTGCTCCAGCCCCGCCGGACCCCATCGGCCAACCGCCACCCACCCTCATCATCATCCGCACTGCCCCCCCCTTTTTTTTCTCCGAGCACCCAAAGGGACCCGTCCTGCAAAACGCGCCGCTCCTCTGGGATGCCTTTTTTTTTGTGTCGCGCGGAACCCCGCCCCAGCGCGTGCGGGCACACACATGCTCTCACACCGCCAATGCTGCATAAGTGGGATACGTCACGCAAAATCGCACCCCTCCGTCCAACACACGTGCAAACCCCCCCCCCCCCCCGCCCCCTCCCATCCTTAAAAGAGCCTAAAGTGACCTCTGAACCAGCGTCTCTCTGAAGAGCAGCATCCCGACATCGCTGGCCGGGGTCTTTGTGCTACCCGGTGTCCCCGCTGACTCAAATCCTCGCGCCACCACTGGCCTCTGACACGCACTCGACTTCTTTCAAACACACAGAGCCTTTAAACACACAGGGGCCAGCAGGGGCGATTATGCATGGTGGCTTCAGGAAGCAATCCTTTACCAAAAGCCTTCACCGCAACACTCCCGTTTCTCAACACCAACAGATTGCCAGAGCGCAGGAAGCCAAACGAAGGTCTCCTCCTTCTGGAAACAAAAAAATATCTTTAAAAAGCAATTTCAGAGCAATTTGTGGAGTGAAGAGAAGAGAGGAGAGGTGTGGGTGGGCTGGGGAGGGGAGGGGGGGAGCAACAAATAACCATGACCTGTGATTTCAGTGAAAACTATTTCATCATTAGATTTGAATAAATCTGAAAGAACAGTTGCGGAGATGCAACGTTGCCTTTTTTTCCCAAAGTAAAAGCTTCCAACTAGTATTCTTCGATGCATCCAACTTGATAAGTGCAGTTTGACCAGCTGTTGACAACTACTTCTTTTAGTAAAAAATACACAATCTTCACAAAATGGAACTTGATATGATCGATGTGTGGACAACCAGGGAAGTTAAAGGCACTGAGGATACAAACGTCAGATGGAGACATTAAAAAACAACACAATAATCGGTCTTACAGCAGCCTTTGTTACCTCCTGACTGTTTCATTAAGACAGCTCCAGAGACGCCACACACCATCTAATCTCTTGATAACACTGGGAGGGAGGTCCAGATTAGGGAAAGGAGAATTAGAAGGGGTCTTAAACATCCCCCCCCTCCCTCCCCATGCTGACATTTCACCACTTGAGCTCCATTTCTGTTCAGGTCTGAGTCGTGCAGCGCGGCTGGCTGCTTCCGCTCACTTTTTCAGAGCTGGTTTTGTCGTGCGTTTGCATCAGAGATGATTTTCTGTTTGCGAGTTTTCAACTGTTTTTTGGGGCATTCACCACAAAAATATTTGAAAACAATGACGATGAATAAAACGCTGTTAAAGAACAAGTTTCGCCACGCAGAAGGACAAAACCTCTTCCGCGGCCCTCAGGCCTCCATGGCAGCAGCCAAGGTTAATCCTGTTTGTAGAAGCGCTCTGGTTAAGGGGGAGGGGAGGGGGAGGGCTCTTCTAAGTGAAGAGGGACAGTTTAGAGATGAGGTGGAGGGTGCCTGGAAGGTGCTTGACCCCTCCTTTCCCCTCCTTCCTCGTTCAGCCCCACATCTGCCCATTAACCTGGACCAATCAGCTTGACCTTGGTGAGGAGAGGAACTCAGGAGTAGCTCATAGTGCCATTGACTCCCAGCAGTCCATAATTGGACTGTTAGGGGGGGTGCGGGAGTTTTTGTCAGGGGGGTGTGCGTGTGTTTTGGTGGAGACCTGTGTACGTCTAAAAGAGAAAAAGAGCGGGACAAAAACCAGATGTTGTCATTGTGTGTTTTGTCACGCGGGCGCCGAGAACAGCAGTTCCGGGCCAATAGGCACAAGTGTCTGAATTAAAAGACAATTCACAACAAAAATAGAGAATTTGACATGTTTCTAAATGACTTGCATAAGCAGAGTGTCATTTCAACAAACTGACAGAGTCATGAAGGCAGGTCTGTGGAAATAGAACGGGTTCAGATCGAGGCATCAAGGTCCCACCTCCAGGAGAACAGATCGGATGACGAGAGGAAAGATTCAGTGAACTACAAGAAAAAGAAAAAAAAAAACACCAAGAGATGCAGCTATGGAGAATGAAGGAAGGGAGGGAGGGACGGAGGGAGGGGGGAAAGATGGAAAAGAGGGAGGAAAAAGGAAGGGATGAAGCCAAGCAGGTGTTGATTGGAGAGAGGCCGGGCGGTGAGTGCCGGCGGTACCTGTTGTCACAGCGAGGGCTGAGGTGTGAAGCTCGTCTCAGCAGAGGCCCTCAGAGGTGTGAGGTGATTATGGGAATACGGGGAGGAAGACGGGGACATTTAGACGGAGGGACGCGAGGAGAAAGAAAGACAGGGACGGGGGGGCGGTGAATGTGGCAATAAAGCTGGCTGGGGGAATAATGGCAGAGGGGCCTGGAACAACAGATTGAGATGAATGAAGCCAGAGTGTGTATGATGGAAAGCAGACAGGTGATGGTATGGTGTGTACGTTATTCCCATTTTAGCAGCTCCTCAAAGTTTGGTGTCTCATTAAACGGCTTTTTGCGGCACACAGCTGTAACAGCAGCACCAGCAGCAGCTCCAGCAGAATTGAAAACACCTAAATGTGTCACAGATGCATCATGATGAATGGAGGTGTTTGTGTGTCCATTTTCGAGGCGAGCGCAGACTCACACGACGCAAGATGCTCTGGAGGAATAGCCGGAGTTTTTTTTTTTTTTTTAACAAGTAGCCTAATTAGTGGGTTGAGGGAAACTGGAGCTCCGAAGCCCCCAAGGAGCCGGGTCAAACAGTAAGCCCAGGTTAATGACACCTCCTGAGGGGTGGCTTTCCCACAGCAAGAGCTTTCTAAGCTCCAACCTCCACACCTCTCTACCGTCCATCTGGCATTCAGACAGCGGGACGGGGAGTTATGGCTGTGACATCACCGCTAACCCGTGACATCATCACTGCCCATCAGTGATTTCACGCAGGTTTGCCACAGCAGCGGACAAAATCTGATGTCGGCGAGCTGGCATGACCGGGTTATTTACGAGGTGACTGCGGGGAGTAGCCACCCATTTCCTTGAGGCTCTGGCAGCCCACCATTCCTCCGGGGGACACTAAAAATCGATTTCGGCCTCATCACAAATCATCGCAGCAGCACCTACGCCAAGGGTCCGCGTTGACCTCCTGACTTTGTGAGAACGGGCTGATTGTTGGGACTTCGCGGCGATACGAACGGCGCGGCGGCGAGTCACCTTCACGCCGCCGGGACGCGGAGCAGCCGCGAGACACCTGGCGACGTCAGCGGCTGCTGTCGCCCGGGCCCGCGCAACACGACGACACGACCGTCATCAAAGCCCCCCCCCCGCCCCCCCCGGGCCGGTGTATTCAGATGAGCCGAGTCTGTAACCAATCTCCTTTTCAAAGGACTCTGGCCCTCCATTGATGAGTCCTAACACAGCAGCCTTAGATGTGAAACACAAAGGATCGACATGATTAATCAAACACAGGCCCATTATAGCCAGACAGTCACACAGGCCTCCGCTGTGTATTAACAGAAAGTCATAATAAGATGAGCTACAAAAGGCTGATAGGGATGAAGATTAACAGATACAGTCGGGTGAGTGGCGGGGTGAGACTTCTCTCTCCCTCTCGCTCAAGGTCCCCTTTGTCACCGACGATGGCCGGAGTGACACGAATGTCTGAAACCTCTGGAAACATTATTAGGTCAGGACAAAGGTGGGCATCTTATGAGCTATCTGGGGCGGCGACGTGTCATATTTGTCTCCCGGTTCCTGAATTTTGAATTGTTTAGAGTCAAGGCCAGCGAGCGACAGCATCTATCTGATCTCAATTTGAACTTTTATTAAAAAGTCAAAAGATGAAACGGGGAAAGGGGGGGGGGGCGGTGGTGTGGTGGTGAGACCGAGATTGCGTGTCGAGTCCACCTCGGTACCTGCGAGAAATTTCATCTGTTCTGTCTTCCAACTTTCCAAACAAAACGTAGAACTTGAGGGACATTTGTCAGACTCCCCCGTCCCCTCTTCTCTCCCCAGACAAGCAGCCCGACACTGCAGTGGCAGGAGTGATGTGCCGTCTCGGGGTCCTGCTAAACGACTCTGATTTTAACCCTGCTCAGACAAGCGCTGATGAAATATTAAAACAAAAAAGCGAACGGAGGCCTTCTGCAATTTTAATGATGCTTGTGGCATGTGCAACACAATAACCGGCCCGCATTAATACGAGGCAGCTCTGTCCACTCCATTGCCGAGACGTGAGGCATATAAAGTGTCTTGTTCCTTCGGAGCCCCACCGTGTGAAAGGTTCATTGGACCAATTAGGCGGCCTGGCCTCATGCGAAATGCCAGGCATTTAGCGGGAATGATAATTATCGGCGCCAGGTTACATATGATGACATCTGCGGTAAGTGAACGGAGCCGAATTTGTTCCAAGGGGTACAAGAGGGATTTCATTGGCCCCAGTATTTGCATTTCAGACATATTTCAATTGATGCCATTGTTATTATAAAGAAGTATGAGGTCTAACACAAAAACAACAGATTGGAGTGTGTGGTCACGGTGGCTCCTGTACTCCATCTTCCATCCAAATTTCCTTTCGGGGATCATTCGTCATCAAGCCATCGCCTAGAAATCAAACTTTGCGCGAGTGACTTCATAATTTGTAAACAAGCAGTCTGGACTAAATGCACAGAGTTTTAGGAGCTGGGACGCAGCCAGAAATGAGGCCCGTCTTTGTACCTGCTCTGAATGAGGGGGGATAGCACAGCAAGACGCATGCATGTATAGACACATACGCGCTGGTGAAGCACTCACACTGAACCTAGGGCTCGGAAAAAAATAGACTTCTGTGTTGGCAACAGCTTTTTCCTAATCCTGGCCCCTGGGCTATATTGTGCAGTCAAGCAGGCTATTACATGGCAACAATTAGGGGGGCTGGAGCCCAACACCTGGTCGTCTCCTATTCTGGCCCTTCAGTGGCAGCTGACTGTACAGTCTCACAGCCAGGTGGCCCTCCTTCAATGACATTAGCTAGTCACTCCAGGGTTAATCAGGAGCCTGCCATCATCCAGTGGGCAAGCATGGAGCCCCATTCAGGCTGGACGCTTTCAGAGGGGGAAAGGGATGATGGAGACAATGTTGTTATAAAAACTTGTTCAACTGAAGATGCCTGACAGAGACCCCCACATAATCAAAATGAACTCGGAGGAGGAGGAGGGGGGGGGGGTGGGGTGGGGTGGGGGGGTTAGGGCCCCTTTGGATTCATGGCCCGAGTTGGGCGCGCCGCCTTGATTGGCTGAGGCGGAGCTCGCAGCACGTCAACTGTGCATCCTGCAGATTATAATGGACCTTTTCATGGGTGGACAAAAACAGATGGAGGAGCGGGAAGTGCTATACATCCACGCAGACGGGCGACGGCATAAGGGGGGGGGGGGGGCTGGGAGGGGGGCGGAGGGGGAGGGAAACTGGATTTTGTCAAAGTCGGCAGATACAAAAACAAGTGGGTGTAGCTCGAGCGGCCCGACTATATCTGCATGCACAAAGCGCCCCATTCCAAAGCCCCCTGGCTTGGAGATCTGAGGGTAAATAACGCTCATTAGAATAACAAAAGCTATAGATTTGTACCCAAATCAGCCAGAGTCTCATCAATAGTAATTAGAAGCTATACATAACTAATGAAGATGTGTACGCTACATTAGACAAAGGTACGGAGAGCTGCTGAGTATCTGAGCACAGGGTGCTGCGTGAGTGGCGTCTGGAGCAAAGGGCTTTTCCTACTTTTAACCAGCAAGCAGGTGGATTTCTCAGAACCACCCCCCGCCCCTAAATTGATAATTATAGGAGCGAGAAACTTTCACTTTTGAAGGTAAAGTGGGGACAGATTATGAAAAGGGTCTCTGCTTCAGCTAACGCCGGTCTGCCATCACACTCACTAAGATTACAGTGTTACAGCAGAGAGAGATTCGGCCAACACTCCCTCACTGCTCCTCTTTCTATCGTGACCGACGCTGGACCACGAAACGCTGTATAGGAGTATTAACACATCAAAGGCTACTCGTTGTAAGAAGAGGTGGACAATGCACAGGGATGCGCACTTAAATGTTTTGTTGTTGTTGTTTTTTAAATTTTGCTTTGTTGGCCGTCGCCCGTCTGTCAGTGCAGAAAATTCCATTTGATGCAAAAATGCAAATGCTGCGAGGCACTGGGACACCCTCTGAAAGAGAACAATGGCCACAGGCCAGCGGAGGAGCAGACAGTGCCTTTGAACCATTTAAAGAGGCATTAATGCGCAACTTATAAATAATCAACTAATTCCTTCCAGAATCAGCCAATTAAGTCTGTAACATTAAAAGCAACGAGGGCGCATAAGGAAGGAAAAAAAAAAAAAAAGGAAAGAAAAAAAGAAGAGCAGCTCATTTCTTGGAGCCTTCCTCCTCCCTGAAAAAAAGAAAGAAAAAAGAATCGGACATTTAATGGCTCTTTAAGGACAAAGACGGGCAATAATGTCAGAAGGTGTATTCACAAGAGTCCCAGAAAAACCCCGCGCCACATCAAAGACCGAAAGATTCCAGCGGAGAGCGATGAGTGACATTTCACTGACATTTCCCCGCAGCATTCAACGCGGCGCTGTCTGGAGACGGCGTCGGAAAATATCTATGGATATGCTCGAATGTGACACAGGCGTTAAGGGATGCGGGTGCTTTCAGGGGACGGGGCCTCGGCTGTGGAGCCGGTGATGAGGAGCCTGGACCCCGGGAGATTGAATGGTAATCACTGGAGCACAGATAATGGATGATTGAAGGCTCTTTCTACGCCGCTGTTGGATTTCAATATCAGAGAGGCCCTAGAATTGGGATTCTTATCAGGGGCGGCGTGTCAAACAAAGGAGAGCCGAGCGTGAAATATGGGGTCCAACTCAGGCACACGACCATCGCGATTAGCACAAGGATAAAAAAGGCCGCACAAACAAAAGAGGGCAGCTTTTTCTGGACAAAGGCCTGTCCACTGCCCGGTAGCACAGACACACGGAAGGAAGAAGGGGCATAAAAGGGGGGGGGGGGGTGAGGGAGAGGGAGAGAGAGAGCGTACTTGGTGGGAGAAAGAGGACAGGACAAGAGTTTTCGCTGAGACGGCTGGAAGATGAATAGTGACAGGACCCGCTGTTAAAGAGTGTTCCAGATCCTCTGCTTCTGAAGGGGAATAATGGACCAGCAGGGATGAAATGCAATACACCCCGCCTCACAGCCATTCACACACATCCAAACAAACTCACATCATCATTCACGTACACACAAACACACATGGTGGCACGAGGCTTCGCGTGCCTGCCAAGTCCGTCACCCAAAAAAACAAAACACAGCAACAACAACAACAAAAAAAACCCAACAAAATTATTCCCATTTATCCCCGGATTCCAAGCACTGCAGCCTGCCAGGAAAGCTCATTAACCCTCCCTTCAAGAACCCTGAGACAAAAGAGGGGGAAAACAAAACATAACTAATCAATGAGAACTCGCCCATTGAGGAGGGAGGGAGGGAGAGAGGGAGGGGGGAGAGCAAGAACATGCATCCATTTGGATAACCTGAGAGGGCTAACAGCTTTCGCTCTAGTGTTGCATTGGCTGGCTGTAGGTTGGAAAAAGAAAGTTCATTAATTAAACAAGGCTAGCGCAGGGTAACAGATGGAATGGCTAGCTGGATGCTAATCACTTAAAGCAGACAGGCAGGTCTTTTTTTTCCTTTTTTTCTTACACCCGGGCTGGGAGCTGCACCGCCGCACATCAATCACGAGCTACGTGGCTTCTCAACGGCAGCGCTGTCGGCGCAGAGTCCCGGGGCAACAACTGCGGCGGCGGCGGCGGCATTGTGAGAGAGGGCAGCGGAGGCAACCAGGGGTGTTAGAGAAGACAGTGTAAGAAGATGCAGCGGGGGTGGTCAGAGGGGTTGCCCCCTGAAAGGGAGCCACCAGACACAGTTCAAGTGCAGCGAGTGTGCGAAACCTTACGCTGAGGAACTGAGAAAAAAATACAAGAAAAAGTCATTTCTTTGTACTGGAATTTGAGAAAAAAAACAAACAAAAAGAAAACAGCAGATATGTGAAAGAATGACACGTATTGCTGTAACACTTTTAGGTCAATTAGTCACCAAAAAATACAAAAAAAATCTTTGGAAAGTGGTTTTTTTTTCAGTCTCCAGAGTTTAGGTTGGAAGCGAGGAGGTGATCCCACACAAAACTGGCTCACAAACAGACAGATGTCAGACATGAATGCATAACAGAAGGAGAGAGGAGGGTCCAGAGGGCGAGGGCTGGGTGGGTTGGGGGGGTGGGTGGGTGGGAGGGAGGGAGGGAGGGGGTCAAGTTTAAAAATACACAGAGCCTGACATTCTTTGGGTTACAGGTTACGCAAGGAATCGCAATTGTCACCACTGCCGTTTGAAATTTTATTTTAAACGTTATTGTGCGTTTCTTTTTTGTGTGTCCAAACCTCGGATGCACACAAATGCAGAAACTGCGGTCAAACCAGCAGGCAGATTTATGGCACCAAAGGTGCAACAATAAAAAGAGCCCTTCACAATGTATACCGGCAAAAAAAACCTGACGACAACCAACAGGCACAGCGATTTGACACCAGCAGTGCGTGCGCGCGCTGCACCAGGCGGGGAACTGGGTCCCCGCTGTTGGCCGTCTGGTTTCATGCCTGCTCTACCTGTGTTTAAAAGGGGGCGGCCCCCAAGACGCTCCAGACCCCAGAGCGCAGGCTGGGCGAGGCTGCCCCCCCCCCCCGCCCATCCCCAGGGCTTTCAGGGTGTGGGTGCCATACAGTGGACGCCCTTTGTTGCAGGCTGGGTGGCAAAGAGGAGGAGGAACTAATGTGATGGCGACGGTGGTGATGGGGAGGGGGTTAAAAAAATGAGTAATGCTATGAGTCATTCTGCATTAGCAGCAGGAGAGGGAGACAGGGAAGGGGGTGGGCTGTGTGTGTGTGTGTGTGTGTGTGTGTGTGTGTGTGTGTGTGTGTGTGTGGGGAGAGGGGGGGGGGGTGATGGGAGAGAATACTTTTGCATGTTGTATGAAGCTAGACGCCATATGCCATCCGAGCTGGGCTGCCTCCTGAGTCAGGGCTCTTGGTTTGACAGGCCTGTGCTTGCCCCCGCTACACTCCCCCAAAAGCCCCCCGCCCCACCAACTAACACCCTCCTCCCTCTAGGCTTTTCCTCGGCTCCAGCTATGGGTTTGGCAATTGCTTTGGTTGTGCATGGACTGCGGCGCGCTCATTTGTGTGTGTTGGAGGGGAAGGAGGTGGGCGGGCGAGCGAGCGAGGGGGGAGTGGTACTCAGTGATCTGAACACATCGGACATTGTCGTGGGTCCCGGCAGGAACAGCTGGTCAGCTGGAGAGAGGGGTTGGAAGGGGGTTGGGGTTGGGGTGGGGGGGGATAAGGAGGGGAGGGGGAAGAGATGGGAGGTAGTGCGCTACACTGATAATGGGATTAGGTTAAAACATTCAGTGGGGGAGAGACCCCACCTCTCTCTGCATGTCCCCTCCCGACCGAATACTGTGCGCAGCTCTCAACCACCATGTCAAAGCTGATGCCAGCGACAGTTCAAAACTCTGCATGCCAACTCCACACGGACGAGGGGGGGGGGGCTCCGACCAAGAAACAACCCCCCTTCCCCTCCCTTCCACCGCAACACGTACTTGCCGAGCGACAGCCTCGAAACGCCGCGGCTCGCATCCAGTCGCGCGACGCACTCCTCGACTCTTATCAATCACGCAACAAGTGAAGGGGGCCTTGCTCCCCACGCAGCGCATTCGACTCGCGCATGACAAATAGCTTTTAGCCGCTCGCTTTTTCCAAAGAGCAGGAAGTTGGCTAGTTACACTCACATCAGCTCAGGCCATTACATGGAAGCAGCATATAATGACTCGCTTGGCGTCTCACTGTGCCCAGCCAAGCACCGTGCTCCACAGTGATATAGGCTGCTGAGTGTTACCCACCAGTCTGCTGACAGTTATGGCACAACAGCTGGCAAATTAGACCTATCAGCGATGCTAAATAATTCATGTGAGACAACGCTAACATGGCAGATCCTATTCATGACACCCTATCATGCATACAGGCGGCGGCGCACCATCGTTTCGGCAAGGTGAAGAATCGTGCGACGTACAAAGGGGGGGGGGGGCGGGAGCGCGCCGCCGCCACCGCCCAGACAAAGACGCAGTGAGAGTGGGACAATAACTTGCTCCGGAGGGGTGTGAGAATATGTCACTGTCAATACAGGCCACTGTAATAATTATGATCCTGTCTGGGGATGCGGCTACAGTGTACATACAAAAGCAGTGCATAGCAAATGTGCTGTCCATTATGTGTGCAGTATACATCAGTAGAATTTATGTACATGGCTGGTTTTTTGGGGGGTGGCGGTGGTGGTGGTGGTGGTGGGGGGGCGAGCAGGGCGGAGTGCAGGGAAGCGAAACCAAAGTCCCAACTGGGAATTTATGATGGCGGCCTGCATTAGCAGAGGATGCAAAGCGAGGCGAGCGGCTCCTGATAAAAGCAAAGGGCGGGGGGGGGGGGGATTAGGGAATTATCTCTCTCTTTGCCTCGGTAATTGCTTTCCATCCAGGCCCCGCTTTTGTTCTCGCGAGTTCGCGGACGGGCACGGAACCGCGGCCGCGCGTCGTCCGCGTTTTTAGCGCCGCCGCGAACGGTGATCCGACTGTTCGGCGGCTGACTCTCCATTGATCTCCGGGAGGCGTTGGCGCGCGCTTGGCGAGGGCCCGCAGTGTTCATTACGATTTGTGGAAAAGTCAATACACTTAATACACACCGAGGAGCCGGGAGAGAGGGGGGGGGGTTGCTTATTTACTCCCAGCAGGAGCAATAGGTAAGCGATGAAAAAATAAATAAATAAAAAAAGAAGTTTGGATCAGCGGGAGAAAATCTGTTTGTAGATGGAGCTGCGAGTAATTGGCAGAGGAAAACAAAATCCTTGTTCGCCGTCGTGCTCAATCCGGACCCTGGAGGGTTTTAAATTCCCGCTAACGAAGTTTTAATGATTTGCGGCGACACCGCCGACGTCGGACGCGACCATCCGAGAACGATTTGCTTGCGTTCGGCGCGCTCAGGCTCGTTCTGCCTCCATCGCCATGGAAACAAACGAAAAGTCTGCACACGATGATGTCCTGGGCCAGCAAACAGAAACAAGAGTTCGAAGCAGAGCGGCAGGAGCGGTCAACGGTCTGACCGTTCGTCGAACGATCCGACGCGGACTTGTTCAGGTTTGCGCTGAAAACTTGCGTGTTGCGTTGCTCGCTCGTACTGGGATTGCCGTCTTCAGTTCTGACACTCATGCTCACTCCGAAAAGTTCACTTTTCCGGACCGCGAAGTCTTCCGTTCCTTCAGAAACCACTGAACCATCATTCAACTCCGCCGCCGTCAAAAGCCCAACGCAACAGAAACAAGCTCCGGCGAAACATCGCCACGGAAACACCCCCCCCCCCCCGCCCCCGCCGCTGCGTTCGCGACCCGCGTTTCGCACGGAAACCCGGACGTTAACCGCCGGCTGCAAGACGACAAGCAGGTGCGCGGCGGGAGGCGCCGCCACGCTGCGCGTTCTTTTGGCCCACCGGCGCCGGCAGCGGCTTGCGGACAGGAGCTACTGCGAGGAGGAGGCGAGCGCAGACGGAGGACTGAAAATGAGACGCCGGACACACACTGAGTCCCCGCAAGAGGGACACTCCACCGCCTGTGCGGGCTGTCTGCTTTTGAACATCAGTGTGTGATTATTTGGGTGTGTGTGTGTGTGTGTGTGTGTGTGTGTGTGTGTGTGTGTGTGTGTGTGTGTGTGTGTGTGTGTGTGTGT
>JASSRZ010000051.1:2169260-2180381 GCA_032164315.1 Malacoctenus gilli | reverse complement strand
AGCTCACCCACTCCCCACCCCCCCCTCCCCAAACTCCGTGCGGCTAGCATTCACATGCTAATTCATCTCCATTGGTAATTACACTCTCTTTAAACCAACTGACAACTACAGCTGGAGTCAGGACGAGGCCGTGCGTGTGTGCGCGCACGTGTGTGTGTGTGCGTGCGTTCGCGCACTCGTCTGCATATGTTGACGGTGCTTCTATTTTGCCTCTCCTTGTCCTCCATAAAACGGTGCTGATAGATGATGACACGTTATCTGCGCTCCAACCCAAAACAGCCACAAAAAAACCCCTCCCATCTTGCTCCAGGCGGTTAAACAGCCCCGGCCTAATAGCTGTATGTAAATCAGGTAGCCCATAAAGATCAGTGTCAGCGCTCAGCTGTGTACACCGGGTGAGGTGACAAGCACGCCACATGTCTGCATGAATCTCACCGAATGGGTGCCGCTCGCGCTGGAAATTTGGACAGCGGGGACCGTTCGCGCGGATGGAAATTCAGGCTCTTCTTTCATAACCTGAGCAGCTGGGATTTGTTGCACTTCCCTGGTAAATAAAGATTAAATGAAGCCGACTGCTGGAGCGGTGAAGGATACAAGCTCTGGTAGAGGGTCAGCCGGGACTTGACAGCTCTGCTGGCATTGATACAGGTGGCCCGCACCAAGCTTGGCAGCAGCGTGCCGCTGACGATGGCGCCATTAAACAAAGGCCCAAAGAAAGGAACCTGTGGGGAGTTAGAGGGGAGAAAAAAAAAAGTAAGCGTTTGCAATAATTAGCCATTAAAACACACTGATCCTAAATGAATCTGCCCATGTTTCTCCCCCCTCGTAAGTGCTTCAAAAAGAGAGGGCTGATTAAAAAACCTTTTTGTTCTGTTTTAAACGGCTCCTCCATCTGTTTGGGGCAAAAGTTCAAGTTGAAATTAGATTTTACCTAACTTTGCATGACAACCACACATATCTAATGTGAATCAATGCTAGCTAAATGAAATTAAAATGACAATCAATAGCGCACAATGCCCTCATATTGAGCTGCTGAGCAAACACAAAGGGGCAATATGAATTTTCGCAAGCGCGCGAGCGTGTGTGGCTCCACGCGTCTGTTCATGCATATTGGACGGGGGCCCTTAATCACTGAGGCTCAATAGTCATTGACCTGGAAGTTGACGCGGATGTCAAAATCTTTTCCAAAAGGTCCTGCTGTCTTCAACTTGGCAGCTCGGCCACTTTAATGACCGCTCAAATGAAACAATACGTGGGCGCTTTTTTTTTTTTCTTTTATGGAGGAATGGCAGAGACCAATTAACTTTATCATAAGCGGGACGGCTGTGGCGATAATGCAGGGACTAATACCGGGAGGGGGAGCAGATGGGTTTCCAGGTTCTTGGAGATGGAGGTAAGATAAAGATAAGATAAAACTTTATGGATCCCTCAGCGGGGAAACTCACATCACAGCAGTTCAGGGAGAAAAGAGGAAAGCGGAGATGTAAAAATAGAGGATGAAATTACTAAAAGTACAGCGACATATATGCATGTGAATGTTGAAAAACAAGTAGAAAAATGCTTTTCCCCCTCTGCTGCTGAAACATCGGTCTATTTCATGTCCAGGTTGAGAGTTTTGTTTATTTAAGGGGTGATTTAGTGTCCTGCTGAGGCTGAAGGGCCCTACAGAGACAGCTTTATTTCAGCCATAAGGCCTGGCTTTAATCACTGAAAAAATAAATGTTATATGCAAAGATACCTTAAGGACTGAGTTTTTATCCCCTTTGTTTACGAGCATCATTGAATCAACGGTAATATCCCATTCATGTAAACAAGCTTAAATTAGGCTACAAATAGCCTGCGTGAGTAGTCTGATTTTAACCCTCACATCAAGGAGCGGAATTGTAACCCAAATATAATCAATTACAGCAATTAAAGGCTACAGCACTTAAAAAAGACAAATTGTACATAAACAGAAGAACAATCGTAGAATTATCATGCGTGGCGCTTGGTATTAATTTCGCTATTGCTTCAAAACAAACACAAAAAGTGCAAAAGGGAAACAAATCCATGAAGACTGTTGTGCTTCGAAGGAGACGACAGGTCCTCTGGAAAGTTTGTTCTTTTAAATAATCCTCCATAAAATGTACCTTTGCTTTTACGGGGAAAAACACAAAACATTACATCTCCAACCGAAATGACTCAGTAGGTCTGATATAAAAAGTCTTGTGGATGAATGTGAACATCTGAAGCTGGTTGGAAAGAGAAAAAAAGAGAGAGAGAGAGACACGTCTCTGTCCTCTGGGAGACCACACATTGAGTGCAGTGCGACGGAGTAACCAAGATGAAAGCCATCCAACAAAGGAGAGTGACCATCTCTGAGAGCACATACCCACAGTGTGGGTAATAATGCGCCGCTGGAGTAGGAGGGGGAGCTGAGAGCCTTTAGAAGGAGAGCACAAGAGGAGCAAGAACCTATAACATTTCAGAGCACACCGCACGGACTCGCAGGGAGAGCCCGCATGGCCCCACATAGGGGTCTCGCAGACGCAATCCCTAACGCAGATTTTATCACTGGTGACAAAAAGGGCTCAGTTTCATCAGCTGTCCTGCCGCTTCAACGTTCCGATTGTCTGCCGGTCCCAGCGGTTTACCTGGGGCTTCTTCATGATCTGGATGAAGTACATGTGGTTCTTCATGGGGTAGACGACGATGAGCACGTCCCCGAAGTCCGTGGGGATGATGCCGCGCCGGTAGTCCCTGGTGTGCTCGGACCACACGATGTGCACCTCGTCGTTTCCCAGGTGACGCAGCTGCCAAACAAACAAAATCAGTCTAATGAAGGGCCTGGCAAGTGGGGGTAACACACAAACACGGTGGCGAGGGTGACAGGAACACTCATTTGGGGGGAATTGGGGGGGGGGGGTGTCTCTGGGTTTATCAGGTCTGCACTTTGAGACAAACATCCGCCAACTGGAACATCTGAGCTTGGAGCGTGAAAAGGATAAAAAAACTGCACAACTTTTCATCACTGCATGCAGCAGGTGCAGGAGCCAACTGACTAAAAAAACAATGGTGGGAGCCGCTGCGCTCCTTTTTTCCCCTCACCCCTGTTTTTCATCGCAAATTTAAATAGCCGACACCGACTGGACAAAATTGAGCATTTTAAAACCAAATAATTCAAATCCAATTAACCTTCCCCATCAGGGATTAAATTGCCTCCCATTTCCCCTCTATTCACAAACACAAATGAAACTGGGCAGGACAAGAGGATATGCTTAAACAACAGGAAATTGGCCGATGCCAGTTTAAAAGAAGGTAAACAGCTTCCCCCTCTCCAAAGTCCAAACAGTTGAACGCGTCGACGTCGTATTTCATGAAAAATGTAAATCACTTTTCCTTTTTTTTGTAATCCCGTCTGGCGGTGAATCCGGCAGTCCTGCCGTCTTCTGGGGTATCATGGACACTGAGAAGTGCGCCTTTACTCTGAAGAAAACATCTGCCAATGTACTGTTGGCCTAATGAGCCATTAGGAAACATGCCCTCGCCACCAAAAATGCAATTAGCACATTCTATTATAAGCCCTTAATTATGGTAATACGGTAATCTTAAACAAATCCACGGCATGCTGATTACTGGAGCTCGCCAGTTCAGCCTGTCTGTTAAAGGATCAGCAGGTACCAACCAGGTCAGTCACTGGGACAATTTCAGAGAAATGTTGAATATGCATTTGTGCCAGACAATCAACACGGGGATGTTAATTTGGGTTAAGATATTAGCATTTGGATGAGCTGAATGACAAGTTTAATGAGGATGCTTATGCTCTCGTCAATCATCGACTGCACCGACCTCTTTACCTTCGCCGTTAATCACGTCCAAATGTTTGAGACTTCTTTAATAAAATGTCATTCAAGTCAAAGGCTCTTGTCCAATTAGCCCTCTTTGACCTCCCACCCAGCCAGGCTGGCTTTTGCGCGTAGGCAACGGCCAACGCCAGGCTCCCCAGAACACAAGAGGCTCCTTATGAAAACAACCTGCAGCCGCCCGGTTAAGCTGCAGCGCCTGAGGGGGGCAGCTTGATAGCTGAGGCACCCGTCTATCTCGCTCCCTTCGCACACACCCGACACACATGCACATAGCCTAACATGGCCTGACCCCCCCAGCCCTGCAGGTCGCTTCTATAACCGCATTACAGAAGCCAGCTGCTACTGCAGCAGCCTGCATTGCACTAAAACCCACAATTGGATTGAGGAATTCATGCTTTTCCCTCTTTTCTTTTTGCTCTAGTTGGCCCCCTCCAACCCCCCCACCCCACCCCACCCCACCCCACCCCACCCCACCCTCCACACCCCCCTTCTATCGTCTTCAAACAGGCAATCTGCTCAGCAAGGGCTACCCCATCCGTCTCTTCCCCCGCAGAATGCCTCTATGGTTACAGCCAGTAAAGTGGGTGACTGCTGGTCTAAAAGTGTTATTTTTAAATTGACAGAGAAAAATCCTACTTGGACACAGACAAAGCCTGCTTCTCATTCCAATTCTTCATACCACTCACCTCTTTTCTCTCTCCCAGCTTCTTTTTTTCTCTTTCTTTCCTGAAGCATTTGCGCATGCAGCCGACTTGCCAATTTTTTTTTTTTTTGTTTGAACCCGCGGCTGGAGCGGAGCTCCGTGGCTCGGAGCGAGGTGAGCGCGAGCAATTACAGAAGTTCCCGGTGAAACGAATAAAATAAAAGAATGGAGTGGCGGCTCGCCGGCCGACGGCCACCCTTCCGGCGCCTCGCCCTGGCCCGGCCGAGCCAGAGTCCCTTCTTGTTTTTTGGACGGCGAGGCGCAGGTTCAGGACCGGTTTGGAATTAGCGGGGGATTGTTTGTGAAACGGAGGGTGTTGGGGAGGGAGGGGGGGTACGTTTGCGGGCTGAAGGGCGGTTGGATATGAGGAGAGCCTGATGAATTTCCCTTCTCAGCGGGGCACCGTATGAGAAGATTGGCAGCACGGGCAGGGGCCTTGCGGCTCATTTCTGCGTGCTAACTGCTACTGCTGCACTCGGGCTCAGAATCCCACTGCAGAACCCAATCGATCGCTCCTGTGGCGGCAGCAGGAATTGGATAAAAGGATCATGCCGGCATCCGGCCGGCGCCTGCCCTAGCAGGGAGAGCTAATGGCTGAATCCAGGCCCTGGTCACAGCACACAGGGAGGGGGGCAGGGGAGAGCAGAATCATAGTCATTACCACAGCGGCACATGCCCTCTCTTCACTCACGCGCCCGCGATTCTCCACTCCTCAGGCCTTCCTGGGCAGGATCACTAATCAATGCCCGCACTCTGGAGTCACACCTCCTAATCACAGCTTAACACAGAGCTGAAGGCTACAACAACACAGTGCTCTGGCCTGGCGCGGCTATGCAGCCATTTCCCTGCGACAACCTGGTCAAACAACATTCTCCCCAGAACCTACCCTCCCTGGCACTCGAGATGCTCGTTTCAGTTCGATCAGAGAGCGCTCGGTCATCCCGGAAGGTTTCAGACGGCCGGAAAGAGTTCACACGCATGGCTGACACGCGCAGCCTTTACCTTTTTGGTGAGGCAGTCGTCCGAGTCGGATGGCATTCGCGTGGACACGTGGTAAATGACTTCCACGGTGGAGGTAGCGTAGTAAGGAGCCGTGAGACCAGTGCTGCCGTTCCTCTGGAGGCCGCCCATGAAGCCGCAGTGTGTGGCCAAGTCCACCTGAGAGGGGGCACATTTTCCAGGTTAGCGCGCCTGGGCGTACCCGCGTGCCGGTTCAGGGCCGAAACGGCGGCACCGCACCTCCCAGCCCAGTCCGGACACAAAGTCCTCGTAGGCCTGGCTGCCCGCGCTGTTGGACAAGATGGAGCACTTGTCTTCCTGGCCTTCCCCGATGTAAAACAGGGCGATCTTGTGCGTCTCTCGGCTTTGGGGAGAGGAAAAAAAAACAAAAACAACAACGGCAAATGAGAAGATCACACACCCACGTCAGCAGCCGGTTGTACGAACGAGAAAAAACTTGAAAAAGCCACTACTTTAGCCACTTCATGTGAAAAATGCTTTGACATGTGGATCCAATCACTCGAAGCACTCCAACCTGGTAATCAAGGTAAACTGTGCACTGAGGTGTAATTGAGTTTGCTGAATAAAATCAGTGAAACGGAATGAGGGAAAACGCGGGTTCCAGTGAATTTGTGCGCTATCTCTTCAGTTTTAAATGATTTTAAAAAGAAAGGCAGCAACCCCCCGCCCCCCCCCTCACAAACACATGCATGTTCCTTGTTGCCATGGCAGTGCATTGTGCTGGGGTGGATTTAGGGCACTTTGCATGCTTGAGCACAGGTTGTTTTTGTCCCCAACCCAAGTCTTGGCCATCTGGGAGAATAAGGTCCAATCCTGAGGGCATCCTTTAATAAGCTCCTGTCATTAGCAATGTGTGGAGTGCTTATTGATTGGGCTAAGAGAGTCATGGTAGGAGAAGGACAACAGGAGTGATAGTGGGAGACTTCCAGCGATGTAATCAGCAGGGGGACGGCGCAGATTAAGTAAGTCACAGGGGAGGAGTTGAAAGGGGGGGTCTGATGTCACTGAGAGAGGCTGCATGACCTGTGTGTCAGTTCATCAAAGTAATGTACAAACACCTGCTTCATCAGCAGACTACAGCTGCAATTTGGACAATTCTCAGCTTAAAAAGCTTTCAATTTCCCCCACTCCAACTGTTATTCGACTTTTTTTACTCAACGGAAGCCTGTTGTAAAACAGCGTGAAGTTTACCATTGCCTGGAATCCAAGTTCTTCAGTTCCCTTAAGAGTTTAGAGTTCTTCTTGAGCAAATGGAAGCTTTTCCTGTGGGACAAAAACATTTGTTCTTAAATATGGAATAGAGGCAAGAAACAAACAAACAAAAAAAACAAGCTGAGATTGTTTTCCACAAGAAAAATAGTTGAAAACAATAACTTTTGTTCTGCAGTGGTGTTTACCAAAAGGCAAAACAGGCACAGGTGCAAGCCGCTATCTCCTGCTCGCTGTGCGCTCGTTGCACCATCTCCATTAAGAGGTGTAAGCTTTTAATTTACGCGGTAGCACGGCAAAGATGTGGCTCGGCGAGAGAGGCCTCAGTGCAAACAGCTGGGCACTGTTACCCTGTGGAGAGGAGATTAAGACGCTGCAGACGCCAACGCGCCTCCGACTTTACTCTCTCCCTCTCTTCGAGTAACAAGCTGAAGGTGGAGTTACTTTGTAAGATGAAGGGAGTAACCGAGTAGTAAAGGAGAAGGGTGATCTTCAACGCTGTCTTTTTTCTGAATGATTATGCAACAAAATCATATCCCTGAATAAGAAAAAACAGAGAGTAATTATTTTGCAAGATACAATAGGAAATGTGGAAAGTCAATACTTTTTTAGGGCCTCTTTCACCTGGTTCTGCGAGGTGACATTGAGAGACTACGGGCGGCTGACTGGCCAGGAAGTGACGTCAACCGAGTGGCTCATTCAGAAAGTCTGACCGGCGCATTTTTAAATGCCCACGCTGAGCGTTATGCACGTTAACGAAGCTAAACACTGTTTAAGTGAAGCCAGCAGATGGCTTGCTGCGGAGTTGGCTTCTGTGTCACCGACACGGCGGTAGACCGAGCAGTGAGTCGAAACAACATGGCCTCTGCGTCCTGAAGCGGCGTGCAGTGTGGGCGAGAGGAGCCGGTGACGAGCGTGCTTTTCTATTTGCTCTGTTAACAAGGCGAAGCAACGGTAAACACCAGCGTAGAACAGGCGGCGGGTCGACTGCGCTGTTCGTTTACGTGTCGCAAACACATTAGCGGGAGGGAGCAGCAACGTCCTCGACAGCCCAACTCACTTCTGAGTTTCTGGGACGGGTGCGAGTGCTGCACAGGGCGCTGCTGGTTCAAGCAGGAGCGCATACAGATGCTTTCTATAATGTCACGTCCACATTAAGTTATTAGGATGCTTTGGTGGCTGACAGAGGGAGAAAATCAGCTGTGTGTGCTACTGCGAGGAGTCACGGCGAGCACTTCGCAAATCGCTGTGGCAACGCTGTAACTTGCAGGGATGGGCCGAGAAGGACCGAGTGGAAAAGGAGCACGAATGACTGATCCCAGGCAGCTTTGCTCCATTCTGCCTTCCTTAATCGCAAAGACGCCAGACGAATGATTGTTACCAGTTTGAGGCGGTAATACCTGCGATCCCAGGAGTTCATGCCAAGATCGTTGAGCAACAGGCGGCAGAAGTAGAAAGGAGCCTTTGGTTCCTGGTGGGAGGGTTCCCTCTGGCAGGCGGCCCGAAAGCTTATGTCAGCTTCCCACCTCCTCACTTGCTCCTCCTCCTGCTGAGTCTGACTGAGAATGGCTTCCAAGATGGCATTCTCCTGCTCTAAGTTCATGCCGTGAGGCGACGGGGCCGGCTGGTTGAGCTTCAGCCGCGGGTGGGGCAGGCACTCCGGGCTGCTGTGGCCGAGGTCCTCCAACAGCGTGTCCAGAATATCCACCTCGTCGTCCTCATCGCAGCACGAGAGGGAGTCGGGACTCTGATCTTTGCGGGGTCCCTTTGTCGGAGAAGCGCTCCGCTCTCCGCAGTGTGCGACGGCGGTGGTCGCAGGCGGAGGAGGGTCCGCGGCTTTGAACGCCCCCAGATCGACAGGCTCCTCCGCGGCCGTGCAGTAGAGGATCGTGCCGTCCCACGAGTACTTGCCCGAGATGTCTCGGACTATGACGCGCACTTGGGAGGACGGCTGCGGGGGCTGCCCGGCGGCGGGGGGCTCCGCGGGGATCTGCAGGTACGACACCAGCGTGCTGTCGTTGAAGACAAACAGCTGCAGGTTGGGGCTTTTGAAGACCTCGGAGGACAGCTCCGAAGACTCCACGTATGGGTTGTCGTGGTTCTCGCTCACGAGGCTGTGGAGGAGAGCGGGGCCGCCGCTCAGGGGATGGTGGCCCAGATGGTTCACCAGGTGCGTCATGACCATCCGTGCCGTCAGCGGTATCAGCTCCATGTTGCGCCGCCGCTTCTCTGGGGAGAAAAACCAAAACAAGACAGAGGATAAAGACCCCGAGACCACCTCTGGAGGAAAACGTGATCAATAGCAGGAGTGGCTGATGGGCTCACAATGCACACCGACGCCAAGCATATTTAAAAAGCCCTGCATTTGTGTGTAGACATGCTATCATCTCTATTAGCTCTCCTTACACAAAGCCAAATCTCATTTATGATCACTAATAGTGCTACTTTATTCATTTCTCATAATAGGCTCCCCCAGCACACTTCTAAGTAGGCAGCATCTCATCATGAGAGACAACTTTGAAAAAGCCCATTGAGTCTCCTTACAATGGCTAAGCGTCGAGATTGGCCAAGTGCTAATGAGAACCACCATCTTTACAAGCTGCTGAATAGATCCCTGCTTTGTGGATCACATTTATGTAAATGCACAGGTTTTTGCTCGCAAGTGAAAGGCACGCCGAGCTTTATTCCGCAGTGATGCGGGGGGGAAAAACAAGAAGATGCACTCTTGCATTGTGACAGTGCTATCAATACCATCACCCCCCCCCCCATCAAAGTGGAGAAAGCTCTTTAGAAAGCAGGCCAAGCTACATTAGAGATGCACTGGCCCTTTGATGTGACTTGATCAATATGGGGTGAGGGCATGAATATAACTAAGCCGGCACTCTTTGGTTTGCCCTTTTGATAGCGTTTGTTATTTCAAGACTCAGTGCAGCTGTGCACCACAGAGGAGAGAGAGAAGGAGAAAAAAAAAAAGCGGCGGGTGTGATGAAATTTTCCCCACAAAGGCTTCGCTCTAATTTTTCCTTACATTGTTTCAGTGGACATTTGGATGGCGCGATCCAGCTTTGAAGAGTTTTCGTCTTTTTTTTTTGAGAAGTTTAGGGGAGAGAGCGGGGAAAATAAGGCCTAATGGAATCACAAGGTCACAAAAAGAAGGTTAAAAAAAAAAGACAACACATTTTTATCTAAACCCCATAATGGGTCTTTTCTTTAGGACTGAGCACTAATGCGGACATTCCATTCCCCCTGATGGTTGATTTCCTTTTCATACTTTTTAATAAGATATTGACATTTAATGGAGAGGCTCCAAATGGATGAACTACTTAGAGATTGCTTTTACCTGTAACCTTTTTAGGGTTTTTTTTTTAAATTTTGATGGGAGACTCCATACTGTATGAAATATAGTGTGATGCTCGGAAGAGTGTCGAGGCATGAGTGTGCACCATCATCATCAGCTGTGATCTGACAGCTAAAAGAAACACGTTTCACACTCTCACTGAAGCCCTATACGGCGTGTAAATCCAGTATAATCAGTGGGGCGACCCACCCTCAGCAACCGTGAGAAGGTTCCCAAAGTCCGTGGTGGCGGTCTGAGACGGCGCCGGCTCGCAGCTCTTCACCCGGCCCAGCATGAAGTCGTACTCGCTGGGCAGGTCGGACAGGCTGAGGAGGTAGCGGCTTTGCTGCGTGTGCAGGTTGGAGCCGGACACGCAGCAGTGCAGCACCTGAGGAGCGGAGGAGGAGGAGGAGGAGGAGGACTCGATTAGGACCGGACGAAGTGTGCCGGACTCGTCTTAGTACGGCGCAGCGAAGAAAAGGGCCCTTTGATGACTTAATGCCAGCGCTAATGTGCAACAGACAAGATCTCGTCCAGATATGCTGCCGTCTATCCAGACAACGGGCGGCGATGCTCCTGCGGGCCCGTCGTGGATGGACGTGATCCAGCAGCACGTGAAAAGACAGAATATGTGATCTATTTACATCAAAAGGCGACAGGGGGAGGGAGTGAGGGGGGAGGGGGGGGGGAAGAAAAGAGGGTCTTTATTGCCACTAATCCATTTCTCCTGTGATGTGTGAGTGTATCGATCTACATAACAGATGGCAGAGCATCCGTTGGCATTGCTAGATAAGGCGCACTGGGGCAGTTGATTACAGCCATTGGACAGGTTTACACTGTTTGATTTAATTAAGACTTTATCCTTGCGCTCAGCTCCCACCACAAACACGCACGTACGCACGGGCGCACACGCGAGTGTCTCAGCACACACCTGTACGGAGTGTGATGCGAGTGGAGGTGAAGTTGTGCATTTGAGAAAGGGGGGGGGGGGGGTAATGTATTGAGAT
>JASSRZ010000051.1:2133450-2148332 GCA_032164315.1 Malacoctenus gilli | reverse complement strand
ACACACACACACACACACACACACACACACACACACACACACACACACACACACACTCACACACACACACACACACAAACACACACACAGAGCGTAACTTTACAATCCTTCCCTCTGAAAAGCCTGCAGCATGAAAAGACGACACAATGTCTGCGTTCTCTGCGTCAGCTTACCTAATAAAGGCTTGTAGAGGTTTGTGAGCTTGGTGAAGGAGGGAAACAGATGTGGAAGGTAGTACTTCTTGAAAAGGCTGAAGAGAAACCTGAAGCCTGTGTCCTGGTTCTCTTTGTTCCTCCATTCTAAACTGGATGCCTGAAAGACAGCGGGCACAAAGGCCCCCCCAAGGTCAGGCGGCGGCAGAGGAGATGGTTCCGGCATCGCTCCGACGGAGAAAGTGCATTGTGTGCAGCACAATAGCTGGAAGGTTCCTCTGAGATGTGAAACAATGCGCAGGTACAAATGGCTTGAGAAAGAGACACATGAAACCTTCGCTGGCTTAACGGCCGTGGTGTAAAGTACAGACCCAGTGCGTATCAGTGGCCTTCTTCTAGGTTACGCATGACGACACGATGTCGCCTGCGTCATTTTTTATGCAACTACGTCGTTTAACGAGGTTTAAGTTGGTCACATTCGGGGTCTTGACGAGGAAACAAGCTACGCAACAAACAATAGATGAGAAGACGGAGATGGAGGCTAATGGGACAAGGCCTGCTGAGGAGGTCAGATCGCAACGTTTTCTTCCTTCCAGTCGATCCAAACTGAAGAGGACATCGCCTGTGTTGCGTACAAGAGCAGTCTATTACCTGGATGACCATGTACTTGAGCAGTGTTTCCAGGATGTAACAAGTCAGGTCGTCTGCAGCTTTTTCGCCCACCACGGCAGGAACCAGCGGGGTGATCTCCTCAGGCACCACCTTGGCTGCTCGCAACAACAAACACAACAGGCCTCAGTCGAGCGCGGGCTGTCGCCTTCTCTCGATATTCATGTCATGAACGCCCACGCGCACAGAGGGCCCCGCGTGCCGCTGCGGTCCGTGCCTTCTCTCTCACCGTCGGGGGGGTTGGAGAAGGGGTTGTAAATGATGGTGTCGAGGGTGCAGGGCCCCCGAGAGGAGGGCACGGCGGGGAATCCTGGCACCAGGCAGGCGAAGATAAGGAACTGCTCCTCGGCACAGTTTTCCCTCAGGGCCTGCAGCCACAGCAGGAAGAGACGGATCCCCTCACAGCGGATCTGGAGAGCAGGAGGAGGAGGAGGAGATGAGGACGAGGAGGAGGAGGAGAAGGAGAGCGGCTCATGCTAATGTATGCACCGAGGAGTCTCGTTTTCACTACTTAAGAACTAATTATCAAATGAAATATGGATAATTCCTCTCCAAGACTTCGTGTGACCCGCGGAGCAGCGATGTTCACTCTCCCAGGGGTGGTCTGGCACACGGATGCACTTACTTTGAAGGAATTTCCAGTGTGTAAAAGCTTCTTCAGTATAGAACCTGAACAAAAGGAGAGGAATGCACAATCAATCGTCGTGGGCCAACTTTCGCAATCAAAACATTCGACGGGGCCCTGACAGGCATCGACCGGCGCGGAACCGCCGCCGCCGGCCCCGTCGAGAGGCATTGACCTTGATGACGGGCGGACTCGACACACTGGCGGTTAGAGTGGCACGGCTTCACAATTTCCTGATGAAAATTAACGCCGGCCGGCTGGCGGAAAAAAAAAAAATGCATTCACGACGGCAATCTGCTTCCACTGTAATCAGATGAGACATTGCTCTGATTGCTAAACGTCTCGGGCGGACGGGCTTGATGTGCGCGCGTGTGGGTCCGGGGCCTCCTCTCGACAGGCGCCAGGCAGCACGTTTGAGGGACATTGTGGGCTGCGTAATTTGTCGACGAGCTCCAAATTTGATCGCGAATCTGCAACTAAAGCGACAAAAACGACTCGACGCGAGGACAAAACTCCTCCCCAGCTGTGATTACGCTTATTATCCAGAAGGCCCTCGACCCGGCGATTTACCTTCGGCACCTTTTAAAGCAGAAATCCAGAAACATAGCGAGGCTGATGTGCCGGCACGCGAGCCGGTCGGTTTTTTTTTTTTCTTTCTTTATACGCCATGCACACAAAAGCGTGAAAGCGTCTATCGACAGGTCGCGGGGAGTCGTGCTCTAACGGTGAATAAAGGTGGGGGGGGGGGGAATTTTCACCTCGTGCCATCCTAATGGCCGTGTGAAATGTCTGTAACCTTGCAATCCCCGCTTGCAAAGGACAAAAAAAAAAAAAGCGTCGAGTCATTAACGTCATTCCAGAGCTTCTTGGTCCACCGGGGTACGCAAGAAAAGAGAGAAAAGAAAAACCGCAGGTGAAGGTAAAAAGTTGTCTTGGCTGAAGTACGCGAATAACGAGGCCGCATCTTGACCGGTGACACCTGAACAGACGAGAGAAAGAGGAAAAACTCCAAGCAGGAGCGGGAGAGGCTAAGAGCCTTTAAGCCCGCCGTGATTTGCTGCCCGGTGACGGACAAAAAAAAACAGGGAATTTGTTGGGGGAGGTGGGGGGGGGCAGCCTCCCAGAGATGAGCCTTGATATTTGAAATTACAAGCCTAAAGGGAAGGCCAATCTGCGGCAGTGATCTAAACCGCCACTGTTTAGCTGCCAAAGGCTGACAAACAACAGTTATAATTGGGGTTATCGCTTCTTGCGAGGTTTTTTTTTTCCCCCCTCTTCTCTCCTTTTTCTTTTTTGCGCAGGACTCAAATCATGCGAGCATAATTCAATTACTTATTTGCATTTCAAATGAAGCGCTCATTTGCATTTCCCATTTACATCCCCCTTCTAAGACTAATTATTTTCTCCTCATTATGGCGGGCTTAGGCATGGCCGCCATGACATTGTTTTGTCCCGGAGTGTATCTTAGAGGTGACAGAGGTTCAGGGAAGACGCACAAAGACGCGTCGTGTGACAACCTGTCAGGTGGCTACAGGGAAAAAAGGGGGACGTTTGCACTCAAGCTAGCGAGCAGTGTGTCAGGAGCTGCGACGTACATACCTATACTGTGGAACTGCCATCGGTTGTAGATTTTCTCTGGCAGCAGTTGTAGGATTTTCTGAAAGAAACGTGAGAAAAGAAGGTGGTATTTATGAAACAATTAGTCTAATCGCACGCCGATGCGCAGGCGGATTAATGATTCCTTTCCTGTCCAGACACTGTCCAGATTTCGACCACGCCGCGGTTCATCGCTCGTCCTGAAAACAAGTTGCTTTTGCTGCTCTTTCAACTGGCACCTGCTCGCTTGTAGTTAGCTCCACTCTTATTTCATTTCCAGGGTTAGCCGTCAGGTGATCGCGAGAGCTACTAAGCCAGGGGGTCCAAATGAAGGGAGGAAAAAGGCAACGTGTGCGTTACTTGTAATTTGACACCTGCATCACTGAGTTTGGCCGCTGCTGTCGAGCCGGAGCCGATGCTCATGAATCAATTTGTGCTAATTTGATATCATCTCATTAAACACCGGGTATTCTTCTTCATGGTCCCACTGGTTTACATGAAAAATGGGTGAATTCCCCTAATTGACAATGGAGTGATGGGATTTGTCTTCTAATCAGCAAATGCAGTTTGTTGGTCATTGAGTAGCATCTGAGAGCAAAATGAGCCCCATCTTCTCGCTTATAGTACTTGTAAGTATACGTTAGTTTTTCCAGATAAAGGTAGTTGATTGAAATATGCAAGGAAATTTTCAACCTTGTTCGAATTTCACAAAAGAAAGTGACTGTTTGGGAGAGTGGTTGGGTGACGGCAGTGTATACATTGAAGGAGCACCCTGGCTTCGTCCTCTCCCGCCACTTTGCCCCCCCGCCTGTCCACAGAATCCCGTGACACGAGACGGCTCTCATCACCTCGCCAACCGCCGCTTCACAACTCAATTAGTGCGCCCTAACCTTTCAGCAGCCTATCATTATTCCTAAACGCGGTGACAGGTTAACTGGGTCCCTCTGGAGAGAGAGAGAGAGAGAGAGATGGGGTGGGGGGGGGTTGGATGAGACCCCCAAGGCTTCGAGGATGGCAGATGTGTCCTCCGCCTTGGCGCGCTCATCTAGTTAGCAGTCAGTTGGCTGCGAGCGACCGACCGACGCCCCAGTGGCTCGTTTCACAGCACGCCCTAATCACTGACCCAATATGACTTCATGATTGCAACGCAGAGGTCAAGTCTGTCCTTTCACTGCTTTGCATAAGCAGCGCTGACCCACTCAACCACACGGCCAACGCCGGCCGGCATCACGAAAGGCTCGTCTGCGAGCGGCGGCAGAAGAACGGGAGGGAAGGCGGAAAGACGGCGTTCCTCCTCAAACGACTCCTTCGACCACGTCCAAGCCCGTCAAATCTTCGCCGGTGACGGCAGACGCAGCGTCTCCCCTGGCCTGCGCCACCGTGTTACACGGCGAGTGCTGCGGTGGCCCAGAAGTCATCTGGCGTTTGGAGTGTCTGGGTTTGTCAACAACTTCCTTCTTCCCCGGTATCACCCTCCATCTTTAACTTTCCCTCCTCGTCCTCCGAGACTAAATCCGCGTCATTATCGGTGACAGCTAAGATACTGAAAGGCATGTATCACTCGGGGGGGGGGGGGCGCTGGATGACTATCGGCACCGCTCAACTCCCCCCTCTCCCGATCCTCCGACGTGATGATATGCGCGTACAGGCGTGTGACTGAACCCCGGTATTGATCCCTCGCGGGATTATTACGTCTCCGCTCAGGGGTCCGTACCGGCCCCCTTTACTCGGTCTCCTTGGTCCAGGCGAGACATTATGCGAAGCAGCAGCGCAGCAGGGGGGGTGGGCCTGCTTAAGCCTCCTCCACCCTCCCGCGCGCGCGCGTGTGTGTGCGCGCAGACACAATAACACGGACTCCCTCTCTCCTGGCCGAGGCGCCGGGAGAGGAGAGTGGGAATGAGATGGAGAAGCTAGCTCAGAGAAACTCCCCGCGGAGCCGGAATGGAGGCCGCAACAATGAGGAATTTACTGGCTGATATGAGGCGAATGCGAAGGCTGGTCGGCTGGAGGTTGGTGGAGTTACTCTAATCTGCAGCCATACTCCAGCATAAAGATTGGGGCATTATTGTGGCACAACTGCAGCCTTGACACATTTACATGATCCGCACTTAGGTTTCCAGCGGTGGAGTCTGAACATGACAAAGAATATACTGCTCGCAGAGGTGGTCCACAAGGGCTTTTGGATGGCGGGCGAACACACGCACGCACGCAGGCACGTACGCACGCACACACACCCACACACACACAGCTCTCAGAGGATGTGGAGCCTTTTACTTACTGCTTTCTGTTTGGCCATCTTGGCAACAGTTACGCCGCATAAAGACAAGTTACAAAATACACTCACGACACGCAAAAATGTGCAAATCTCTCAAAACTGCAACATTTTTGTACCTGGAAGAAGGTAATTAATGCGAGTTTTATCCTCACTTATGTTACTGAGACGCTTTCCAAACAACCCAGTGAGTTGTCGAACGCCCCTTTTGATCCGCAGGCATCTGTTGCCTCAATTCAAACTTTTGTTTCTGCAATTAAAATCTAAAACCAACGCGGTTTACGCGGCGCCTTTCAAACGCTGGGAAATTCAACGTGCTACACATAAATAATGCGATTCATGAGGTGTGGATACCGAAAGTGTTTTAAATTCCAAGAAGTGAAACGCTCTGGAAGCGAGACCCTGACCCTTCAAAACCCTCCATGAGTCCGAGTGCACACGGAGAGTGACGTCAACATACCTGCTTTGATTAAAAAATATGGAGGTGGGTCAAGCGAGACCGATTATTTACATGCTAAACAAATTCCCAAACCGAGCCTTCATTATTTTAGGCAAAGGTCTTGGTCGGATAAAGCCGGCGACACACAGCCTCAGCAATCCAATTAAACACGACTTCAAACGTGCCCGCTGCTTCACAGCCACCAAAACACTTGAATTCAAGCAGTCCTGGTGAGGCCGAGCTAATTGCGGACTGTGGCCACTGGGTGGCAGCAGCACAGTACAGTCGGACTGCTGCCTCTTGCACGCCGACATCAGCTTGCTCAACTCAGGTTCCTCTTTGGTAAATCTGACAGTAAAGTTACAACACGCTGTTTCCAGGCTGAGGCTTCTCTCAGGCACAGGGGGAAGAAAAAAAAACCCTCCTCTGGTTGGTAGTTTTACTGAAAACTTAATTAAAAATATAAAATCCATCACAATTTGACAGATAATTGCCCCATTTTGTTGAAGCTTTCGGTCAAAAAAATGAAACTAAACAAAAAAGTAGGACAAACTATGATTCAGACAACAACATTCATCTACTCGAGACAGTTTAAAGTGCAGTTTGTAAATTTGCTTTGAAGCATTAACCGACATTCCCTGCTGGCGGGCTGCCAGTCATCAGGAGGACTGCATAAAGAGGAATTAGCCCGGAAAAAAAAAGACTTCACTTTGCCAAATGGCCGACGGAAAGCTCACTCTGGCAGGTTTGCGAGTGACGGGAGGAGAGTTGCAGTTACTCTCGCCGAGAACCGCATCGAAAAAGAAGTTGATACGGCGGACGGCGCTTCAAGGATGCATTAGTGAATCGACCGAATGGAGCTGTGTGCCGATCGAGCACCTGACAGAGGAAAACAACTCTCTCCCGGATTTGTCGTGTAAAACCGGCGTCAGGACAAACGGCACTGCGAGGTTGGGCAGCGCCGATAAATCGGGGGAAAACCTTCCGATGTGCTTCAGACTTCTGAAATGTACACTCCAGCTTTAATTACAAATCAGCTGATTGAAGAAAACAACAACGTGGCAGAAGCAGATGTCTCCGTTTTTTCAGCAAAGCAGCAAGTCGTAAATACGGACGGGGGCGGGGGGGGAGTCACAGAGAGGAATGATGAGGAGGGAAATTCGAAACGCTGAGTCAGGTCCGGGTGACAGACAACAGGTCATGATGAGGTCATATCCTGGAGAGACAGAGACAGAGAGAGAGAGAGAGAGAGAGAGAGAGAGAGGGGGGACATGTGCAGACCTTCCTCTGTCGCGGTCCTACAGGGCCGTCCCTCGACCTGTCCCACAACCTCAGTGGCACTGGGGCAGAACTGCACTCATGACTGCAGTCATACGGGAGGGTAAACAAGCAGCTGCTGAAGGCCTGAGAAGCTGGCTGCAGGTCTTGTGACAGCGAGGGTTTTTTCTCTCAAATGGAGAGCTGTCCCGCTCTTTCCGTGCAATAAAAGAATCTTGCACAGCGGAACTCTTTTAAAATTCATTTATTGCTCTCTGAAGTGTTTGGCTTTGCTCGCAACTTGTCCGTTTGGCTTCAACACTCAACACAAACGGTGTTTAAATGTAAAGACGGCAAAAAAAATTCTAATAAAAAGGACACAATCTAAAAAATATGCAAAAATACTAACAACAATTAGAAAAAGAAAGAAACTTTAACTGGCCGACTTACATTAAAATAAAATTCAGCTAAAAAGAAACCTGCTCATGTCAGACTACATCAGAACAAGTACTCAGCAGTCCTTTGGTCTATATTTAAACTGTGATTTATGCCACTGGTCCTTTGCCGTGTGAGGGTGGATCTAAACAAGAGGAGACTCTCCTGTCCTGCATCTCCACCTTCTCACAAAGATCGGGTCTCTCTCATCTGTCAGTCCGGCTGCAGCATCAACAGCTGCCGCCCCGGATGCCTCTGTGCGGGCAGACACAAAGGAATCCTGCAAGGAAACAGCGATGGCTGTCAGTGAGATGGGGGGGGGAGGCAGGGGGGGCGGAGTTTTCCAGCAGAGTTTAGGGAGAGGGCTTGACAAAAGATTACCCCCTCGAGATATCCATTACTCAACCAGACTTGCCCCCCCCCCTTCTCCCATCTCCCCCCGTCCCCCCACAACAAACCGGGAGAAAGGGGGTCACATACCTCATCATGACAGCGGAGTAATCCCTACATCAGGCAGCTCGGCAAACAAACACGCTGGAGACGTGTCGTGTAAGCGCGAGCCAGGTTTGAATGTGAGGAGGGACTCAGGTGATGGAGAGCGTGAGGGACCGCGCTCCACGTCTCCTCGGAGACACGGGGGGGAGGAGGGGGGCGGCGGCATAAATATGGAGATTCTGACACAGAAGAACAGGGGCGGCTGTGTCGAGCCGTGTTGTTCTTTGTAACATGTCATAGTGCATTAAAGTGTGTCGCCGAGCGCCGCGCCGCGCAGAAACGGCTTTTGTCCAAGCCGTTATCCGTTCCCGTTGCGCCCTACACACCCTCGGAGGCTGGCGTGGACAAAGGCTGCAGCAGCTTATCCTTCATGCGCTTGATTCCTGTGACTAAAACTGATGCTCCACACAGGCAGGCCGCATTATCCCCGCGCCGAGAAACTGGATTTATGACAACTTTCAGAATTCGACATTAGCCGAGCAAACCCCCCCCCCCAAAATATAACATTATTAGGCTGCACAATGCTCGCCGCAAAACACTCTTATTAGGTTAATCTTTCCCTCCATCTGCCGCTTCCCTGCACGATGTAACCCGACCGCCGCAATACCGTAGCTGCCGCGCGTATTAGTGAAGACAAATGTATCCGTTCACATCGCATACGATTCAACATGCCTCGTCTAATATGGCGTAAAGGGGGGGGGGGGGCAAACATAAAAGTCGGCGCAGTGTCCCCGAGCCGTGGATCAAAGCAGGCCTGTATCTGTCCTGTACACACCACTCACGGCGAGCTTATCTGCTCAGCGCACGGGTAAAAGCACACGTTGTCACAGGCGGGGGCTAAAAGGGGACAAATGAGGGTTAAGCTGCTTTCAATATTAGTTCTTTCTGCAAAAGATGACTCCATAAATATGGAGGAGGCATGAATCCGGGCTTTATTTACAGGTCAGGTGACCGCGTGTGTGCGGACACGCAGGCGGGATCTCTTGTTGGACGTGTGTGAGGGGGGAGAGGACCTGCCTCAGATTTTCTCTGAAACAGACGGTTGTTCTACCGATCTTTCCTAAAAAAATTCTTGTATTTCAGTATTAAATGTTGCCACCAGCTGCATTCAGGTCGTCGAATTGTGGGTCTGGATACGGTTAGCAACCTTGTAGAGTCGTAAAAATAGAGAACGAAGCGTCTCGGGACAGTAATGATATTTATATGTCCGTATAGCATAAGATGTGTCTGATTAGCACATGAGGAATCCATAGCTAAAGTCTGCCTAGAAGTCCTGCAGAATGGCCAATTGTAACTTGCCTCTCTCTTCCACCGGAGCCACTTATTATTGGACGCGGCTCGAAGATTCAGCGAGACGCTGCTCCCAGGTGATCGTGTAAAACTGGGCCGAGGACTATCGCGCAAAAGAAAAAAAGACAGGCGGACCAGACTGCCCCCCCACCCCTCATTTTGATCTGCTGCCATTCTTGCAGCCCTGCCCTGAGCAAATGTAACTAGAGAGCAGGCTGTTTGTGTTGGAAACTCGAGCCACCTCCGCAGTCAGGTGGGAAAACGAGGCAGGCGGGCTTCACCCTGAATGCGCGACGTGAAAATGCTCAGGGATGAAGAAAAATAAAAGAAGGGGGGGTCACAATGACAACATTTCCATGCACACCTGAGCTAGAAGAGCAGTCTTTAAGCTTAAGGCAGATCCAAGGCTGAGAAACGATTCTGCCCAGACTGAACAATTTGAAACACTTCCGATTGATTTCCAGGCTGTTTGAGTCCAATGTAGGAAGTGAAGCAGTATGGCACCATGGAAACGACAACGCCCCCCCCCCCACCCCCCTTCAGAGTGGAGGAGTAAACAGGTCGAGAATACAGCCGTGTGTGCAGAAAAAAAAAGAAAATGACTGGAGGACTTACTTCAAAAATAAAGAGGATAGAGTCCAGCTCCTCCCGTTGAGATTTGTTCCCTGAAACACACGGAAAAGGACTTTCAGAACTGGGAGGGGGGGGGGGGGCTAAACACATAACCTGCAGCTATGCTGCTACAGCCTCATCAATAATGGAACAATAACATGGGTCATTTTGGAAACACTTATTAAAAGAATTTTTTTTGTGTTAGCACGAGGGCACACTCCCAGTGGGAACGAATCATCACCCCCCCCACCCCCCCCAGAATAATGGAGGGCGGGCTCGATCCCCACAGTTACACCGCCGATGAGCAGGAATTGATTCTCTAAGTGCTCATATGCTCATCGCGGTGAAAAAAAGTGGGGCAGAGGGAGAAACAGCCGTGACTGTAAAGTGTACCACAGAGAGCCAGGAGGGGGTTAATTATTGAGCCGGTGCAGTTAAACAGCGCGCCGAGAGAGAGAGAGAGAGAGAAAAAAAGTCGGCACTCACCTTTTTGTTTTAAGTTGCTTTCCAGTGTAATGAAATTTTCATAGAAGATAAAATAAATTTGAGAACAGTTGCTCTCAAAAAATGCCTTCAGTTCACTCTTGTCGATATCTGTGAGGGAGAAAAAAGAGAAGCAGTCAGTGAATGCGACATCATGTTGTCATAGATCACGAGAGGAACCAAAGTAATGCGCTGAAATGGTGTTTTGGGCCCATTTATCGTAATTCATCCTCTGGGGGCCGCACTCCTTTTGCAAGAATATCAGCTAGAAATGGCCGACAGAGCAGAGGGTCCCCAATCTGGGGTTCTGGACGCCCCCAGCAGGAGGGAACCAGAGCTTGAGAACAAGTGCGTCCATCAGTTCTTGCCTTGACTGTAAAGTTTTGGCAAATTGGAGCATTTTTAGATGCAACGCTCTGAAACGGGAGGGAACTTGCTGTTCACTTGTATTCTTTAGGTCATGCAGGCTGCATCTATTTTACATAAACACAAATGACTTCACTTTTTTTTTTACTCGCTTCAGCTCCATCCATGACGAGTAACAAAACTGGGACTCGCAATCCTTTTGAAAACGCAGCATTTCTTTATATTGTTTGTTATTCGTGTGTCAAGTGAGGCAGGGTATCTTACTCCTGATTAATGTTTCTGTTTGAGGTGCAGCAGTTCGCCCCTGGAATCAAAAGCTCGGAGGAGTGTGCCGCTGAACTCGTGTTCAACTTGTGTACGGAGGAGCTTCGTCGCCTCGCTGCAGACGTGCACGCGGCTACACTACATTTTAAATGCTTCTACTCGAGCATCGTGTTCGCAAAGGCAGCAAATGTGATGATTGCAGCTTGTGATAAAGTGTCCAAAATGAGACACACAGCCAACAATTGCGACTTCCATGGAAAGTGGCCAGGATACACCTGAGAAAAGAGTCTGATTTTTGAAGTGACAGAACAAAGACCTTAGAATTCATGACCAAGAAAACAACTGTAATATATTTATGAAGCCCCCAAGTTTATGGTTAGTTTACCAGGCTCGATCTCAAACTGCTCGACACTTCTGGCGAGCAGTCAGCCAGTTGGAGCAGCAGCTGCGGCGCGAGTTTCCCCCCTCATTTTTCAGCCAGCAGAGGCTTCAGTTCCCCCACAGTGAAGCATTATGGAGCTGACATTTCCCCCCTGCATCCCATAGGTGCTCCTGGGGATTTAGGTCAGAGCTCGGAGGAGGCTGTTGTAAGAGCGATTCTCTCCTTGGAGAGAGGAAGACTTCCAGCAGGCAGCCGCGTGGCTTTGGACGCTGATCCCGCCGAGAGATTCACTCCAGTTCCTTTGGAAGCCGCTGAACTGATTGGTATGCGCACTCTTTCTGAAGAGACCACCTTCTTCCTTCAGTTTTTTTTTTTATGAGAACGCATGCTAAGAGTCCGACTCAATGTGTTCGACAGTCGTTTAGACACCAGTTTGCACAAACCGGCTGGCACTGGCAGGATCCCTCACTCCTCGTGAAATGACCCGTTATGATTGGCCACGCTTGTAGAACTTGGTCAGTGTAATCCAATCTAGGCCAGAGAGACTCCTGGCAAAATCACAGCAATTAAGGTTCACCTTCTGTTCCACTTTTCCCTTCACCACATGGCGAACTGGAAGGCGCCCAGACGCCGTCCAGCCAGCCGAGCCCGGAGAGCTGCAATGACGTCTGCGTCGGCGACGAGGACGGCTTGCGTCTGCCGCCGCGGCCGAGAGTGGCGATAACAAAAGTGGAAAGTGAGTCGAAAGCAGGACTGCGTTCAGCTCGGAATCAGGAGGGCCATCAGAAGGGAATCCCAAGCATCACGCGGCATTAGCTCTGGATGCTTGGTGGTTCACTGCGGCGCCCTCTGGGCCTGCAGAGCTCCCAGCAGCTGGGTTCGTGCGCTGCACGTCCCTCTGCGTGTGCCCTCTGCTCGGGGTGACAAACTGGGCCGAGCAGCAACTTTGGCAAAAGTTTCCCATGCATGTCTAATGAACGCTCGCATGCACGCTTCACCTGGCTGAGCAGCTTCTATCAGGACACACGACAAGGAACCGGGACACTTTAACAACCGTTAGCTGGAGGCATTCACAAACAGCTGCAGCGTTCTTCCGCCAGCAAGAATGCAAGAATCAGCCTCTTGAACCGCTGACTTGCATTGCAGGCGGCACTCTGGCTTTCACACAGCACGACGCGTCCACTGCTCCACCTCCATCTCTGGGAGGAAGCTCCACCTCATTACATATTCCTTCCCTTGGGCAATAAACTAATCACACCTGCTTAATTCAGACTCGAGCGCACGCTGACACACATGACCGCGCACTCCCGCACACACCGCGACCCTTCAGGAAGGACATTAAAATATGCAGTGACCTGGTCTCACAGTCTGGCACGTACACCCAACAGATCTCCCCCTCCAGGTGCACAACGCCTCGACGCCTGGACGGCGCACGTGGGCGTGGAAACGCCACCTGAATGATGTTTAGTTACAGAGGCATTGATGAAACCATTCTCAGCCCATTGTTTTCTGTTGGAGGTTGTTTTTCAGCTTTTTTCCGGGGGATTTAATATTGAGCTGACAGCATCAGTTAAAGTAGCTCAGCGGTGTGTGCAGATGAAAAGATAAACTCTTCTGCAGCAAACGCTGCAGCCGGGAAATCCCGAGGGGATTTAGCCTGGAGACGCAGTCGACTGTGGAAAATGAACTCAGGTTGATAACCAGGCAAACAACCCTCAAAGACAAACATCGTTTGATTGCTAAATGTAGCAACAAAGCAGAGACAACGCAGCGCATCGCTCTTCGTTAGCCCGCCTTTCTCTTTGGTGGTCTTGGGAATCGGAGGCGGTTTTCGGCCCTCGTTAGGCTGCTTTTACACAATTACATGGCTGCAGCACAGCACATAGTTTGAGCATAAACAGTGTTTTAATGTTGATTTTTTTTGGTGCATTACAAGGATGCATCACAGCAGACTGCTGCTCCGATGAAGCAAGTTGAAGAGCAGTTACGACAGACCCGCTCGATTCTTTCAACACTCGCCAAAAAGCCTTCACGACACACAAAAACAGCTGTGGTCTGCGTTTTAGAATTAGGTCGGTACTCGGGTCCGTCTGTTGGAGATGATCTCCAAAGAAATGTTTGATTGGTGTCAATAAAAGCAGGGAACAGGCCTCAGTGAGCCCAGGAAAGAAACCTGCCGATTGGCAATCTCTCCGCTCTCCTTTCACCCCAGCCGAAGCAGCCACGTGTTTGCTGGAGGGAAAATTCTTGGTCACCTCTCTGCGATCCTCAAGACTTGAAGTTAAAAACGATAGAAAATGCGACTGCGCGACACAACACGTTCTTTTCCATCAGAGAGTTCATCTCTCAAAGGCCATTTTTCTCTCTGTGTGTAAGGAAAAGAGAAGCAAGATGGGGATTCTATTATTACTTCTTCACTGACTCTAATCTGAATACTGCATGAAGATTTATTGGAGGGGGGGGGGTCAACTTCACATGTCATGCTGCGTGTCACACAGCTATCAGAGCCTGTCATCCCCGGCTTTCCAGCCTTCAGACTCGCCGCTCCCCATCTGCACAAATACCCCCCAACCAGCCACTGGAGCATGACGGATGGTGGAAGAGGCTCGAGGGGGAAGAAGAAGAAGAAGAAGAGAGCTTTTTTTTCTGCCTTTTTTAACTGGAGATCACAAGACTCCTGACAGCGAACAGGCATCTCAGGTGGACGCCAACAATATTCTTGGGAAAGGCTGTCGCCGCACTCACCAGCCTTCCAGTGGTAAAGCTCGAACAAAGACAGAGTGGGTTGCGTCATTCGGTCTCGGAATTTACTGCATCGCTGTGATTTATCTATAAGATGAGAAGCCGTTCCTTCTCTGTGACGGTGCTCGGGGGCTTGTTTTTCTTTTCCCCCTGAAGGAAACCGGGGCTGAAAGGGTGAAGCCGCACAAAGCAAACACCCTTCACTCAATGGCCCTTCGCTGGCATCTCAGGTGACAGCGTGTGGACGGAAAGAGACAGAACCTGTTCTCCAGACCCTGGGAACGCCCCGGCGACGACGCCGCTTCCACTGAGCCCCCCCGGGAAAATAACTGTTGCTATGTTGACCCTCCCCCCTCCCCCAGGAAAGCAGAGATGGGCAGCGGCTTTCCAAGGTGGGCGTAAAACCCTTCTTGTCACCAATAAACGTCCCTAGGAACTTCCCAATAAAGTACTCAACAAATACAAACACTCAGCGTGTGCCTGCTGATTGCTGAAATGGCTGCAAAACAACTTGCGTCAAAGGGATTATTAAGTCAGGCAAATGTTAACAATAAAGTGAACAGTTATCTGCACCCTGCTGAGGGTGTCTTAGTGACTGCATGATACAATGGAATTAATAAGCACGTGTGGAAACAGACCAGTCAGCCAACCATTGCAGGTTTGGCCTGGAGGACGCAGTCCTCTATTGTGATGTGCTTCCTGTTAGTTGTCAGCGACGGGCAGATGTTCTGCGGGGGGGGGGGGGGGGGGGGGGGGGGGGGGGGGGGGGGGGGGGGGGGGGGGGGGGGGGGGGGGGGGGGGGG
>JASSRZ010000051.1:2099708-2115588 GCA_032164315.1 Malacoctenus gilli | reverse complement strand
GTAGCTGAAATAATGCTTCCCCCCCTCCCCCCCAACCGCCCGCCAACCTCCCCCACCCACCACCACCCACCCCCCCCCCCCCCCAGTCTGCGGCACGTCACTGCGCCGAGGCAAAAGAACATCACTGAATTTAAAGACGAAAACCGTGCAATCTGGGGGCCTTGCGTTTCAAAGGCGGCCATTTATCCAGCGAGACGAATTGTTGTTTTCTTTAACAGGGTGGTGCTTGAGAGACAATGCGGCGCTCGAGCATCCGCAGACACGGGACTCGAGGCGTCACCTGACAATTCATCCGCCTCTTTACCGCGATGCGGCGACGGCGACACCCACGAACGCCCGTCACCGGCTCGGCGGCAGAAATCCATATCGAGGGGAAGCTGAACCAGGCATTCATGATATCATGGTGGTGGTGGTGGTGGTGGTGGGGGGAGGGCGGCGGCTGGAGGTGCCTGCACCGCGCGCCGACACGCTCAGGTGATCGCGTGGGTGGGCCCCGGCGTGCGGAGCCCTCCCTCACCTCCTCGAGGCTCCGCGCGGCGCTCTTTTCCAACCTCCTACACCGAGGACCCCGTTCCCATTCTCCGGCCCGCGTCAACCCCCCCCCCTCCCCCCTCCCCCGGCTGCGGCTGTGCGAAAACATCCCCTGACTCTCTCGCCGCTGCCTCCTCCACCTACACCCGCGACCCCTTCTGATAAGCTTGGAGTTCATCCCTTTCACTGATTAGTTTGCTGGCAGATTGGATGCCCGCGTCAGTGGCCCCCCGTGTCACCCGGCCTGGCTCTACCTGTGTGCGGTTGGATCAGCAGGTGGCTGGCGCACCGTGTGGCCTGAAACTGAAACTATTATGTATACATGATAGGGCCGTGTGCATGTGTTCGTGTGTATATGTGTGTTTTTTATGTGCTTAGACACATTTCTCCCCCCCAAAAAATGTATGGAGGTGATTTTGTAATAGTTGGGTGAAAAAACGGCGCTCATGTGCTATTTTTACATGCCGGTGAGGCCCCACCGTGCTGGAATAATGCAAAAACGGTCAGGGTGATTCCTCTGTATTCCCTGCGAGTGAGGAGCCGGGAAATGTGGGGTCATTAGTAAGTTCTCTGCCGAAATCTCCCCCCTTTTTAGTATGCTCTGTGTGTGTCTGTGTGTGTGTGTGCGAGTGTGGCTTGCGTGAATACACGCGTGTTTGTTTGTTTACCGCAGCCACTACTGGCCCAAGCCGGAGCCACGGGAGTGTGAAATAACAAGCACAAGAGGGATTTCACGCCTTTGCAGAGCTGAAAAGATATGTTTTTGTCAGACAAGCCCGGTCCCATTTCCATCCCCCGACAAACTTTGTTTCACTCCCAACTCCTCGCAGCCTACCTTGCCCCCCCCACCCACCCCCCTGAAAATAGACCTCATACAATTAAACGGCGTCATTACATATATTTATATCCGGCGGGTTCCCACGGGTGCGGGCTTGGCTCGATTCTCCACCCCCCCCCCCCCCGACCTTGTTTTATCGCCGTTATCAATGACACCCGGTGCGTCGTTAGAAAAAGACAAACAGCGCTGTTTTCTTCCAGCGGACACACACACACGTATCCGCACACACGCGCTGACAGGAAATCAATGGCGGGTTTCCCGTGAGCACCTAATTAGCTGGACACTTGTGCACTGTTGAAACAGCGGGGCCCGCGTCGCTTTGTCTGCCGAGTCGATCAGGTGGAATCCGTGAGAGACACCTTCAGAGCTGATAAAGTGTCAGCGGGGTGAGGAGTAAACACATAAGTGACACTCACGGTCTCCAGCACGTCTCACACCCACTATATGCTTTGGCAGGCTCGATTTGAACTTTATCGTCCGTGTCACGAAAGCGTCTCCCGCTGAGGGGGGTGTGGGGGGGGGTGTGTGGGGTGGGCGCGTATATCTGCTCATCACGCGTTGCTTCCTTATCGCGCCACAACTCCTCCGATCACACTCCTAATGCGCGCATTTGCGAATATTATAATGCCGGCAGACGGCGGAGAAATCGACTTTCATCCGCGGCTATAACGCAGGGTCAGGAAACAAGTGGCGGAGGTGGGTGGGCTTTTTTTTTTTGATTTTTTTTTTGCTTTGCAACAACTTGAGTGCCGAGCACAAGGCAGGTTCCCGACTCAATTGGGCTCTCTCTGGAAATTCTAAACATTCAATAAGAAAAGGGAAGAGGCAGGGGAGAAAAATCTTAAATGTCCAATCTTATTCTGTAACCTGTTAGAGTGACACTTGCGAATTTCCACTGTGGACACGGTGGCAGCACAGACGCTGATAGACGAGGGGGAATAAAAGGGCCTTCTCATGACAAACTTTCTGGAAATGTCAGCCTTTCATGCTGTTGAGAAGACCTATTTCATATCTATTACAGCAGGCATTCTGTGTCCGATATTTCAGATTTCAGTCCTCCCCGCACTGCAAATCCTCTGCCAATCTTCCGCCCTTAAGAATCTCTGCCAGCCCCCCGATGCATTATTCCCCCTGCCTCCTCTCCCCCCCACCCCACCCCCCACCCCCCACCCCCTTTTGATGTGACAGAACAAACCGCGACCTATTAGGATTAAGGCTTTGAAAAGATCTTTGAAGCCGCTCAAGGTTCCTTTAAACTGGGGAATGACAATATGAGCTGTGTGGCAGCAGATGCTGAATGGAGTGATTGCTAGTCCTCAGCAATGTCTGCTGTCACACACACAAACACGCATGTACACAAACACGCACGCACGCACGCACACAAACATCTTGCAGCAGCCACCCTTCACCTAAAGCACTGCAAGTTGTCTCTTACAGTAGGGTTTGCGCGGGCGCGTGTGTGTGTGTCTGAGTGTACTTGTCCTTCATACTGGTGGTGTCCTGGATGCGACCGCAAACCAACATGACGAGGACTCGTCAAAAATGAAGGGAAATCAATGCAGTTTTTGGGCCAAGACGTGTTTCCGGGTCTCGTTCCGGTCGGGATTAGACAACCAGGAGTTTCCCCTGAGAAGTCAATGCATTGTCCCCATAAGGTGGAAAAACCCCCCCCACTGTCAGTGTGTGTTTGCGAATGCAGATTTCAGTTCATCATCCCCCTTTTTTTCTCTCTTTTCACACTGATTTGCCGCGAACTGTCAGGGCCATATCTGGCTCCGAGCCACCGCTTGTATCTGAACCGCTGCCCGGGCGGGGGGGGGGGGGGGCGGAAAAACAAACAAACATGACAATGCGTTGCGTTTTTTTTCTCCCTTTTTTTTTTCTTCTAATGATCTATTCCTGTTGGGGGGGGGACGCAACGGTGTCGCGGTGCTGAAATGTGAAGGACGCAGGGGTGGGGTGCGCGGGGTGGGGGTGGTGGAAGGATGCGGTGCTGCTGGAAGCCAACATGAAAGGGAGCGACAGTCACCCACTTGTGCGTGCTAATGATGTCAGTGTTGAGCGTGCACGGTGGAGAGTTTTGTGTGACGGCGCACTGCGGAAGCTGTTTATCTGGCTGTAAATTAAAGGGGTTCAAGGTGTCTCCGTTTTTTGAAAGAGCGCTGAAGAATTTTCTTTTTTTTTTCATTATTCCTCACTTCTTTTTTTTTTTTTAGGACGCCTCAACCGCCGACAGTTCATCTGATGGTGTTGGTATGATGGAATGCCGCAGTGATGCAAAGGAGTGCAAATTAAGTAAAAATGACACCCTGAATGCTCCCTATACACTTTACTTCAGTCACACAGACACGGCCGAGTGCAAATACCATTGCTATGCATCTCCCCTCAATCAGAAAAGAATTTAGCTTCCTTTTATCTAATCACTCCTCTGAATATCCCTTATCGGAGCTGCCTCGCCCCCTGAGGTAGCCAAGGACGGATGAGATATCAAATATTCAAACTGGGTGATTCCTGGAGAGATTTATCATGGCAAATTTCACAGGCGATCCTATTTAGATATTCAGCGTGTGTTTTGCGTGGTGTCTCGGGTTAAACATGCCCCGGTGTGAGATGTCACCGGGAGACAGTCGCCGCAGATAGCCGCTCGGCGGTGAAATGAAGCCATGGGGCACGCGGGGTAAAGTCTTCCTCCGCGCGCCCGGGCCGGGGAGACAAGTTCTCAGGGAGCTGCCACCATAGAGCACATATTGATCTGCCCGTTGCATCTTATCTTTTGTGACTCTAGATTAAAATGCTCAACACTGGCTCCCCCCCCCCCCTCTCTCTCTCCCTGCCAGGCTGAAGGCCTTTCTGTGTCGCTGAGTGGAGGGGCTCTAATCTCCCCATGAAGTAGTGGGGGAGCCTATCACTGGCAGAAAAACACACAGTTCTCGCTGCAGAAAGGAGAAAGTGAAAGAGAAAAAAAAAAACGGGAGGGAGGGCTCAGAAATTAACCGTCTCGAAAGGCTCCCCATCTAAAGACGAACTGGAATGATAATCAGGTTTGATCTGCGACGTGCATCCTTTCAAGCTGCCGGTTGTTGTTTTGTTGCTCCGTGAGACACTGCGACGTTTCGTTATTTCTTTTTTTTTTTTTTCCGTCCCCCTTCCTCCCCGCCCCCCCCATTCTTCCTTCGTCTTCGGGCGCTGTTATCATAATCCGAACAATTGGCTGTTGTGACTGTATGTATTCCTCTTGTGGGAAATGGCCGGGAATCAGATCCTCTTGGGTCTTGTTTAATGTCCTGTCCAAATGAGCAGGGAAGAGTTGAAGCTGAGACAAAAAAACGCACACACACACACACACACACACACAGATACACACACCAAAAAAATACTGGCAGGAATAAAGGGGAGAAAGGCTGGGCAGACAGACGGATGAGCCCCGGGCTCCAGGGCTTTGACTTTGGCCAAACAAACGTTTGTTTTTCAAAGTGTTTTTTTTTTTCTTCTTCTTCTTTTTTTTTTTTTATAGTAGGATGGATTAAGGAGGATGTGGACCAAAGACTCCTCACCAGCCACCCCTCCCTCCCTCTCTCCCTCCCTCCCCCACACCCCTGCCCAACCGCGGTCTTGTCAAATGGCGCATTGAGAAGAGGGGTCGCACCTGTTAGGGCAGCGCAGAGGAGCGGGACCAGGATGATATTGAGCAGGGCTTTGTGGGTATCAGAGTCAAAACAAAGCTGTCAGCCAGCGGCTCATTCATCTTTGATGTTCATTGATGAGGAAACTGGTGGGCCTCAACAGGGCATTGTTTCCTCTAAGTGGTGCCCATTGATGGCCAGAAAGCCACGTTTGTTTTTAGTCTCTGACGGGTGGAGCTCATTTTAAAGGGCTTAATGGTGCATTTAACCAGTCCCAAAAACACACACACACACACACACACACACACACACACACACACACACACACACACACACACACACACACACACACAAAAGCCCCACTGCGCTTTGGAGCCCTCCTTGCACCATTGGCTCGGGGCTGTCTTCCTGCTTCCTAAATAGCCCATAAACAATAATAGAATGCTAATCACGTGTGAATGGCCAGCGCCGGCGGGCATGCGTGCGTCGTCAGTTCCTGGGCTCCGCTGAATGCCCGCTGCGACAAATCAAGATCCAGGAACGAGGGCATTTGACTGCCACGGCGGGTCCGCTTCCTGGCCCCGTTCCCCCACCTCTCCACTCGCCGTCATCAGAAAACCTGGATAGCCTTCATAAAGTGTATTTCTCATGCTATTGTTCAGCTAATCATATCCTCTCCAACAATTTCAGGATGTGACAAGATAAGATAGGGAATATTAATGCCGTATCGTCTCATCGCAAATTATGAAAACGCGTGGCTGGTGGGGGGGGGAGGGCATCTGGGGAGGAAATAGAAATCAATTTGTAGCTCTTTCCATTTTGTGTATCGCCTTGAAAAGAAAACAGTAATTTTCCGTGTTATCTACCTCAGATCCTATTAGAATCAGGTTAATTTAGTGGCAACGATTTCAAAACGCTATCGCGCCGTCCAATCAGCTAATGTCTTTGAGTGCTCTCTGTTTGGAAGGTGTAACTGTTCAGATTTAATACCGTGTCAGATACGGCGGCTGACTGATGCGTGATCTTGGATATCGTTTGCGAAGCGACGACGGCGGTGGGAAGAAGGCTGCATTAATTAAATTTGCAGGTTGGGAGCGGGCTCACTGTCTGGCTCACCCCGGGAATGAAGGAGCATGAACTGCGCGACAGATGAGCGGCACCTTCCTCCCGTTGAGCCAAACGCCGTTCCGAGTCCGATCTCATCTCACAAACCTCATTCGAAGGTCTCTTGGTATGCGAGGGTAATTTATTTGGTTGAATGTAGCAAAAGCCCCAGTATGCAATGGGATTAAAGCAATGAAAGGGAATGGGTAGAATGTTAATCGGAGCTTTTTCTCTGGACACAAACAAGCCGAAGAAGGGTTGTCCATGTTAAGAGAGTGGAAGACTTGAGATTCATTTACGCACATCATCATTAATAAACAAGAGATCGAAATTCTACCGGAGGCGTTTCTTTTCTAGCGTCATACTTCCGATTGTCACCGCTGATTCTAACCATTCGTTTTCCAAATAACCGCCGTCCAGGTGCTGTTGCTCGGCACAAACGTTGCCTCCATCCTGGGTTCTACGAAGAGGAGCTCGCGACAACCTTTAACAGGAACAGTGCCGAGCAAAATTGTGTAAGGCCACAAAGAGATCATTTCAGTGAGCGAGTGACTGACTGACTGAGTGACTGAGTGACTGAGTGACTGACGAGTCAACAGAACGACCCTCTCTGCGTTATTTCCACATCAGCACTGCTCAACCTTCCCCACTCTGTCCATGACTGATGCCTAAACGATCACCCAGTCCAGGTTGTTTGCGTCTCCCACTATAAAACAGGGCTTGAGGTCTCTCTGTGAAAACTTCTGGTATAAATCCTCAAACTGAAACTTTCGGCGTCTCCTCGAGAACAGTGTTGCTGCATGCTCATAATTTACCGCTATAGATCTCTAATTCATGAATATGAATGTGTGTTTCTCAAGAGTCGGGGCCCCATTGTTGTGGAAAATCAAGGACTCTTGCCTGGTTTCGGCACAGAGGTGCATCAAGGATGCACAGCCACATCTTACCTTAAATAAGGGTCTCTGTTTACACCTTCAAAGCGCTGCAAGAAGAAGCTCTCACCGACTTTCCTTCCCTCTCGCCTCCTGATTGTCTGCCGGCTTGATTCGCTTGGATTCCTAAATGATAGGCTCATATAGAGTCCCAGACTTTGTTTACGCGCGCTGGTTGGCTGCCTCCTTAAGCGCGAGGAGATATGCAAGAGCAATCAAATATTTCTATGACTTGTATAAACGGCGGCGGACGGGAGAGGAAGTTTGAATTTTTCACTCCTCATTTGTGGTTCAATTGCCGGAGTGCGTATTGCCTGTTTTCGCTCCGAAAAGAAAATAGATGGCTTTGTCACTCAGTATGCATAAACTGCTGGGCTCTGTTTGTTGTACGCTGTCAACAGAAATGATAGCAATTCTATTTGTCTTATGAGAAAGACATTGTTACAAAGTCTGGAATAGTAGTTTTCATGAAAGGGATTGTTTGTCCATTCTCGACTTATTTCGCTCAGACATTATATGACATATCTGAATGAACCATTTCAAATGCTGTCACAATGTGATACGTTAACAGGAAAGCGAAAAAAGTAACAATATTTTTTTCTTTCCCTCCCCCCTTTTTGGTACACAAACACACCCCTCACTCCCTCCCTTCCTCCCTCCCTCCCTGTGATTACAGAGCGAAACACAGTGCGACATGTTGTCCACTTATTCCCACATACAGCCTGTGGAACTCCGTGGTGGCAAACTTGCTACAAGTGCCGGTAATTAGGAGCTACTCAACGAGCGCTAATAGCACACCATGGAGATCACAATTTGTCTCTTTATCCGAAATGACAGAGTGTCACGCGCGCCGGCCGTCCGCATCTGCCTTTGCAGCCTCGTATCATTCGGCACTTGAACCAAACATATATTTCTATCAGGGCGCCGGGGAGAATAGCACCTTCCGTTTGGTGCAGAGGAGGTGTGTCCCCTTCTATCTCCACGAGAGAGAGCGGGAGGGAGAAAGAGGGGTGGGGGAGTGGTAGGAGAGCGAGAGAGAGAGAGCGAGAGAGAGAGTATACCTCTCTTTTGTTCACTCCCCTCTCTAACTGGTAGTGTTTGACTTCCCCCAGCCAGGAGTGGGTAATTCTGGAGCCCTGTGTGAGGTTGTTAGATCACTGAGGCCCAAGACAGCACCATTCTTTGCAGACCCTTGACAGCAAATATGTGGTAATGATATTGTCTCCTGCTGGGTAATAACACACAATTCAGACTGCCACATACTGCAGTCGCCGGGGAAAAAATGGAGGGGAGAGAAAAAAAGAATTACACTGAAGTACTGGAGGAAAATGACAGGAGAAATGTCTTCAACCTGAAGTGCTATATCGAAAAAAATTCACTCCTGCAGGACACTGCGGTGGGAACGACTGTTTTATTCTGCACTCGCGAGTGATGTGTCACCGGATACGACAGACACTGACACCTGCTCGAAGGACAAGGTTGTTTGTTCAGGCAAATACCTATTTTAGTGCTTTCTTCTTCTTCTTCTTCCTCTTTAATACATTCTGCTGCTCATGCTGCTTTTGTCACAGCCTCTGGATAAACAAGCGCGGTGATTTCCAGTCACTAATTGCAGTGAGAGACAGCCGTTTGGGCTGGTATCGCATTTAACTTTGGTCCAAATGTGATCATTCAGTTGCTGCTAATAAAATGTCTCTGCCTTATGTTGCGTTGTTCTCTTTTTGCGATTGTCCAGATGTTTTACGATTGCTAAGTTCTAGCAATATGCAAAAAAAATCACACACAATGATTCAGTTGGACAAAGTTATTCTGTATCCTCAGAATAAGCAATATACTTGTTGCTTCATAACCAGTACCAGAATGATGCATTCAGTGCTCCTGGGCTTTTCCAGTTATTGCAAGCTAAACTGTGACCAAACATGTGCACTACAAGTACATAGAGTACATCCCCCAGTCAATATGAGTTCAAACTGACGTATTTTGGGGGAATGTCTGGTTCATCACAATCAATGAAGGCCGCATGTGGCACACGGACAATCTCTTGCCCATATCTGGTACACTGAGACAGCGATTGAGACTCTGCAACATTTTTGAGCAGCGATGTGCTTTATGTGATTCCTTAAAGCCGAACCAACACTGTTGTAGTATCACAGTGTGCTGAGCTAATGTGGCACTTTAACAAAGGACATGGCTTCAAATGACTAAAGCCTAATGACACGCCACATAGTTAGTGTTAAGTATAAACAGCCTTCTCCTACCATGGAGACCTTCCATTGTTAAGCAGACCACACTGGCAGCTTCAACCTTGACCTTTGTGTTGCTCCACTTGCTAGACGGCTTGTAACTGTCAACACCATCCATCACGAGCCAATCTGGGCCCTGGAAGGGGGCCGGTCCCCCTGCTGTACTGTGAAATTGTGGCATGTGATCCTTAATGTGCGTGAAGTAGACAAGGCCTTGACACAATGCATCCAGCTTCAGGGGGGGCTCCTCGGGGCCGGTCTATTAGCCTCCCACTGTGCCCCCGGCTGCCTGGACGTCTTCCTGGGGATAAGTTGGGATAATAGCGCTACGTCTGCGTGCCGCCGAGACGCCAGCCTTCAGCTCCGCTCATAGCTGCAAGTGACTGTCAATCACGGTCCCCAGCGAACAGGCAGCATGTCACGCTGTGTGTGCGTGTTTGCCAACACTACGTTACCAAGTGAAATGAAACAGTCAACGCAGTTTTGCCTTCTGTGAATTGTGACATTGTCATTGACACCCTGCTCCTCCCCCGTTCCGGGCTACATGCCAACTGCTGGCCAAAAAGGTTTTTTATTATCTCATATATAGCTAAATATTCATCGGAAGCAAAAAAAAAAATCTTTTCATTCCATCGTCATTATTTTTTCTTGTTTTTGAATTTTTCGTTAAATGTCCTCAAATTTAGCATTCAAAGAAACCAACTGAAAACTAAAAAAAAACGCAGAATGGCAGAGTCGCTGCATGATTCACTTTTCAGGTTTGAATAAACGTGTGTGGGGGTTTTTTTCCGACCACAATCTGACTCGCATGAAAGCCTCCAAACGTTTCTTGGAACATCAGGAGTCAATATCACCGTCGAACAATCCCGATATTCCCCGCGAACGCAGCGACAAGGTCAAGGCTCGCGCTGAATGGCCGCAGCACAATTATGTACTGGAAACCACGGCGCCCAATTATGACACAATGTTTAGGAAACCGTAGCATGTTGCTACGCGACGACAATTAAGGCGCCCTATCGGCGGACAAAGGAAACATTTAAGGGCGTGGGGCAGGTGGCTTCACCCCTTCATTACTTGTCTTTGTAACATTATTTAGCCTAAGGTCATGGGAAGGCTTGTTTGACAGGGAGGGGGGGGGGGCGCGAATGCCAGAACGACAACACAGCTGTTTTTTAGCCCAGAGTTGTGGCACTTTTTTCAAAGAGGACTTCAGGCACCTGCTTGTAACTCACACTGTACAGCTCGAAAATCCAACACAATAGCGGCGAGAAGTGGTGATCACATCACACAAAGAAAAGAACACGGTGGTGTCCGGTTGGCTGTCAGGTCGGTGAACTTGGCCTGCTCAGTGGACAAGAAGGCGGGGGGCGTGGGGGTCTGCTCTGAGTCAGTCCATCTCAGACTCGCACCTGTAATTTAGACTTGCTCTTGGATTTGTTCACAACTGAGAAATCCAGCGCCAACTGGCCTGACGCCTTCGTTTCCTCCTCTGTGAAGGTGCCCCACAGTTTGGCTTTGCAGTCATTTCTTTTTTTTTTTTTCTGAAACAGAAATCAGAGTCCATAATCACAGTGTGGCGAGGGGGGGGGGGCTTAAAGGGAGGGGGAGCTTGAGATCCACTGCTTTGAGCCTCTCCCACACTGAAAATATCCTGGCAATCCTCAGCCAGCAGTGAGGGAGCCTCCCTCACTTCGTCGACGCCATCCCGCTTGGTCCTTGTTGCCAGTGTCCATGATCCTCCATGCAGGCCTCGCCTTACAGTACAGCATGTACGAGACTGAGAGAGAGAGAGAGAGAGAGAGAGAAAGGGGGAAAGAGGGGTACGGGGGTGGGGGGGGGGAGTGTGCCTCTCCCTCCTTATTCATACATTTGACTAGCAGAGCCGCACTGTGCAATGGGCTAAAATAAATGAGAGCACCATGTAAAAAGGTAGCCTTGATACCGCGCCACTGGGTGAAAAAGGGAGGCACATTGAAACGGAAGAATTCATCTTTTCTATCAGCCCCCTCGCTCGGCTCGCAAGCGAGGGGGCTGATGGGTTCAGTCTCAGCCGCTCAGATTTGCATAACACAGACAGATGAACTCAAGTGATTGAATTGGACGAGGTGGAGGGGGGGGGAGAAAAAAAAAAGAAAAGAAAATGAATTTCCAGGCGAATTAGGAAATGATGGAAAACGGCAAAAGGGTACATTATTTATTTTTCACACTGAAATAATTACAGAATTAACCTTTCCTTCCCATGTGACAGTGCTCTAAACCCTCTTTATCACAATGAATTTGATGCACTGGACTCCGGCGGGTTGGAGAAAAAAGAAAAAAAAACAACAAAAAAAAAAACTTGACTCTTTCGACGAGTAAAACTGTGTTACCGATTATCTCCTCTCCATCACAACCGGCCCCGAGCTGGTCAAGCTTGGCCCCGACGCTTCGTTTCGCTTGCCATCAGTGATGTAACACTAATGCCCGTGCACCCCGCCCCCACCCCCCACCCCTCAGTGACTGGCAGTGACCACTAAAGAGTCACCACACTGCAGGAGGGGAAAAAGCAATTTCATGGTTCACTCTGTGGTTAATGTGCTGCTGTAATCTTTAGAGAGGCCGGCCTCTTTTTTTTTTTTTTTTTTTGTTTAAGTTTCACAGAATAAAGGGGTCGCGCTATCGCCAGCTCAGGCCAATTAATCACCGGGCTAAAAGGTGGCAGGAAGCCATCCACCGGGAGCGGGCGCCGGCGGGAGTGCGTGCGTGCGTGTGGGTTGAGTAAATAAGTTCCGCCAAAAAGGAGACGGCCTTTCATTCTGTGCGTGTGTGTGCCGACATCAGCTGGTGTGTACATGAGAGGGACTGAGGGTGTGTGGAGGAGGCTACTTTACCGTGTCTTCCCCTGTGTGTGTGAGTGTGTGTGTGCGCGTGCTTGCTGTGCTCACACAGTCAGGTAAGCCTCTCTAATTGCTGCTAGGTGCATTAGCACTCAGCCACCTCTCTCCCTCTCTCTCTCTCTCTCTCTCTCTCTCTCTCTCCCCCCGAGTCTTTGTTTTTCCTCTCAGTGCCAGTCTGCAGGCCAGAAGACAATCAGACCAGAAGGGTCATTTTCTGCAAGAGCTCACCTCCCCTCCTCCAAGCCTCGCCGCTGACAGGCTCACGCTCGGCAGGAGCCCTAAATTAACACTTGACGTCTGCAAGGCTCAGCCCTGATGAGGCCGCGGAGAGACAAAATGTCAGAAAACAAACACTCCATCATTTTTGCTTCATTTCCTCCACCGCTGGAGAAACACACTCACCTGGAGGGCTGGAGAGGGGCCGCGGTGACATTCAGTACCCCCCCTCCCCCTCCCCCCGCTCTTCCCCGCTGGTGCGGCGGCTCGGCCTTGATGCCAACGGATGGAGGTGAGAGGCTGAGAACCAGGGGTGAAGCTTTGATGGGGGGGGGGGGGTACGTTGCCCTTCACCCCAGCCCCTAATTGGTATTGGTTCTAGGTGATGCCATTCACTGTGAGGAGGAAAAAAACTAAGTCCTGAAATGTAAACAGGAATTACAGGACTGCATTATTGTTATTACCATGTCCTTGAATTCATGAATGTGATCTTTTAATGAACGCTCAACTCATTAACCTAAACTCACCCCTCGACTGCAAATACAGCGAACCCTCGCAATATTGCGGTTGTCCTTTCGCGGCTTCGCTGTTTCGAGGTGCAGGGATTTTTTTCAATGTCGCATTGTGTTCTGGTTCCTGATTGGCTAAGGGACTGTAGGCCATCTTCAATCAGTCTCTGTCTGGTAGAGAGCGCATTTGGCTCAGCCAAGTTTCTCTACGACAAAACCTTCAATGTGGACGAAGCGTTCTGCACTGAGAAAGGCAGCTGCGGACGCAGCCAAAAGACAGGAAGATGCTCACTGTCGCACAAAAGGTTACACTTCTGGGCATGCCAAAGTAAGGTAGAAGTTATGGCTGCAGGAAACCGTCACACAACACAGTACTGTATCATAATTGTAAAAAATAAAGCTGAAGACTTTGCAGATTTCGCCTATCACGGGTTCACCGTACTGCAGAGCTGCCTCATTGAGTATGAGCAGAGGGATGCTGAGTGGAAACTGGTAATCACATAAATGTTATTAAGGATCCTTAAGGAGGAGGGACTGTTTTGACACCTGTTGAGCTGAGATCAATTAACTTCGTTTTATTATGAAAAATCAAGCGCTGAGTAAGGTTAAGTCCCCGTCGGAGAAATTTCCCTCTCTGCAACTCACCCACCCTACAACCGGTTAACCTTGACCACACCTGCCAGCAGCAGTGAGCTGTGAGCTGCTGCAGAGGGGGGAAGGGGATGCGGTGGCGGTCCCAGGGAGTCGAACCAGCGACCTCCTGATCAAAAGTCCCCCTGTCTGACCCCCCTGGACCCCCACTGTGCCCGAGGAAGAAAGCGACCATGAGCTCGAAAGTGCCATCGATGTGTTGTGGGGAGTAACAAGTTTGCAACTAAATGAAAGTCCTCACTTGTGGCCGCACGCGTCTCTGTTCTGCCATCACAAAGCAAGCGGTTTGTTTTCCCCGAGCACATGAACAACAGCCCTTGTAATTATTCCTCGCTGGGGATGTACACAACACTGGGGCTCCACACTGTAGAGTAGTATGATACTATTTGAAGCCTACTTCAAACACAGTGCCCCCAGCGAGTTCCGATAGTGCCCGCGTCTATTTTATTATTTGCTTTATCTCTTTGTTGCGTGAGAGTTTATTTGTTTACATGAGAGGGGATTGGAGGTTTGGTGATCTGAGCAAATTGCAGCAGAAAGTACTTCAGATAGGAATGACTGTAATTAGCGTGCTCTTAAATGCGGAACGCTCTCCTAATGTTTTTGTTTACGCGGGGCAGCTGATCTGTGACTCGGCGCGGGGGCGGCCCACAGGCAGGTTAAAATCACTTGTCGAGCCAGAGATCATCATTATGAGCTTACAATTGGTCAGCGTTGAGGAACAATCAACGCAGCGCCAGGTAGACACTCCACGGCCGGCCCGCGCTGCGCGCTTTTTTTTCCCTCCCCGAGTAATTTCGTGTCTATAGTTGTGCTCTCAGGAGAGGATAATTTGAAAAAGTGCGAGTGTGTTTACGCGCCGATCCCGCTCCCTCTCCCGCTCACGTGTTTTTGGCTTTCATCTCTCTCTCTCTCTCTCTCTCTTTTTTACACTCTCTGAACTGTCTTCTCCTAATCTCCGCATCTACACTGAAGCATATGTTCCATGACACTCATTAAGTGTCAATTAAGAATTTGCTGGTGTGCCCAGTTACTCAGTCAGTGATTATATTTCACTGAAGGATGATATCCAGGTAAATTAAGATTTCCATTTAATTCAGCCCCAGTCGCCGCCGCATCTCCATTTCACATCATGGAACAATTGAGATCTTATCAAGGATTAAAGTGGGGGATATTACACCTAATTTAAAATATGCACATCTCCGCCTGCACACACAGCTTAAGCGTCCGCCATGATCCTGTGGCGGGAGGGGGGGGGGGAAATGGGGGAAAGGAACCCCCCCCCCCCAAAAAAAAACAAAACAAAGAGTGTAACAATTAAGCGCCCAAACTCAAAAGGCTGCAAGATACAATTCATCACATTGGCAGAGGAAATCAGGGCGGAAACGCTGCCTTTAAAGAGTTCTTGAGAGAGATGAAGAGCGGCGGCTTGAGAGAAAGACACACGAAAGGAGCAAAGAGGAGACAGGAAGTTGGGGGTGGGAGGGTGGGGGGGGGCGTGGGGGGGACACGTTGAAAAGGGGGTGCCATGGTAGTCAGGTGACAGTGTGACAAAGTTGTGCTTGTTTCAAAATGGAAATCTTCCCAGACTTCCTCCCTCTTGCCCTCGCTCCCGCCCCCGCCTGCTCCCTTCACACCCCCTGCACCCCCCACACCCCCTTGCACCCCTCCCGACAGCCCATTGCGAACACTAAGCTCCGGCATCTGAAGTGGCAACACTTGAGATGGAGAAAGTGACAACATCTTAACATAAGCTGAGGGGCTAAAGTGAAAGTCTGCGAGACGTCCTACGCCCCCCCCCCACCCTCCACCCCCTAGCGACCAAACCAAGCTCTCCTTCCACCCACATCTTTCACTCCCACTCTGTCATCCCTCTTAACCCCCCACCACCTCGTCCCTCACGCCTGAGCCGCGCCGCAGCTGCTTGGAACGTCCACCCTGAGCAGCGGCGTGGAGAAGTTGCAGGCGCCGGCCAGCACGGCTGAGGGCGGGGGTGGAAGTTGCGAGAGAAGGAGCGAACTTTCCTCGTCTCCCCTCTCTCTCCATCTCTCTCTCTCTCTCTCCCTCTCTGTGCGCTTCACTGTCGTTGCTCCTTCCCTCCACTCCCAGTCACAGGTGCCTCCAAACAGAACTGGAAGCATGTAATCCGCCCAAATCCAGCCTCTTCCGAGGAGTGTAAAACCAGGAATGTTCTGTGGGGGTCACTGGATTAGACAGAATTCATGGTGGTAGCTTGGCTTGAGAGGAGGAATTAGAGGAGTAAGGGGGGGGGAGAAAGATAGAGTGTGTGTGTGTGTGTGTGTGTGTGTGTGTGTGTGTGTGTGTGTGTGTGTGTGAGAGAGAGAGAGAGAGAGAGA
>JASSRZ010000051.1:2089274-2099580 GCA_032164315.1 Malacoctenus gilli | reverse complement strand
ACGGACGGGTGAGCGTGGGGAGAGGGGGGGGGGGTTGCTGGCTAGGGAGGTGGCACTGATGTAGCCATTGAGGCCTCAGTGAAATGTCTGTCAGGCTTGGTTTACCACAATCACAGCAGTGATTAGGGCCCTTTTGATGACAGGTTTAGTTTTCTGTCCATTGGCAAGAAAGTGAGAATGGACAAGGGTGGGGTGGTGGTGGTGGGGGGGGCAGGGTTGGGTTGCATTGGGGGAGTCTTTGGGGGTGGGCGTTCACGCACTGTTGCAGGAAAATGGGAGGGGTGGGGACGGAGGGCGGCGGCGGCGGCGGCGGGGGCGGCGGCGTTTTTTTGCGGGGGGTCGGAGGCGTGTGTATTAATGTCTTGCACCGGGGAGCTCCTACGTAATTTCCCAGCAGGTCGCGGGGTCAGGTTTGTATTTAGTTAGTGGTAATGATCTCGTTAGGGATCTGAATGGACCACCGTCTAAGCCTATTGAGGGCAGCGAGTGTGCCTCCCCATCCCCCACCTCTGCCTGCCTTGTGTGGGCTTACACAGCCCGTGAACTGTGATTAATGGACTTCCAGGGCTTAATAACTTGCAAAACAGTATTAAACAAGGGAGGCCCCGGGACAATCGGAGAGGCTACCCCAGGCGGGGTAGGAGGTGGCTGTAAACAGTGCCCGGCAACAATTGCAATGCATGGAATTAACTGAGATGGGCCGCTCACAATGCTACAGCTGGCTAGTGGCAGGGAGCCAGGCCCTGGGAGAGAAAGCTTCACTGGCGCTTCCAGGTGGCCCCGACCAGGCCGGGCCCTTTTCAGTTTTGTAAGTGTTAAAAAATAGAAGGGGGTAGAAAGGCTACGTTTGTGATGGGGAGACAGTGAGAGGAAGCCATTGAGCAGAGACAAGAAAGAGATTAAAGAGCACAGAGAGTGATAAGCAGATAATAGGGGGTGGGGGGGCGCTTTCAATAGAACAAGTAATCCTTGACACGCAGGCGCAAATATGAAGCCTTTTGTCTCCTGTGTCTAATTCAAGGCACGGCGTGTAAAAGTGGCAGGGCAAGAATAGCCAGGCCCATAAACAAGTACACAGATAAAACACACTCATCTGCCCCTGTGCACACAAACATTTGCGCGGCGGCTCCCACCCTGCCTGCCGCACCAACTTCCCACATCTCGTCGGCTGTCTTATAGTCCCTCTTTTTTCCCACCCTTGTGCCCTCTTGTCTGCAAACAAATGATCCCAGCATGGAGTCATGAGTACTGATGTGTTCAGACCACCCTCCACTCGGCTGCGGTGCCGGTCTTTTCTCCTGCGCACCCCCCCCCACCCCACCCCCAACGTTAGTGTGCATTTTATGCCGACATAAAGTATCTCAGATTGGTAAATGCGAGCAATGGGGACCACTTGTGTGAAAGGGAAAGTACTTTTTAATGGGTATCCGCCTGTTTGGTGGGAGCGGCTCGACTGAGAGGACGCAAACTTTCTGCAGTAATACAACAGAGACTTTTAGATGTATCTTTTGGGTGACTTTACTGACATGAACGAATAAACTTGCTTGAACTCGATATCTTACCCCGAACCAAACGCAGGAGGGTCTTTCGGAAGGAACAGCAGATGGACCAGATTTTCACTGTTGGAAAAAAACAAACAGACTTCATGTCAATTTGATTGTGAGGGAAGAAAGATACGAAGTGGAAAAGTCAATCCCATAGTATACCCACATGTTGGAAACCATGTAAAGGCAAATACTTATTATTTGTCTATGAAAGTATATTTCACATTGAATCCTCTGGAAACAACAATAAATAAAAAACTGCAATTGAAGAAACTAAAATTTTCAAAATATATTGGTACCTCCAAAAAATTGGTGCAGGCACTTAATTTCTCCCTTGGGGAATGTGTCATCTTTCCATTAAATTCACATTCTAATGTAAATAAATAAATAAATAAATAAATAAATTTAAAATTGCTGAAGTAAATTTGTTGCGACAATTCAATCTAAGCCAAAAAAACATGGCAACAGAAACAAAGAAAATCAAACAAAAACTAACAGAAATCAGAAGTGTTTTTATGTAACAAATTAAACTGGCAAACAACTAAAACCAACAAATGAATTTGGCCGTCAGCAGTGAGGCGTCTTTTCACCAAAGCATTAGAAGTTATCTTGGTGAATGATTGTCGCTCTTTCCGGGTTCTTCCCACGAACGAGCAAACGATTTTGTGCGAAGCAATGAGCAGGCTATTGTCTGCTGTTTACCTGTCCCCCCCTTAAAAATTCATAAACAGTTCCCGTCCGATTAAAGAGTGACACGTTGAGCTTGGAAAAGTTCATCGGAAGGAGGGGAATAAGTTCAAAAGAGTGTTGGCGCGCACTCTAAACAGACAGCCAACACGGGTGGCTTAGCCGCTTGTGCTGTTTGACAGTCTCTCCAGTTTGTTTGGCTTCCCTCAGCGGCGACTCATCCCCAGATGACTGACACCGGGGTCATCCTAATCTGCTTCCCTTGCTGATCAGAGATGAGTCGGACAAAAGCTCGCTCCTCCATTCACTCTGGTGCAGGAGTCCAAAGTGTCTCCAAAATATTTGCCCAAACCCTTTACTTAATCAGCCGCTGAGGGGTTATTCAGCAACACAGTCTGAGGCTATTCTGGGGTTGTGTGTGTGTGTGTGTGTGTGTACATATTGTCTAAAAAAAACCTACTTATAAGCTTTTCAAAGTGTGTAAAGTTATTTGAGAAAGCCTTTGAAAACACCAGTAAATGTGAATATGTGCATTCATCGATTTGCATTTCGCACTGTTGTCACAATTTTGTTTCAATTTACACACAATTATGGCATTTAATATGATACTGTTGCATTATCTCTCTATCTTCCTCTCGGCAATCACAGCTGTCACTCCCCCCCAACCCCCTAACACACACACACACACACACACACACACACACACACACACACACACACACACACACACACACACACACACACACCTCCACCAACGCTCGCCCTCTCGTGCATCAGGCTATGGGTGCAGCGGGGGCCTTGGCCCTGATGAGGCCGAGAAAAGGAGCCACCGCTGCGCTAAGCCTCTGGCTCCCTGCTCCCTCTCCCCACCTCCTCACCATCATGAATAATGCAAGAGAGAAATACATTTATCTTTTAATAGCCCCGGCCCCCCTGGCTTGAGACCGTTCAGCCCGGCCCAGAACCGCCACGGCGCTGGGCCCGGGTTTTTTGTTTTTTTTTCCTGAATGCCGCCCACCCACCCCTTGCCACGCCGCACCAGCAACCCACCCGTGATTGTCTCCCGCTCCTTTTGAAGTTGGGCGCTTCTTAGTGTCCTAGAGATGGGTAATCAGGCTTGATTCTGGAAGGGTCAGGGCATCTTTTGAAGGGGCGGTCATCCCCAAGTTCAAGCGAGGAGGGCTCATGGTCTGCGCCAGAATTACTGTCATTTTATCAGACATGTTCGCTGCACGGATTCAAACCTAATTCAGGAAGAAGAAAAAAAAAGGGGGTGGGGTGGGGGGGCACTGTTGTGCTGTGAACATCGAAGGAAGATCGTGGAAGGAAAATATCCAGGGGGACGTAAAGTACCAGGACACTTTGTTCATTACTGGAAGAGGCAGACACCAAAATTAGGTGGGAAAAAAAGAAGGAATTAAGAAAAATTAAGAAAAAACTAAACAAAAAAAAATGTAATCAGCCAACAAGTGTAAAATCACATCAAATGAAAAAAAGAAAAGCATTTTTTGGTTTTTTGTCAAAAAATTTTTGAAAGCAAAACTGAGAAGCTTTGACATGTAATAAAAAAATAAATACAATAAGTCTCAATGTGTGTGAAGTAACTCTGATTCCAGAAACATAATAATTATTCTTTAAGGAAAAAAAACATGGTGACTAATGATTGGGTTTTTTTTCATAGCATTAGCTTCCATAAAAAAGTTACTACTGTTCCTAAAATTAAATTTTGCAAAAATCTAATACAAGGCAAAGCCCCGCAGAAGAATGTTCGACCCCCACATCCTACTGACAGACTCTGAAGCGGGGGGGGACTCAGGGACCCTCTCCCCACCTGTGTTGTCACTCTGTTTTTAATAAGACGGCATGCGATTCCAAACCGTCCGGGGCCCTTAATGCGCTGCGTATCGGTGCACCGTAATGTGGGAATAACGCCGCCTCTCTCTGTGTTTAACAGGGATCAGGGGGATTTGGGCGCTGCCTCCTCGTCCTCATTGCTTGCACGTCCGTATGTGCTCGGCTCTGGGGGGGACGGCAAGTGTAGCTGGATACCTTAACCCCTCTGTTTGTCTACGGTGATTTAGGGGCTCAAACAGCCCTTGCAGCGACACCTGCAGCAGGAGAAAGACGAGAGGGAGCGCGCTGGCCTCAGTCGCTCCTCTGTTTGTTACCCAGTGTTTAAAGAAGAGCTTTTCAACACATTCAGTCAGTTTTTGCTCCATTAATTTGATGGGGGACTTTCAGCTCCATGTTCAAGAACAGTTTACCAAAGTCTGTCTTTCATCCCAGTGAAATGTCTCACTTGCGGCTTTGTTTTAACGACAGATTGTCGCTTCTTAAATTTGTATCTCGATAAATGACTCTTGTGAAGGTTTTTAACTTCTTGAGATAAGGACAAAGAAGCATGTGTGTATTCAACTGAAGACAATTTTTCATTATTTCGTGAAGGGTTTCAAGATTTTATTGAGAAAAGAAAAAGCATTTTGTGATTTGTAAATGTCTTTTCTTTTGACAAATGAATGTTTTTTTTTTTTTCCCCATCTCAGCTGTCTCGACAATATTCACGTTCACCTCGACGCCTCCTTTCTACATCTTTTTATGCCACTGGCTTGTAATCAGATTTCAGATAAATAAAGGCAATAAAAAAAACACACACTCGAGACACACTGAAGCTGACATCACTTTCTCAGCCAACAATAACAAGTTCAAGCACACACTTCTTCCCAACATGCCCCCTCCTCACCCGCTCCCCACACACACACGCGCGCATACACGCACGCCCAACACGCGTGCACACGCATGCACACGCTGCAAAACCTAAATCCCCTTCCCCACCACAAATCCACACAAACACAAACACGCCCACGCACAGACGCACACACACACACCAGACCCCCTCTTACCCACCACTCCCCCTCGCACCCCCAAAGCCTTCGAGCAGCCCTGGGCTTGTGTAGTCATGCGTCGGTTGCCCGGCGTTGAGGGAGGATGAGGCCTTGCTAGCCGAGGCTGCGGCTGGGTCCCGGCCAGCAACTCCTCAGCTCCCTGCTCTGCTCTATGGAAGGCAGAGAAGCTGAAAGCACCATTTATCATCACTTGTGTGGGCAGCATCACCACGGCAACGCTCAGGCTGGCAAATGCCACTGCTGTGAATACTAATGAGGCTCTTGGCAGGCCTGTGTTGGCGTAAATGGGGCCAGGGTTGTACTCTATGTATGCGTGTGCGTGTGCGTGTGTGTGTGTGTGTGTGTGCGTGCGAGCGAGCGAGTGCTGGGCTCTAGGAGGGCTACAGTAGAGGTAAACAGTCCAAAGGAAATCAATTAAGTGTTTCCACAGTGTTTGGCAAGAGCTCTAATCTTCGGCAGCACATTTTAAAATAAGGGCGAAATCTGCCTTTAATACCTCCTCTGCTTTCTGCATGACAATAAACAAGCAGGCGACAATAAACAGGCGAGCACAGCAGAGCTTGACTAAGTCCTCCAGTCTATACTTTGAGAAAACACAAGTGAAGTCATTATTGCGCGAGTTCTTTAGCTTTCTTCCCCCATGTGGTGCGCCGGTTCTTACGGCTCAAACACAAACAACACAGCGCGCCGCTTCTTCAGGGGTTTCATAGTTTCGGTTTATTAGTGAGACAACCTCGCAATTTAAAGCATTGGGGCTGCCCACTGTCTGCGGTGACCCTGGGTTACAGGCCTGTGGACTGCCCCCCCACCCCCACCCCCACCCCCGACCCCCGTCGGGCCCGCCGGCCGTCTCGGTTTCACTCCCGTGTTCGAGTGACGCTGGGAATAAATTGGACTGGAGCATGCCTGCTTGGCTACTTATTGATTCAGGCACTTTGATTGAGCGGGGATCTAATCAATTCTTCGGCGGTAGCGAGACGCCGCCGTCAAATTATTCTTCGGCGAACCCTTCAAACGACTCGTCATTAATTTGCCTCTTTACTGGCACTTGTTTGCCGGGAACGAGATGCGTTTTGGGCTTTCTCCGTCTATTAGCGGGGTTGTGCTCCAGGGATTTTCATGGGCTGCTAAGCTCAGGGGTGTGGTGGGATAGGCTGGGGGGGGGGCTGTCGGGGAGGGGTGCGTGTGTGTGTTTGTGTTTTGTGTACAAATCTGTTTACGCATATGTGAACTGGGGGGTGATTGGGCACACTATGCTTGCTCATCCTTACAGAGTGACTTATTAGTGCTAATTGGGAAGGACAGTTCAAACAAGCACAGAGGAGTGGTTGTCACACAAGCGTGACAAGAGTGCAGAGAGGCAGGCAGTGCCGGGTGTTCCTCCCAGCCTCAGCCCCCCCCCCCCCCCAAACCCCATCCCTCCCTGCGTTTTCCTCCAACACCACCCGCCCCCTCCTCCCCCTCCTCCTGGATGTCCCTGGTCCACCCCCCCCCACCCCACCCCACCCCCCTGGCCGGGCCACGCAGAGTGGCCACAGAGTGGGCCCTTTGTGTGAACACAGCCATTAGCAGTCAGTGGACTTCAGAAATGTGAGCGGGACAAGGCAGTGGACAGAGGCGCAGACAGAAACACGGCTGTCTGAGACACTTAGGAAGTCAACAGCTGACGGAAAGGCCAGCACAAAGGAGGAGCCACTGAAGCACGGGGAGCGTGATCAGCATGGGAGATGGGCCTGCGCAACTTTGTGTAGTGCGAGCACGTGCAAAAGTCTACCTTCGACGCACAATATCCTGCTTCACGCGCCTGATGTCATTTCTCGCCCGCTGGCATAAACACCGGGTCGTTCAGGGCCGTCGGGTCAAAGGTTTCGTCAGCCAAATAATCCAAAAAAATGAACTGTTGTGGAAAATAGAATGAAAGCTTTTTTTGTATGGCTCTCTGGTTTTACATACAATGTAGCGATCGCGGTAGATTTATAGCATGTTTGGGCTTTTCCAGTGGAAACTTGGTCCCCGTTCACACAGGTTTCTGAGTCCCAGCATGAGGTTATTGCTTTGTTTTTATCCCCCCCCCCCCTCTCGATTTTCGAACTGCTAAAGACGCCCTCCGGGTTTTCAGTGCGCCTCTGAGGAAGGTGCACTTCCTCGCAGGTGCACAGGAGTGCGCACACGCGGGAACGCGCCCCATCAGAGCCTTCGCAAGCCGCTGTAGAAGAAGCGCTAATGCCACAGCGTGGCGGGGAAGGCATCCTCGCTGCCCCCGGACCCTCCGGTTAATGACGAATCAACCGGTGGCGCATCGACACCGGGACCTTTTTCCCTGGAAAAAAAAAAAAGCTCCTTTCTGTTATTTAGCACTTTTTTTTTTAGCTAAAAGATGCTAATTCCGATGATTATTTAGCACCATAATAGCTGCAATTATATTCCGCACAAACTGATACAAGGTATAAGCACCAATTAGTAACTGGTCATTATCTTAAGCATTTGGTTCATGGAGAGTGAAGTAATAGGCAACCATTGAGTCACCCCTTGCTCGGGGAAAAAAAATGACTGCATAGTGCCTCGCTAATTAGTGGAGCTTGTTTGCCTTTAGTCTTGAAAGTGGGCTGTATGTTCAGTAACCTGCATTACCGCTCATCGCTGGCAGTCACATTCGGTTATTATAGACGCAGCCTTGCTAATAATGGGTAGCATGAGGACAGGGCCACACTTAATTATTCTCTCTTTGATTGTGGCAAGAGGCCACTTTTAATAATAATAATGATAAAAAATGAAAAAAACAGAAAAAGTACCATTGTCTGTATTTCTAAACGCGAGAGATGAAGCCAAACACGTGTGCACGGACGGCAACACGGGGTGTCAAAGATGCCAAATTTCCATACAAGCACATTTGTAATGCTCAGCTGAAAGAGGGCGATTTCATGACAATAATAATGGAAAATTCTGGAATGTGTTAAAAAAAACAAAAAAAAAACCCCAACCCAGCCCTGTTAAAATGGTATATAATGGTGATGGCCTGCATGGGCTCTGCACTGTGTGTGTGTGTGTGTGTGTGTGTGTGTGTGTGTGTGTGTGTGTTTTTTCTCAAAGCCACGGCAGCGAGGATCACAAGAGCAGTATCAAAGCTCTTGGCCACCATGCGAAATGTCTTCTCACAGCAGGGGGTTGTGGGATTGTTGTCGCCATCCCAACTCTCTTTGAATGTCAGCCTCACTAACAGGGCAGTTGGCCTACATGGCACCGCTGACAACACAGCTACACTTTCAACTTTTATTCTTTAATTTTTTATTTTTTTCCCCCACTCCTCCCCCGCCCCTGCCCAACCTAGCCCCCCCCTCCGCCCCCGCCCCCCCCCCTTTCTTTCTTCTGCCCGTGGCAGTGCCTCACGGTGGCGAAGAGGAGGATAGACACGCAAAACTCTCCCCGGTATTTGCAGGAATCACACCGCAGAGGTGAGCGGCGGGTCAGCGCGCATTATTTCGAGGTGGCGTACGCCGGGGACGTGAGGTTTTTTTTTTGTTCACGGTGACACGTACAGAACTTGTGGAACACGTCGCCCCCTCCCTACCAACACGCTGCCGCGTACGGGGACAGCTGAGCACAACAGCTTTGCACATAAATCAAGCGCACCCCAACTCGCAGGGCCCTGTTTTAATAGATGTTTAACTAAACCCCCTCATTTCAAACAGTTTGACCCCCCGGGTCCCGCGAAAACACAATGCGAGAACTCCCCGAGGATTAGGGCCCTGACCTGGCAGGCGAATGGAGCGAATGGCCCGCTCTGGGTTATAAAGGAGCCCGCCATTGTGCTGTCCAGGCATGGGGGAGGACAGTGCGAGGGAGATACATGCCAGTGGGTGGAGATAGCCTTGTAGTAACGACATCTTGATGGAGCATCTTTCCCACCCACCGCCGCGGCACCGGCTCTGTATGTATTTTAATGAGGCTTTGTGTCTGCCCACATATAGCCCCTCTCCTGACAGCGAACGTGTTAGCAACATGCTCGCCCTTTGTCACGACACCCAATCATATAATCGACTGGTCGGCCAAGATTTATTCCCTGGACTCCGGGTTTGTGTGTGGGTGTGTGTGTGTGTGTGTGTGTGTGTGTGTGTGTGTGTGTGTGTCCATATGTGTGGCGATGTAAATAGCCGCACTGACCTTTTTCCAGACAGGCCGCCGCGTAGTTGGCACTGGTTATAAAGTGACGGGGCTGAACTACAAAACCCACGGAGCTTTTGTGAGCATCTTTACAGCCCTCCTCTCTATGTGTGTGTGTGTGTGTGTGTGCGTGTGTGTGTGTGTGTGTGTGTGTGTGTGTGCGTGTATAGACTCAACAGACCACCCCCCTAAAAAAACCCCAAAAAACCCCACAACTCCAAAGTTTAACAAATCCATAATTTACAAGGGTCACCACGATAACAGAAGTACTCCGCAAAACTCTTGTCCTGAAGATGAATTTGCCTTTCATATTGAAAGATCAAAATAATAATTTTTACTTTTGAAGCACTGTCTTTTCATTCCAAAGTGCCTCTATTGAGAACACAGTGAATGCGGGGTAATTTTATTTTCTTAAGCGGGGATATGGCAGGGCTGGAGAATCCAATTGTGTGCCAGGATGCAATTCAGATTTTATTTTCTTAGTTACTGACCTTGATCGGGGGAACTGCAGGGTCAGAGCCTCTCCAGTCTCTATTGTGGGCTCCAATAGAATGTTAATGAATTGGTGCGCTGAATATTAAAATGCAGACCGGCTTTCAGCACCCAGTCAGACTGCTGTGGCATGTTGAGTGCTTTGGCGGCGAGACGTCGAGCGTCTGCCTCGCTCCGACTCGGCTGCCGCTGACTGGAGGGAAGGTGGGCGGGAGTGCCGGAGCCGCTCCATCCATTCGCGGCGCTCTTTTTTCTCGCGCGCCCCCAAGAATACGCCCAAGTCTCGGCGGCTGGGGGAGAGGGAGGAGGTGGATGAGCGAGGGAAATGAGAAGGACGGGGTGGGTGTGAAGGTAAACGTGTGATTTGTAGGTGTGTGAGGAGGGCGCCCCCCCCCACCCACCACCCCGAACAATCGGGCTGCTGTGTGATCCCGGACGGTTTGTTGTGCCGAGAGCACAATGGTTGATTTAGGGGCGTCCTGATCCTCCTCGCCGCCCCCCCCCCCGCGCCCCCCCGCC
>JASSRZ010000051.1:2027419-2039622 GCA_032164315.1 Malacoctenus gilli | reverse complement strand
TCTCTCTCTCTCTCTCTCTCTCTCTCTCTCTCTCTCTCTCTCTCTCTCTCTCTCTCTCTCTCTCTCTCTCTCTTTGTGCCGCCTTTCCCGCCATTCGCCCTGCTTCATTCTGCTCCTCTGAAGATTCGAGACGCGCCATGTGACATCCGTGCCGTGTGCTCGCGCCCAGGTGACCGCGAGAGCGTCAGCACGCCGAGCTCGGAGGTGCAGCTGTCGGAGAGCAGCGCCAGCGACCTGGACGTTTCTCTGACCCAATCTGAGCCGGAGGAGGACGCGGCGGAGGGCGTGGCGCCTGAGAGGAGTGGCACTCCTGGAGGGAGCCGCGGTCGCAATCAGCGCAGTCCTGAATCGCCCCTCCACTCTGATGAGTCCAAGAACACACCCCAGTTAAACAGTGAATCCTCAGCTCCAGAGGTGACCTTGGAGAGGTAGAGTATGTCAGACTCGTACGCTTTGTTGTTGAGGAAGGGGAAGAAAAAAAACCACACACACACACACACGCTGCCGTTTCTGACGGCACACGTGCTTCGGAAAATGTGCCCTGTGAATTGTTGTGTTTTTCTCCTTAAGATTTAAAGCCAAGCAATTTAAGGAAGGAGAATGTTCTGCACGGCCGTGCCGAACCGCAGAGGGCTGGTAATGATAGCGGGTGAAGACACCGTGCCGTCTCCCCCCCTTCGCCACCATCACATCTAAAGCTGACAGAGAGGATTGTGGGAGTCACGGTCCACGCCACCGCGCTCTCTCTGGAGCTCAGCAGCCGGCTGCTGTGTTGGTGGCAGTGATGCATCTTATAGGGAGAGCTCAGGACCTGTCACCAACAATATTGCCATAATCCAAGATAATGCTGTAACAGAGCAATTTTCTGCTTGAGAGACCTCAGGAAGTCCCCAGTGGAGGAGGAAATTTGTGGCACCATAGAGTGTTCTGGAGGGTGGGCATGTGGACAGCACTTAGAGCCACAAATCCTTAGCGTGATGATGGCCTCTGAGTTGAAGGATCATTTTGGATGAGGTTCGAGCCACTGAAAATCCCATGTGAATGTTTGCACCCACAGCCTCTGCCTTCCCCTCACAGTATTCGCTACTTCTTGAGCAGCACCTCTTGTGTTCTTTGAAAAAGAGGAAGAACTTTATTTTATCTCGTTCCTTTGTCGCAAATCACTTTTTTTTAAGTGCAACTTTTTTCCCTTTTCACACTTTATTTTTCTATCAAGTATTTATTTAATTTACCTCTCAGTTAGTTAGCTTCCGAAGTACCAGCGAATGGTGGAAGTGGGTCGGCCTGACGTGCAACCTAAAACATCCTTTCAGTCCACAGTCGGCAAATAATCACAATCCGGGAAGCAGAGTCGTTTCAGATTTGGAGGACGCTTCACAAACAATGAAGTGGTGGATGGGTTTCCATTCTTCTTGTCCACTAATCGTCCAAAATTGTTTGAATCAAAAGTTGAACTGTGTCAGAAGTGGCGTGAAGGATTGTGTTGTTTTTTTTCCTCACTGAATGTGCTGCATTCGTCTGCCGGTCTGCCTGTGTTCATATGTGGCCCGCTGCACTGTTTGTAGCGTGACCCCCGGGAGGAAGTGCTGGGGGGCAACGGTGGGCGCTCACGGCTTTCCTTGTTAACACATACGGCTTCTGTGTATGGGGAGGAAAACTGGGAGGCTTTGATGTAAAGCTCAGAAAGCACCCAGTCTCCGTCCTTGCGCTCTCCGTTTCGCGCTCTCTCCTGAAGGTTAGAGTTTATATTGCTCGCTCTATTCAGCTCACATTCAGGGAGGGGAAAAAAAAACCCAAAACAAACAAGCCGGGCCAATTCGTTACATTATCCCATTATATTTCTCCTCCAGAATGGCCCGGGCGAGCGAGTGTCCAGGTCTTCCTCTCGGAGGCGTGCCGTAATGGCCTCGCCGCGTGCCGCTCTGAAATATGGCGTCTTTGAACCGCGCGATGGCTGGGCTTCATTTATGACAGCTCGTCATTCATTTAGTTTGTGAAAGTTCAGCACTCGAAAGGCTTGCAAAAATCCTCAGGCTTTCTATTCAGAGGGTTTTTTATAAACCGTCCCCTCGGCTCTGCATTGTAGATTCAATACACGCGGCGTGCTGAGATGTATCCTTCGTTTAGCCAGGCGGCTGCTGGATTATTACTCGTTGTAGTTATGGGTCTTTTTCTCGTAGGTGCGCGCGCGCGCGTGGTATTTCTGCCGCCTGCGCGGCAGCATGTGTGCGGGGATCCTCCCTGACACCAATCACTCAGTGGTGAGACGATTCCGTGTGGTAAATCACCCCGGAGTCAGGACTGTACGCCGCCGAGCGCTATTGCGGCGGAGGGGCTGGGGGGGGGGGGGGGGGGTGGGGGGGGCCCCCCCCCCCCCCCCCCCCGGGCTAACAATGCGCCCCTGATGATGTCGAGGCGCAGACAACGGCAGCATCTAAAGTGAGGTTAGAGACCTTGACACGAAAGCTGGCGACAATACAAATAGAGAGACAGGTTTTGTGGAAAAAACACAACTAATTCACTTTCTCCCTCTCTAAAGGTCTCTTTTTGAAGAGCGCCGATAAATAAAGTGGAAAGAGAAAGATGACTATTTCAAGGCCCACGCGGGGTGATAAGGGAAAGGAGAATACAAAAAAAAGACGGCGCTTTTGCGTATTCTACTTCAGCCACACTGAAGAGGACTTGGCACGGATGGATTGCACACTACAGAATGTCATGGATATAATTCAAGCTGCCTGCTTAATCGGGATGTTACCAGGAAACAACCTGCGGAAAAGCGGGAGCAATTGTTTGCTGACCCCTAACCTGAGAGCCCATTACAGATTGTCATAAATTCTTTTTGGCTTCTTTTTATGTGAGGGGGGCTCAGGGGTCTCCCGGCTTGGGGTTCCTGGGGAAATTCAATGAGGGCCACCCAGAGCTTATGGCTCAAGAAAGAGATGGATTCTCAATATCCACATGCATTAGGCATCCATTTCTCATTTTGCAGCCTCACACAGGACCAGATTAAAGTGTAAATCTCTCGCCAAAAGGAAAATCAACCGGCGGCCCCGCCTCCTCCGCACTCGTCTCCCTTCCGCATTTAAGTGTGAAATGGTGCCAGTAACAAGAGATGTCGGCGTCCTTGCCGTCGTCCTAATTCCTTCATCAGTGCGAATCTGTGATTTAACCGAGTTTAGTTGTGTGTGTGTGTGTGTTTTTTTTTTTCTTGTACTCCAGCAGCTGACAGCTAATTCTGCAAGTTCCTGTTGCGGACGCCAGGTTTCACCAGCTTCCTATGCAACCTGTTATTACACCTGGCGCCATCAGCAGACACACCGAACTGTAATCCTGCGTTGCGGCGGTGGCACTTTAATGATCAGATTCTCCCGCAGTCCTTGAATTTCTCAAGGAAATTGACTGGGAAAGAAAAAAAGAAAAGAAAAAAACGTGTTCGAGTGAATTTTGGATCAAGTGACATCCTGGGTTGTTTTTTTTTTTTCCTCTCTCGTCTTCTTCAAGAAAATAAATTACAGGCCCATCGATCATATGGTCTCATCTGTCTCTATTCCCTTTGACCATAGTAATAGGTAATGTTTTTTTTTTTCTTTTCCCTTCAGTCTCTCTCAGGAAGGACTCTTTAATCTGTTAGACAGCATCGAAGGACGACTCCACAGTGAACAGACGGGTCTGTATGAGGCTTCTTCAATTGATGGAAGACAACTCAATAGAATTATCAGGTATACCCTTCCCATTTTTCTTCAAACTTCCCAATCTTACATCTCCCCGTCTCAATAAAACGCCAGGGATATTCATTTGATGGCCATGCAGCAGTTTGTGCAGATGAGGAAAACATATTATCCTTCTGCCGAGGGCTCTCACATTAGATGAAGTGCCATCACCGCCGTGCACGCGTCTTTATTTCGGAAGGGGTTTTCAAACACATGGGATTGTTATAGTAACCACTCCGTTGAATTATTATTGGGAGTCAGGGAGAGGGAGGATTTCAATTGCAGCGTCAAAAAAGAAAACAACCCAGGAGACGGGACGTGTTCTCTCGGCAGTGCCCTGCTGCTACTTCACCAAAATTCCAGGGTTTTTTTTCCCGATGGAGCAGAAACGATCGATTAACTAACGAAACCTTTTTCGGTCCTTTGAACTCGTGTCCCCGTTTCGCTCCCGTCTCTCCAAACGTGTCCGTGATATCAGTGACATCCGTGGCAATAAAGCAACCGACCACATTGCGTGTCACAACCTTCGTATATTTCGTAGTTTTGTTTTCCTTCGGTGTTGTGTCGGCTTGTGTGCACACGCGCTGATGCCTGCGATTATACTTGTAAAGTGTGTGATGAGTGTTGGCAGCTGTTGGACGCCCCCCCCCCCCCCGTGCACTTGTGACCCGCGGGCTGAGTCCAGGGCTCCATGGCAATAGCTCACTGCTCTCTCTGTATCGGGCAGCCTTTGTGGCTGCAGCGCGGGCTTGAATGAAGAGGACCTTGAAGCATGTGGAGCAGTCGTCCTTCGTGGGCTCCAGAGGTTGTCATGGAGCACGGAAAAGGGCTGCCTGCTTCCACGGGACCTGGTGAGCGCTCGTCGGCCCCTCACCGAGCCCACTGAGATAAGGTAAGGCTCCCGGTCTCCCCTGTGAATCCAGCACCACTTCCCAATGTCACGGTTGGTTTACATATTTTTTCCCCCTGTGGAAATCAGTCAATCCTGTCATATTTTTGTCGCAAACTGCAATTCCTGTGCAGCTGTGAAATAAATATTTAATCACGACATACAGTAAGATTTTTTTATGTGTTGTGTGGAGATCTTGAGTGTAAAAAAAAACACGTTTTTTTTTTTTTTTACAATGTCAATCTCAACTTGTAATAGTTTTATAAAGGACTCACTCCAGACACAAATATCAGTGCTCTGAAAGCCGCGGGGGTTCAACAGACGTTCCTCCTCCTTTCACAGAGGAAGTGAGCTCACGTACAGTAAAGGTGAATCCCCCCTTTTCAGGAGGCGTGCGGATCGCTGCTTGTGCATTTTACTTGATTTATTTCCTCCAGCCAGTCCGCCGGGGAGGGGTCACGCACTTACAGCAGCGGCGGAGATATTGCACGCCGGCGCTTGATACAGCCTCCCTTGTCCACAAATGTAAAAGGTCATCTGTGGTGTCACCTCCAGCGGCAACGCTGCATGGGTGAATGTCATGAGCAAATTAAAACGCCCTATCTGCGGCTCCCAGTCCTTTGGATAATGAGTAGTTATACGCTGAGCCAAATCCAGGCTCTGCTTCACTACTCTATTGATTTCACTCAGACCTTTCGTGCTATATACTCGATTCAAAGAAACACACCGCGCACTGTCTCTCTCTCTCTCTATCTCTTTGCTCTGGAAATGCCCATTGGCTGACCTTGACCTCTGGTCACCCCAAAGCTGAACTGTTGCCTCTCTCGCTCTTCACTGTTAAGTCGAATTTATTAGTCGTTCATATATCCTTAATTGTCTTTAATGTAAGGCAGAAAGCAGCCGGACAAAAATCCGCCGGACTGATTTCTATCATTCGAAATCCGCCGGCCTTCTCAGTTTTCTTTATTTCCTTGATCATAAAAGATTTTCCGCTGCATTGAGATGTAAGTGCGACTTGTTTTTGTTATGCTCTTGTCATGTATTGAATGAGGAAGCTCCTCTTTCTCTCCGTCCGACCCCCACCCCCACGCCACCCCCCCCCCCCTCCCGCCACAGCACCAGCCTCCCTCCTAATGCCGCTCGACTGTGGGATCGCTGGTTCAAGCACGCCCTTGTGCTCAAGGAGCGCCGTGTCCTCAGCACCGAGCGCCTGGTCCAACTGTTCACGCCGCTGCTCGTGGAGCGCCATGCCACCTACAGCCACCAGGTAGCGTCGGAGGCACGTCGCTCGCCACAACACAGAAACGCAGGAACAGGAGGTCACACACTTGTGTTCACTCATGCTCTGTCCCACAAGTGAGCCGGTATTAAGGCACACATCGGTGGCAGAAAAAGAGGGAGGGCTCTCTTTTTTTTTTTTTTTTTTTGGTCTTCTTTCCAAACGAGCGATCATTTCTGTCTCTCTCCTTGTTTCTTTGCATTTTTTCTTTTTCTTTTTTTTTTCAAGGAGTGGTGTTGCGAGCGCTGAATGCACTCTTTGTGTGTTGTGCTTGAAACCGAGCCTCGGCTCCGGCTACTCATCAGATTGCTCCACACGTTGACCCGAGCCGAAGGGAAACCCTGACCCGCGCAGTAATCGCAAATCACGGCCCCAGCTTGCCGCCTTTCATCTCACGTGGCGCATTCATCCAGGAAACACTTGCTTTTAATTTAGTATTAGCCAAAAGTGTCGCCATTGGCGGGGTCTGCCTGGAACAGGGAGTCGTTTGGGCCTTCTCCACGGTGGGAGTTTTTCTGAATATCCCACTCATTGACCTTAGGCCGATCATGCTCAATTAAACAAAGAAAAGGAATATCTCAAAGAATATTTCCACTCGGAGCCCGAAGATAATGTCAAGAGATTATCGGGGGTGGAAAAAAAGCCCGCTTGGTGTCACCGGGAGACAATCGCGTTCAAACGCAGGTTGTTTTTCTGTGTTGTTGAGTTTGGCGGACTCGTCTTCCAGGAGTCCTCGTGGCTCGGCGATCTTCCTGCAGTGTCCCCGACGCAATGAGAGAGGCAAAGTGGAGCCACTGTAGAGCCTCTTGAAAATATGAACTGACAAAAGGAAGAGGGGAATTGCCATCTACATCATTGTATCCGAGTGCATCGGGAGAAGCCTGCGCGCGGATCTCGGTCTCCCTTTATCTTTCTCACTCACTTTCCCTCCATTTCTCTATCTCTTGCTGTGCGTCTCCCCCTCTTTCTGTCTGTCTGTCTGTCGGTCCGACGGTCTCTCTTTCTCCCTCTCTCTCCCCTCCGTCCTCTCATACAACAGCTTACTCTCCACACACAAGAGCAAACAGAAATTTCCATTCACGTCTTGCCACACAGCCTGGCTACTCCGACAAATGGGGGCATGCAGCTCGCATGCACACACTCAAAGAGGCCCTTTGAATATTCAAGTGCTAACAGTTGCATTCATTGATATTTAAAATGCAGTGGGTCCGCGAGAGCCCTCAACCCACGGTACATTTGACTAAATCTAAAAAAAGGAACAAAGAGGGATATCAGGGACAAGGATCAAGACAGTTTTTATTGTGCGGCAGCATCAGAAAACCAAGTGGCAAACTCAGATTGGCATGTGTTTGCGTCGCTTCCCCTCTCGGCAAATGAAAGCGCCTCCATTGTCAGTCTTCGCTGTGACCTACTGATAACAACTCACAATGTACTTAAAGTTTGCCACTGTCGAAATCCTCCTGATCATGCCTTCCATATTAGCGCTCATTAAAAGTTGCAAATGGCCATCTGAGGCTGAGAGGCAGTCTTTGATCACAAAAGAGAGATGACGATGGCAGGATTTGATAGGGGGGAGGAAAAAGGGAGAGAAGAGGAAATCGGTGTGTGGCATCTCCCTGCTCCTCATCTCCCGGAACAGCTCCTCTTAATTGTGTATCCTCATCTCAACGGAGATAAAAAAAAAAGAGAGAGAGAGAGAGGGAGCGAGCGAGAGCTGGAGTAGGGAGGAAGAGAGCAGTTTGTCTCAATCCTCTCAGCCAAGAGGGAAGATATCTGGAACGTGTTGCACATTAACGCCAGGGTGATTGCATTCTTTAGGCGCTTCTCTAATCTCATGGATGAGAAGAGAGGCAGAGGAAAGGAAAAGCGGGGGCAAGGGAGGGAGGGAGGGAGGGGGAAAAAAGGGTGATTGAGAAGGAGAGCGGGGAACGAAAGTGTGCGGAATAATCTTTTTTTAGTTAAACGAGTGAGAGAATTTGAAGTTATTTTTCCCTCAGCAGTTGGAGCGCGCGGCGCTGCCGCCGCCGCCGCCGCACCTCGGTGCGAGCAGCCGTGGCCAAAGTAAATGACTTGCCTAATCGGCGAGAGTTCAATTTGACACTCCCTTCACAAAATGAGAACAATTAAGAGTGTGGTTTTAATTTGTGCTGCTCGCAGGCCAAAGTGTTGCTGAGGACACTTCTGTCCCGGTCCAGTGAGGAGTGCCCCTCAGCGGAGGACGAGAGTGACTTATCTTCATTGTGCGGCCCTTCTTCGCGCCTGGCTCCCGGGGACGCCCAGCCCGCCAGGCCCATCCCGAACCGACAGATCCCAGGTCAGTGGAGATTAAGGACGCGATTGCACTCGGAGGGAAAGACTCTAATTCACGCAAATAAGACCAATCAGTTTTAAAAGCCGAGTATTTGTCATAAGTCGTCGAGGGATGGCTGCAGTTTGGTGTTGTTTTCCCCACAAACATCCAAAACAATCTACACTGAGTTAAGTCTGCAGAGTAATATGTAACAAGGCCGTTAATAGAATGAAATGAAAACTACTCCTTTTTTTTTTTTTTTTGCAATTCACCTCTGTGGAGAACTAAAACTTCCCCTTTATGAAAGAAATCAATTTCACCGTGGAGCTTTTTCTTTTTTTTTATGAATCCCTCACAGCCCAGTTTTCATACAGCCTTCTATTCAAAGCTAAAGAAAGACCCCCCCTCCCGCCCCATTCCCATCTCTCTCCCCGCAACTCCCTTCCTCCCCGCCATCGCTTCTCACTAGGCGCTTCCCTTTCTTACAGAACTACAAAGTCCTGAAGAGGACAGCCAGGACGAAAGCCCTGTGGAAAGTGGTCCTATTAGAGGTAAAAAGGCATTGCCGGTGCCTCAGCATTCACACTGTCCTTATGTTGTGGTTTGTTTGCTTCCCACTGCAGTGAATAATGGGCTCTTTTACACAATGGCTGTGGCAGGATGATCAAGGTGAATCCAGGGTCAAAGTCCCACCTGAAGAGCTGCGCGAGTTCTCTCTAATTATCTCCGGGGAAAAAAAAAAACACTGGCTGCGTTCCTCAGCCCCCGGTCTGAGGCATTCCACCAAAATTGATAATTCGCTGGCCCGGCATAATGCGGCCGCTTTAATTGTCTGGGCGCCAGGGTGGGAAGCGCAAAAAAAGATCTGTCATGGCTTCTCATTATCTTCTAAACAATGCTCCGGCGAGGCCGGACTTGAAAAATACTAGATGTGACGGCATCCTGGGAGCAGTTGGTGTGCCCGTCCCTTTGGCTGCACCTCTGAAATGTAAAGCAATCCTATATTACCCTCGGCTATCAGATTTCCTACTGGGCGTTTCATGTGCCCGCATCCCTAAGGTGCGCAGCCAGCAGAATGAGTCCAGTTTCCGATCGCTACACTTAATCAAAAGAGCCATAACCAGCTTTTGAGAAAAAAAGGAGGGGGGGGGGGAGGGAAAAAAACATGACTAAAGATTTTGCTAGGAAAGGGGTTTTGCTGTGCCGAGCCACATCGGTGTCACAATCAAATACCGTGACCTTGGAACTGATAGTAATTGCCAAGAACGTGAGCGGCTATAGACCGAGTGGCGCTTTTTTTTTTTTTTAAGGCGACATGTAAAAGCGAAAGTGTTGTGTCTGAAATAACCGTCGGCATTGCGATGCACCATAAACACGCGGCTGGTGGAGGATGATTAAAAGCCGAATTCTCTTCCTACGGATGGTTAAACGCGTGAAGACTTTTACTGGGGGAGGATCATAATATTGTTCCCGGGCTTGGTTTTTTTCTGCCATTTTTTTTTTCCCAGCGTCATTGAGACAACAGCACGTTTATTATGCACTCCTGCTCTGTTGATTTTTGCCAGCTCCGCCTCTGCGCGCCACTCAAATGCGGTACCTTGTTTTAGCGTGCCGCAAAGTAATTACAAGTGTTTTTAAAAACAGAAAAATCAATCACTGGCTTCCTGGTGGAAGGGATGCTGAGATAATGTGAGATGCTGATCGCTGTCTCATGGAAACTGTTGCTACATACAGTGGGCTTGTATCAACAGCTCAGGTGGCTGAGCGCAGTGTTTTGTCTCACTCTGTTCAGTGCTGACACACACACGCGCGAAAACACACACACACGCACGCACACACACACCAAAGAATCACCTCAGCCACTGAAGCGTGTCGTCTCGTCAAACAGAGAAACCTGCGAAAGTTGGAAACTGGGGTTTTAAGCAAATATTTGACAATGTCCTCTGCGCTCGGCGTGTCTGTGACTCAGTGTGTTTGTGTGTCCTGAACAGAGACCAAAGCCTATCAGTTACTTAAACAGTCGGCCATGCAGGCGAGGCTGCTGAGTTCTGAGGAGGAGGAGGAGGAGGACGAGGACGGCCTCTTAGGTAAGAGACGTGATCCACTTTAGCAGCCGAGCAGCCAGCAAATGGAGCTTAATGATTGGCTACCGGTGGCCATATGTCCTCACGGCACACAAAGTCAGTCCAGACTGACACGAGGTGTGCCGACTGAGAGCCGACGCTTTATTTTGAGGGGAGGGAGGACGGGCTTGCTGACAGAGGAGATGTATTTTTGGATTCTGACTCCCTGGTGTTTTTTTTCTTATTTTTAGACACTGGTTATATATAGTCTGCAATGGGTCAATCTGTGGCCATTACGCTTTGGAGCGACTCGTTTCAGGAATGTCTCTCAGTCCAGCTTTGTTTAGTTTCGTTGAATTTATTTCTTAAAAGGCTGTAAGTGATGGATACACAATTAGAAATCAAAGTAAAACTCTACATTAAGGCCAAAATGAAATAATCTGAGTCAATCAACAGTCACAGGTTCAAACATCAGCACGGTGCATCATGTAAATAATGCATGGAGACAGTAATTATCTGGTCCTGCCTCCTTTTCCTTCAGAACTGTAACCAGTCGTCTGTCCGTCTCAAAAGTCACTTTTCCTTTTGAATTAGCTCGATTGAAATGTTCAGCATTTCCATCCGACTGACATCATGATTTCTCATTAAATTTATTCCCCCAACTAATGTTTACCTCATGCTGTGACCCCCCCCCCCACTCCGAAACCCTTCGGCGCCCCTCTTCATGGGATCCCGCCCCACCCTTTGAAAACCACGGGCCTTAAACCCATTAGTTCATGTTCCCTCTAATGCCTTTGTCTCATTGTCTTGCAATCAAACGGCATATTTATCCGTTTAATTGCGTCATTTTCACAATTCGTGACAAAACATTGCTGCACAAACACGCCAATCTCTCTCTCTGTGTCTCGACCTGTGACCACTTTGGGAAAACGTTCCGCCCCTTCGGCCAAAGTTTCCAGGAACAGGTTTCCTGGTGAGTCAGGTTGCAGTGAGATCAATCAAGGAATCAAATGGTTTTATCCGGCACTGTTTGTTCTTTTAAGGAATAAATCGTGGCCATGAAGAGGACGTGGAGAGGGCCAAACGCTCCTCACATCAAGACCCTTACCCCCGGTAAGAACATTGTTATTCAACGGGCCACAGGAAATGGGCCACCAGACACCAAAGTGGTTGATGTACATTTGCATGGCTGCTCTCATAATTCCCTGTTCATTTCCATAAGATCAAGGGGGCGCCACCCATTAACTCGCTTACAAAGACAAAAGGGCCCCCAAAGCCCCTCTCGCTCCCTGTTTACCGGGTTCAACCAGGTTTTTCGAATTCAAACGGCAAATCAGCCGCCGGCAAAGGAAATTGGAGCCGTAATCTCGGGCTGTCTTCGGGCTTGTTGTCAAAATGCAAACAGATCATGTCAAGAAGAGAATCAGGGACAACTGTTTTGGAAGAAGGGGGGACTCGAGTGTTGACAAGGACAAATGTCCTTTCATTTTTCACCCTTGAAACATATTTAGGCAGCTCAAATCAGGGCCCTAAGTGGGCAGGGAAAGAACATCTAATGATAAATAGGCTCGCTGGAAGCTAACGCCGTGGCGGGTTGCATTTGAATATCAACACGACTTCATCAAATCTGCAATTGCAGGCCGGGTCCTCAGAGCACCTCTTCACGGCGAACCCATTTGGGCGCTGGTAATGGCTGGGTAAACGTTATGAGGAATAATCTTCTCTGATTTCATGTGATTACCGGGCACCACGCTGACACGAGGGCTCAAGTCTGTGTCTCCCTGGCCTGGCGAGCGGGCGCTCGCAGTCAGCCTATTAGCCCGGCGAAGGGGCCTAATGGCCTGGCTCTATTGTGGTCCTCATAGCTGCTGCTGCTGCTGCCTGCCGCTGCTTGCCGCTGCCAGCCCCGGTGACCAACGCTCTTTAATAAACATGAGTCCATTTTTTTTGGGGGGGGGGGGGGCGTTGGCTC
>JASSRZ010000051.1:2010400-2027409 GCA_032164315.1 Malacoctenus gilli | reverse complement strand
CCCCCCCCCCCCCCCCCCCCCCCCCCCCCCCCCCCCCCCCCCCCCCGCGGGCTCAGACCCTCTCAGATGGCGCCCGTGCTCCTCCGGTCATTAACGTGCAAAATTTGCGGGAAAGCGATCAGCCTGAAGGGCGCCCGACGCCCAGAGCGGCGACGGGTTTTCGGTACGTAAGCGAAAAAAAACTGGACTTAAACGGGCGTGCCCGACGCTCTCGTCGCCGCCGACGTCAGCTTGCGTCGGCCGGTGGCGCGGCAGATTCCTCCGCTGTCTTTTCTCCATTTCTCCTCGATGCTTAGATTTAAGCATTCCACTTACCACAGTCACTTCTTGCGCTTTATTGCTTCCACAAGTGGTCTGGAAGCCCTGCACTTAAGCAGAAGCACAACACTGCAGCGCGCTCTTGCCCCGGTTCGCTCCTTTCTCTTTGCGTCTCGCTCGCTCTCGCTCTCTTGCCCTCTCTCCATCTCTTCGCCCCTCATCCCCTCCGTCTTCCTGTGCCTCCCCCCACCCCACCCCACCGTGCTTCCCTTCCCCTCCCTCCCCATCCCACTCGCTAATTATTTGCTTTATTTTGTCAGCGAGCTGATGAGTGACTTCAAAAGGAGGATGGAGCTGGACTCAAAATACAGAAATGGCTTCCTCTCTGTTGTCTTAGACAATAATTATGATTTGCCAGTTAAGCCTAGACTACAGCAGAGGGATTGTAGTTTAAAGCAGAGGCTTTGGTGCAAAAAATGCATTTATAGCCCTTTGTGAGGCTCCTCATTATGTGTGGGCCCGATTCATTAAGTAATTGGTTTGCAGTTGTTTACATGAGTATTAAGGCCTTCTATTCAGGGCCTTTGAGAGATACATTGTGCAAATGTTGCATGTTATGAATGCAGAATGAGAGGCGGGGGGCCAGTCCTATTGGCCAAACACTGCACTCGGCTGAAAAGCGAGAGAAAAGCGCTGGGTGCTGCTTTGCATAGCAATGACTAGGGCCTTAATAAGCTTTACAGATTAAATACATGCAGTCTATACAAGATGCAAAGAGATACTCTTAACACATTTATATGTGCTCATTTCACTATTATGGAGTTTGAGAGAATTGGGGGCTTTCATATCCTTTTTTTTTCGCTCGCTCGCCCGCTCTCTTCCTCGCTCTCTCCCACACAGTGTTTTTCAGCGCGATACTTTTATGGAATGTTCTGTTTATTGTATTATAACTCGCGGGGAAGCGACTGATCTGCAACATTTATTAAGGATTTGTCCATTAGAAATCTTTTGCTGTCTTTGTGAGTGGCAAAGCAAAATCACTTTGTGGTTGAGTGGGGATGAAAGGAATAATGCACGAAGGAGTGAGTCTTAATAAGCAGCTGCACTCCATGTAAAGACCACTTGTTCCCCTTTGTATGCCAGTGCATGCCACTGCTTCCTCTCGTGCAAAGAATCATTGTGCTCCTTTCTACTGTAGGCATTTCAGACGCCACTCCTTTTTTATTTTTATTTTGGGGTTTTTAATACCTTTTTTTTTTTTCTCATCCACCCCCACCCGTTCCCTCCTCCCCGCGTTTTTCATCCCTAAAAAAAAAGAGGGGGAAAAAGCTTCAACGCATGTGTGTGCACGCGCACACACACACACACACGCACACACACACACACACACACACACCACAAAAAAAAATTCTGGAGCCATCAAACGGTGTGATGATTGTTGTGCCTAGTGCCTGCTTGACAAAAACCTTGACTCAACAATTAGTGGTTTACAGCTTTGCTTTGGACAACAGGATGTGCTCAAGCATCCGACCCCAAATCACTCAGAGTGTCAAAATCAGACGCGCTCTCTCTCTCTCTCTCTCTCTCTCTCTCTCTCTCTCTCTCTCTCTCTCTCTCTCTCTCTCTCTCTCTCTCTCTCCTCTCACCCCACCTCTACTGGGAGGCTATGTGTGTGAATCTCTGACGACTGACTGGGAGGAGAGATGGAGAGGTGAGGGAAATGGGGCTGGGGGGGCGCTTTAAAATAGAGATAGAGAGATATATAGATAGACAAGGAGATGTTTAAAAGTGTGACTTAAGCAACACATGTATCCCCCTTAAACGGGCAGCACATTATTCATGTGGAAGGAAATGTTTTTTTTCTAAATATACAATTTATCAAATTTATTTTCCTTAAAAAATATTTCAGTATTTTTTATGTTGGCTTTTTTTATTTTACACTCGGCAACATGTGGGTTGAACTATGGCTCCAGTGTGAGCTAAAGAATAACAGTAAATCAGCCGTTCAACGAGACAAACGACACAGTACTACACAGGCAGCATTTAGAGACTCCAACCAGAGGGGGTCACTGTCATACACTGCCTGCTTGTGTTAAGTGATGAATGCCTGGTTGTCCTTTAGAAACGACTTGAAAACACCCCTTTTGCTTCTTCTCAGTACCTTTATGTCATTGAATGTTTACATGCCACTTTTGATGTAAATATTCAACAATTGAGAGACTGACGGCAGCTGTGAGCCAGAATTCAGCTTTAAATTCTGGCATTTTGTCCTCCACATAATTAATCTGTTTATGTTCAAAACCTTTCAGCAAGTTTTCTGTCTGGCAGACGCCTGTTAAAGCTCATTTAAACATTTCAACTCGTGTGTAGTTACAGAGATGCAAAGTTCAAGCTTTTTTTCTTATTTATAGGGCACGTTTCTCTGCTTGGCCACTTGTACCTTTTTTATTGAAGAATTTCAATGTAACATGAACTCTCCAACGATCAACTCTTATTCACAGATATTGAAATCACGTGTCCTAATTTTTTACTTTTTTCTTGCAAATCCACTTTGCGTGTGTTTACGCATCGAAATCCAAAGACAAGTTGCACATGAAAAAGGCAGCAGCAGATGAATGATGTGTCCTTCAACCGTCCCGTGCTCCAGCTGTCTCCACTAGACCGCCACCAGTCAGTCAGGAGGAGAGCGGGGCGGCGTTCAAACCAGCGCCTCCTCCCCGAAGCTGCAGTACCGACTCATTGCCAGCAGAGAGCACTCACACGTTAGAGAGCGCCCACTCACCCACAGATGCCCACCTCTCTCTCTCTCTCTCTCTCTCTCTCTCTCTCTCTCTCTCTCTCACTCTCTCTCTCACTCTCTCTCTCTCTCTCTCACTCTCTCTCTCTCTCTCTCTGTCTCTCTCTCTCTCTCCCTCTCTCTCTCTCTCTCTCTCTCTCTCTCTCTCTCTCTCTCTCTCTCTGTGTTTGCCCCCACTGAGGGGCTGCATCCTGCTCACCATTCAGGCCCGTTAGAGCACATCTAAACAGAGCCTAAACAATGTTTCTGCAGGGTCATTGGCGGGATGGGAGTAGGAGTTGATGGGAATGATGAGGTGACGGGTCTCCCTTTACCTTTAGACAAGCACAGCTGTGGAAAAGTGCTATTGTGCTATTAGCATTTGTGTGTGGGTGGCAGGAGCTTGATAAAAAAAAAAAAAAGGGAAAAAAAGGCAGGGTAAATAAAAGCAGTTATCAGGCTGTGGCAGCATTAAATGCTGGGTAAGCATTATTTCCACTGACAGGCGTCCTTTTTACCTAATGTGACAGGCGGATTATGAGCGAAAGGCACCTCCGGTGACTCCAGGAACCCTGACGAGGCTCCACACACATGATATCAAACTGTAGTTTCAGAGGACGGTTTGCATTGCTCTTTGAGGTTTGTTGAAGACACTCTTTGTTTCAGACCCCCCAGTGTTTGAAGCTGCGTTCAAAAAGCCAAGGAAAAACGCTGTTTTTTCAAGATTCTTAATGATTATTTGTGCGTCCCCTGCTGTGTGACGCACCCAAACTGAAGCACAGAATAACTGAACAAGAACGAGATCGTGAGACTTGAACCGACCACACAGAAAGTTCCTGCGGCACAAATCCAGTAAATAAGACCGACTGACTGATGGAGGAGTTGCAGACAACACGACGCACGCTTATATTTTTCTCCCGAACGTGTCTGTGAAGCTCAATTTTACAGGCTCAAGATACAATTTCAAAGGTGACCGTGAACTCAGCTATGCATAGTAGATGCCCCCCACCCAAAAAAAAACTGCTAAGGAGGGGATAAACAACAATATGAAACAATTGCAAAGGCCAAAAAAAAAGCGACAGAGCGAGGAGGCGCAGAGGGGAGAAAAAAAAAGAAGAGGAGACGTTACAATAGCTGTAATTTGCATCATTTTACACATTACATTCACCTCTGTCTGTACCGGAGCTTGTAAAACACTGGCCGGCCCAGTCTTACATATTCAGATCATTGCCTCAATTAAGGGAAACTCAGCAGAAGATGAACCGGCATAAATGTTTATGGAAACGGAATATTAGATTGGTGGGGTCACATCCAGGCTGGGCTCTCTATGGTAATAGCCCTGTCTTGAAATCAGTCCTGTCCCTCTCTGAAGTGGAACAGCTGATAGACCATTCCCATCCCGGGGGGGAAGTTCGAGAAAAGAAAAGCCTAATTTACTCTCCGTAACGGAGCTATTATTGTGGCAAAGGAGAGGAAGTAATCGTATGGATTATTGCGATATTTTTTTGATGCGGCGGGGGTCGAGCCCAGCTCTGTTGGCCGACCGCTGTAAATGGATGCGGCGGTCCCCGTGGCTTAGTTCTGCTCTCAGATCTGCGCTTCATCTCTTACCTAGTAGACGCTCCTTTGTGAAAGATGGACGGATAGATGGAGAGACAGATGGATAGATAGATATCTCGATGGAAACCTGTAGGTATACAACTACATACCTTTAAATATCAATGTCTACATGCACAGATGTGCTATAGATATACATACAAGTATGAATTTGTGTACATATTGAATTTACCTGCAAATATACATACATGTGAATGTGTAGATATATAAATCGTTGTTGATAAAGAATCACAAAGAAAACAAATGTATCTGCAAAAAATGCACGAAAAGAAGGCATTCTTTTCTGTGTTGTTTATGTCGTAAACTCACTCATACCTTGACTGTTGTTTACACTGGCAAATATATGCCAACGCACTCCAAGGTGTGTATTGTACAGGTCATTGAGAAGATGTAACACTTCACACATTGTCAAGTATACATCCCGATATCGCGTGTACTGTGTATTTGCTGTTTTCAAAGTTGTTGTTACAAAAACAAAACAAAACAATGATGTTTACAGGTTTTGTAACCGTCAGGCTGGCGCTGACTTGCGCTGAGACACATTTCAGCGTCGGCGGCAGCCTTCATTCAGCGAAACGCACTTCTGATTGTAGAAACGCTTGCGCCTTCGCCAGCCCGAGCTTTTATTCCAACTTAACGCCACCCCAGAGGCTTATTATCCCTCCCTGCGTCTTTGTTTTCCCTTTTCCTCTGTTACTCTGCCTCTCTCTCTCTCTCGCGCTCTCTCTCTCTCTCTCTCTCTCTCTCTCTCTCTCTCTCGCTCATCCCCAGCTTTGATTTTTCTCGTACTTTAAGTGTCGGTGGTTCAGCATGCCGCCCGAGCAGATGCACAAATCATCCAAATGTCCTGTAGGAAGTCCCATCAGCATATGAATGCAAAGGTTATATTCTGATGATTATACTGGCTCTATGGTGTATTGCTTATAGCGCGAGGCAATCTGCTCACAGTTAGGAACGGGGGGCCGCGTCCTCCTCTCTTTTCTTTGATTCTGCCTTGAGTGGCGCCAAGCAGTAATATATAGTTTAGAAGATAGCAACTGGAACGCCGCCAGAGTAATTTGGTCCTTCTACTCAATGTACAGTCACATGTGCCAAGATTTAGCTGAGGAGATGAGGGTGATTGAGAGGGGGACAATCAAAGAGGTCACGGGTCTGAATTGATGCGGCGGCGGGAGAAGAACACGCGTGCCTTGCGTGTTCCAAACTCTGCGTATGTTTCTTCGTGTCTCTCTGTGATGGGGGGGGGGGGTAAAAAAGTGTCGATGGAGAAGGTCCAAACAAATTAGCGGACGCGCGGATGTGTACGTTAACCTGGGAGATGATGAGGATACATTGTGGGGTCCTGAATAGGCTCTGTGATGATGTAAATTAAAGAGGAGGCCTTTAAACGTGGACCGGGAAGGGCTTATTGCATATGCATCGAGGGAGATCAAAGCCTTTTCGGAGGTCACACATTTACATAGCGATATCAGCACAGCTATGGGAACCTGGCAACCCGGCCCGTCGGGCTATTTCTGAATAAAGAGGGCCTTGTGGAAGTCCTCTGGCACAATTAGAACGGGAGTCAAGGAAGTCGTCGCCGCAGCGGCGGAGCTGCTGGTGAGGCTGGCCCTGCTGAGCGACAGACTGGAGCAAGATGTACCTCATGTCGATCCGGGGGTTCTCTTCTCTTTTTGTTCTAGGGTTTTGTGAGCCTCGTAGTACTCCTGCATGCGTCTTTTCATCCTCCCGACGAGGCTCAGTTGTCCTACACTCAGATCAGAAACCGCCTACAGTGGAGGACTGAACATCCTCTACATAGTTCCCTGATAACTTGCCTTCTCTCTCTCTCTCTCTCTCTCTCTCTCTCTCTCCCTTTCCTGGCTGTTTTTCATGCGGGGAAATCGTCGCGCTCTCTCAAAGGGAGCTTCAGGTAATAACTTTACAAGGCTATAAACTCTCTTTGTGTTCCCAGGAGAGAGAAGACGGAGTCAAAGGCTCATTCTGCTCTGCAGTCGAAAGGTGAGTACAAACAAAGTCGGTTCAATTGGGCGCGAAGACTCGGTGTCAAAAATAGGTTAATTACACCAAACTGATCACCATAAAGAGTTCCTTGTATCACCACGTTGGAAATCATTGTAAAAAACAAATAAATAAATTACAAAATAAGTCTTTGCCTTGCAAAAAAAGGGAAAAAAAAAACACTGGCACTTTGATTAAATCTCTCCGGAAATGCAGCTGTGGCTTTTGAGGAGTGTAAATGAAAAAGTGACCTTGGAGCCAAGTCCAGGCGACTGAAAAGCTCCGTCAGAAAACAAACGCTGCATCCCCTCGCAGGTAAACAAGCCAAGCCCTCCTCCTGTTTTACGAACCATCCAGAGTCCTCGCGCTTCCGCTCGAACCTCAGACCGCGCTCTGCGACAGCCGCAGCTCGAGTCGAGGTCAGCGTGGCCCAGGGGGGGCCTCGGCCTTTGTCCGTCCCCAAACTTGTCAAAATTAGAGTTTCTCACTTCAAAAGTAAAGAGGAGAGAATAGGACACTTGCTCAAATCTAGTGCGGGAATTGGAAACTGTCTCGGTGCTTTTATTCTGAAGGCTCCCGCTTTTGTCTGCTGGAGAGAGTGCAGCCACAAGTGTTTGACTTCACTGTCATGTTGGGACTGAAGAGGGGTTTTCACAGCTTGTCTGAGAGGAAGACAAATGTCATGACAACATTGTCTAGATGTCCGTGATCACGTCGCCCCGGCGTTCGAGCGACACACGTGTGACCGCAAAGATGAGAATGTCAATAGAGGTCACCGTGAACCTTGTTTGAAGCCGTTGTGTCGGACCGGGCGGATCGAGAAGCGAGGCCTCGTCGTTCTCTAACGCCCTGCTGCGTTTGTGTTTTCCTTTGCAGCTCTCCAGAGGGATTCAGATGACAGCGACTCGGAGATCGAGGCGGCCTTGCGTCCTCAGCGGCCGTAGCGCGAGCGGACGGAAGACTTCGACCACGGGGCGCGGCACATTATATCACCGCCAAAGAACAAAAACAAATCGGGGCAGATTGACTCACTGTAATTCACCTCCTGACCATTATTTTAGTGGTCTGCATTGTAAATCATATGCACTGTGTATCGTGAAAACAAATAATAAAGTTGACAGCTCTCACGCTGGGTAAAGTATGTGAAGAGTTGTCCAACCAGCCGATGTTAACCCCGCTTCAGTCTCTTTATCTGAACAACTCTCCCGGCTCATAATAACAGCTCGAAATAGATTAAACTGATCTTTTAAAGCGATTTGTTTGCACTAGGCTGGAAATCATGCATTTTGAATGCCGCGAGCATCTCCGAGTGCTCTACCTCCAGCACGCTCGAGTGTAGTGATGTGAGTCACCTGTGAAATGACAAAGCACAATGGCCACTCCGCTCGCTTCGCCGCGACCCGTGAACCTGCTGAAGAGGCCCCATCTCCCCGGGGCCACAAAGTGTTGCGGCGCTAACAAACTCGGCATATTTACAGCCCCGGCGCCCGTTTCCGCCGCCGCTTCTTTAATAATTGCGCCCGCCGCTCCGGACTGCGCCGGCGGCGTGTTTACATCGCGGCCGAAGCGTCGCGCGGGTGGGGGTGGGGCGGTGGGGGGGATTGCTGCTGAAACTGCACAATGGAGGAGCCTAAAGCCGTCAGGGTTTTTTTTTTTTTTCTCGCGATTTGACAGCGCGCCGGACATTTCGTGTCTATTAATAACTGGCGGCGGGTGTGTGGGAGGGCAGCCTTCCAAGGTTTACATTTATAGTTCATTATGTCTGTAGTGTAAATTTTCCAAAAGTGCCACCCTGAGATGTGGTAAAAAGCCCCTGGCATCGGGTGTCAGCAGGATTCCATTAGTCAGCTTTAGGTGACTTTACATGCCTGAACCTTTTAAAGTAGGACTCCACATTCATTACCAATAATGGCTTCAGACAGCCCTGACCCAGCACAGAAAAAGGGACCGTGGCAGAATAATTTGGAGTTTGCTAAAAGGCTCCCTAACATAATATCCATGTTAAGGAGCATGTCAACAGATACTTGTGTGCGACGGGTAGCTCGCCGTGGAAGCGCAGTTATATTGTACTAATGTGTACGAACACAATAACATTTTTCCCCCCTATCCCCCCCCCCCCATAAAGAACTTCAGAGTCTGTGCCACAGACGGTGGTGATGATATTCTTTTTTTCTCGTCTTCTTTGTGGAGCACGTGTCGGCGCACTGTTGTGAGAGGGACGCGCGAGGTTTTCTCTCGCGGTTCAAAGATGTTGTTTATTACATCATTGACTCCATTACAGGAGCTGCTGTACGACATCACTCGGTCGTATTCAGCCCGACAAGACTCCTCTGGTGGAGTGGCTGGTTTTGTGAAGGTGATTCATGTTTATGATGACTTTTCTTTTGATGTTCCCTCTCAAGAATGCAAAAGGATGGAAATAAATGTGTGTGTTTTTTTGTGGATACGAGCACGAGACCGGCCTCTCTAAAGTGGCATTTGAACAGTTAAGATGAGCTCAGTATGTACCACTTCTCTCATATTTTTTTGCAAATAATTATGTCATATCCAGCAAGATGGATCGCTAAGAATTGAACTCGATCGGTTCAGTGGGTAAAAGTACCAGTAAAAGAATGAATCTGACTCTGGAGGTCACCATTCGTTTCACCCTGTTCTTGCCCCGCCCTCATGCGGCCAGTCCTTGTCCAGTGGCTTCTCACCCTGGGGTGGACGATCGCTGTGAGTTTACGCGGAAGGTGGAAGACGGCCGAGTACAATAAAGAAACATGCAGATGTCGCCTTCGGGGACTTTTTTCTTCTCTGGTTATTGACAAATGTTTCACGCGCAGGATTCAGATTCACCTCCAGCGCCGAGTTCATCCTTTCATTTCGAAGAGAAGAGAAGCGCCGCGGCAGCCGTCTGCGGTGCCAGGATGTGACGCCCGGGGGGGGGGATCGTACACGTGCCCTCGTATTAAAACTAATCCCAAGCGTTCATCACCTCCTCTGCCTGCGCCGCAAACAGCCCCATTGTCGAGGCAGGCGTACTGTGATTGTTGAGCGGCGCTGCACTCCTCTAAAAAAAAAAAAAAAGTTGACATGATTGACATTGGAATTGATTAGAAAATATATGGGTGGGTGTGGACCCTTCACAGTTTCTTGTGTATTTCTTTAAATGAAAAACTCAAGGTTTTTGTCTCTTTATCAGACGTGAAGGCATCAAATGTAGACTCTGCCGTCCTTGATCACAATAATAGCATGTCGGCGAGAGTATAACAATCAAATTACTCCCGCTGGTTCAATGTGAAAACCAAAGGGCAGCAGGACGGCTTGACTGCGAGCACAGTTTCCTTTCAGATGAAAAATAAAAAGCACAATTGTCAAAGCAATGAAAACCTAAACAGAACATCTGTGAGAAGCAATGTCAGACTTACAGTTCTACTCACTTCTCCCTTTCCTTGAGGGTCTTTTCATGGAAATTCACCACAGATACACACACGGACACACACGACAGCCTCCACCTCGTGTTCCGCAGCTCCTCCAGGCTCTGACGGCAGTTTCACTTTCCCTCCTCAAGCCCGGCTTCGCAAAAACGAGTTGGCACAACCGCACCGCAACGTCCGTGTTTATCGCTGGGTTGTTGTTATTTTTATAGTGGAGTGAATGCATTTTGTTTTCCCTCAACACTGACTCATTCTCTGCAACGCATTCTATATGCAACGGGGGGGGGGGGGTGGTCAAGGTCCAACTCGGGGCAGCTTTGATAAACGTAAACACAATGCCTGCCGCGGTGACCCGCCGGCTTGTTTGGCGATGGCGCTAACGGATGCGGGGAAAAAAGGGACAATGACATATATGAAGCCAGCTAACATGTAACAATTAGTAGAAAAAGAGGGAGTAACTGCATTCAGCGAGGAGTATATATTTTGCTTGCCCACACAAACAACTGCACCCGTAGAGTGAAGCGCATATATGTATGTATGTCTATATTCATACAATGTATGTACAGTATCGGTCTGTTTTCTGATTGCACTTGAGCCTTTTATTCTGAGCGCAGTCTATCTTTGGGCTTTGGGCTGCATTATGGTCTGTCATTGTCTGGGAAATTGTCCCTTGTGCTCCAGATCTCCAGGTTTGAGGGCTAAAAAGCGGCACGGAACGGCCGCGCTGCACAAACATGGTCAAGGTGGATCGGCAATCAGCGGAAACACGTTTGATAATCAATAGTTTGCTGAAATGTAACAACTCGCAAAGGTCAACCAAACGTTGGAATCACTCGAGATTTCTTTATTCGTTTTTTTTTTTAACTCACGAAAGCACCTCGTGTGATACGAACGGATGCGACGGGCAAAGTTGTTAAACACAGACGTTTATTCCTCTATCAAACGGAAGTCGGCATCGGCTGTCCAGCTGTCTCACTCCTCCTGCCAATCCCAGACGGACCAAGAAACATGTGCACGTCACTGTCTAAACTGTGTGTCCATCTGCAATGGACCCCCCCCCCCCCACACACACACACACACACACACACACACACACACACACACACCGCCGACCGCCAGTTTGTGCACGTGTCAAAATAATGTGCATGCATCGGTGACAATGGCTCCCCTTTGAGAAGTCTGGCCTCTCTGCATCTATATGCATTTAAAATGACCACCTTATTGTGACGCGTCAACAATGCCGCGGCGGTTTCCCTCTCGTACGTCCGCGTAATATATTTTCCGCTGGCTGGACCGACCGAGGCTCTCGAGTGCGCTGCACCTCTCACCACCAACCCCCCCCACCCCCACCCCCCCTTCCCTTACTTTTATTTTTATCTGTGAATAATCATTTAAAACAAGGTCATTTTGATCTTCTGCCTCAATAGGCCTCAATTAAATATTCATTCATTCTGATCTGGCCTCTTCGGCAGCTTCTTTGGTATGTGTGTTAAAGAGACAAAAGGCGTCGCTTTTGATTACACAAGCTTGGTCTTTTTTTTTTTCTTCCTCTCTTTTTCTCTCCATCCAAAGGGATCAAGCCCAATTATATAGAGTTAAACAATCTTTACCACCCATCCATGGGTTGTTTTTTTTTTTTTTATCGGATAAAATGTTTGCTTTGGCTTTGATTTTTGATGTCGTCCTTGATTGGCGTCGGGGAAAAAAAAGCAGGTTGGGTTTTTTTTTGTTTTTGCAGAGCCTAATGAAGGCAAGTCTCAAAGGCTTTTGTTTACTGTGTCATGCTCCTCTGCTGCATCTTCTATTCAGCCATTTATCTGCAGCTAGACCTCCTTTGAATGCCTGTTTACAGGGGAAATTTTGTAGCTGTTCACGGCAATCCTCACATCAAGTTATAGGAGTGTACAGCGGCGTTAAACACACCATCTAGTACCGCTTTTTTGTCTTTTTGCTGCACCGACTGTGATCCGATCGGTCGTCCGGCTCAGGTTTGCACTGACGCCAGTCTTCCTCGAGTCATTTTTGACTTTTAGCGGAAGTTGCCGCTCCATCCAGTCTTCGGCACTTCTCTGTGCTGGTCAGCCTCAACCTGCCACGTTGGAAAGGCGCCACAATGGGACTCTTTGGGACTTCAAGGATCGGAGATTTTCCCACCCATCTTCTGCACCAGTTTGTCCAACATGTTCTTGATAGGTGTTGGACCCAGCGTTTAATGGGCAAAGGCAAAGGCAGGGTGCGCCTAGGACGGACCTATCGATGGACCTCTTGAGTGTGAAGGAGGAGGAGAGCACTGGAGCATCTGAAGAAAAAACCCACACGGACACCAGGAGGTGATGCGAACTCCCGGGACCTCCACACCGAAGCCCCACGCGTGACTCCAGCTATGGGTTGTCCAGGCTGATCTGGTCGAATGCATCTCATTTGTAAAATAATAAAGAATCTTCAATCCCAAAATGTCCTTCCGTGCCGTTTCACATCTGGCTTTTCGCAACATTTACATTTGCATTTCGACGCTTCAAAAACGAAGTGGAATACAAGCGGCGCAGGCGGCTGTCGCAGGCTAAAAGAAGGGCTAATGAAGAACTGAGTGTTGTTGGAAATGCGCAAAGCAAATAATTCATAAACGGAGATGGCCCATTGTTCCAGGCAGCCCCGCAAAGTTAGCTTTAACCCCTCGCTATAAGCTGGAGTGCTCGGATGAGTCTTCTTCTTCCCCCCTCACAATATGGAACATATCTGCAGCCCCTGCCATTACATTTATCACTTGATTCAGCAAGTATCTGAGAGCGTGGTGGGTGAACAATAGGTCCGAGGATGATTTGCACATGAATGATGTCTGTGAATGAGAGTGGGTTACAGAGGAAGGCTGTGTCTCCATGGCGGGGGCCAGGAAGGTTTGCTCCCCTCTGCCCCCACTCCAAAGGCCAGGTGAGATTCTCTGACACAAAGGACCAAGTGAAAAAAATGTGTGCGGCCTGGACGCCTAAAACCCTTATTATGATGATGCTTCGGGGGGGAGGGGGGGGGATTTCAGTGGACATATATAAAAGCACCGAGTTGCTCTCATCTGCAGCGGGATGCCATGTCTTGATGGATTGATGCTGCATGTCCGTGAGGCTTTGATCTTTTGATTACGAGACGATATTTTTGTATAAGGTCTCGCACTGCATCTATCAGTTTCCACTTCAGAGTGCGTGCAGATGAAGCTCGGCACTAATGCTCCCCACAGCAGCTTATAGCTTTACCAGCTGACGCTTCTGGTTCCTTCTCATTGACCTCGTAAACTCTGCATCTTGGCTGTTACCCTGTCGTTGCCAAGGCAACAAAGAAAAATGGTGGCAGACTCCTTATTAATGCAACCTCATCACAGCCAAATTACTGCATCTGATATTTGATTTCTTTTGAGTTCACTGACGACTGACGGCCGCCGAGTCATTGCCTTCGAGATGGTGTGTCGCCAAGCCAAACCGAAGCCTGAAAAACTGCAGCGACCACCAAAACTCCTTCAACCTGCCACAAATGTATACACACCTGTGAGGACTGATCGTCAATTACAACCACTGAGGCTGATCAAAGTCTCAGGCAACTGAAAGACGCCTGCAGACATCATGTTTTTGTATTTCTTGCTCTCATGTGAATCCAACTGTGATTATGACTCAAACAGGTGTCTTGGAAAAATGTGCAACTCTTCCTCGAAGACACTTCAGGGCTTGGTGGCAATTTCAACCTAGTCTTTTATGTACCAGTAGGATGCTTTTATTTTGAAAACCTGGGCTTCTACCTTCATTTGAAAAAAGGCGGTTCTGCAGTTTGCTCCACCAATAGCAAAGCTGGAGCCTCTGAGGCACCTCGTTTGACGTTTCTGCAACGTGGAATTGTGACTTGCACAGGTACACAACACGTGTTTCATGTTGGGGGGGCAAGCGAGATACAGGCGAATTATCGCAAATCAAACTCAATTCCACAGGGACGCTGAAAGAAACGTCATCATCCCACCGGAAGTAGCATCCATTCACGTCAACTAGAGGCAGAGGGGGAATCATTGGGCGCCAGCAAGCAGGACCTGGACGACAAGTGTGAGTTGGAATATACACAAACAAAAACATGATCAGTTTGAATCGGGAAGCATTCTTAGCAAAAAGGAATGGCTAAAGAATAAAATACTTAACGTGACAAATAATTGTGTTTAACAAAAAAATAACATGAACCATTGAATCAGCTGATACTTACATAGTTTCCTCAAATATATTTAAATCGCCCCTCGGCTCTGCTTCACTGTACAACATAGAAAAAGACCTCGGTTTTTTTTTCCCATAATCAGGCACCTCATGACCTTGCAAACAAGGTAGGACACACTGACGGCCACATGTACATGCTCCTTTGTAATGCAAAGACACAGTGACAGTGGCTGATCACGCACGCACGCACGCGCACACACACACACACACACACACACACACACACACCTGGAGGAGAAAGGCTACCCGGTGCAAGGACACACTTTCCGCGATTGTTGTTCCAACTGTAAAATATTTCACTCATTCAGCTTCTTTTTCCTTTGGTATGATAAATGTGTTTGTACACTCGAGTTTATTTCAAGCAGTCGTACTCAATTACCTTCCAAATGCCACTATCCGTGTCGAGGCCGCAAGCTGCACACAGAGGTTTGTTTATGGCATCTGACTTGTGAATGCACTCCGTCGACAGCCATGTTTACCTTTTTGACATTTTCTTCACTGGCATTGTTTATGTCGTTGCCGCAGAATGGAGTGAGACGAGTACCTGCTCAGAGAATGAAGTTCCATCTTATATTCTCTCCTGTCACAGTTCAGCTGGACTTATTTAATCTCATCTTTGGATTTGAATCAAAATAGTTTAGTCTAAAAAAAAAACTGGGGGAAAAAAAATCACAGTTTGAAGAGAAAATGAAGAATATTAATCCTGTTATTCAATTAGAGCGCTGGCCTCTGGTATATTTCCATGGAGTGGTGTAGTTGTTATGGTCATGGGCATGACTCTCATCCGCCCACGCAGTCTGAACTGAAGGAGTTCAGGAGTCACAGAGAGAGAGAGAGAGAGAGAGAGTGAGTTTTATTGGAGTTTGTGATCCGTGTTCGTGATCCTCCGGCTGAGGGGGGGGGGGGGTTGCGAGGAGCTGGCCAGGCTGAGCCATAATGAAGAGACCCCGAACCGTCGCTGTGGTCAAAGAGCTCCAAACGTGGATTGCCAGATTCCTGCTGGAGATGCTTCAGATCACATTATAATTAACCACATTTAGGATGGAGAGCAGAGAGTCCCCGCTTAGTGGCGCTCCCCCGGCGCCATCACTCTTTTCTCCTCCCTCAAACACTCTTCTTCTGCCACTCTCTCCTCCCGGCCGTCCCCATCTCTCGGCCGTCCCCCCTATTTTCAGTTGGGGTAATTAATATGGAAAGATAGAAAGGCATCATATTCGGCAAATTCCTGTGAGATTGGCTTGCAAAAGCTGTTAAAGCCAAGTAGGCGAATTAGTATTCATGCAGGTTTTCCTGTTGCAAGTCATTTTTCCCTGCGGGACCAAGTAGTAGATTGGGTAGACAGGCTACGCTCATCCTTGATTATGTGAGCAGAATGCCACCACAGAGCCCGAGCACAACAGCAGGCCGGGGGGGTGGGTGGGGGGGGAGCTCCTTCGGCAGTAAATCAATTTCTGTGACCTGCTAAATGTAATTGACTACACTGTAATTCTTTAACCCTGTGTGCGAGGGAGAAAACACATCCTGAGGTGGAATGATTACCAGCTATTATACAAATCCATGGTTTCTGTATCGGTTAATAACCGTTTACAGCAAAATTATACATACGCGGTGACTCAGTGGCAATAAACAATTGCTTTAATGCACTAGTCTTGTCTTTGTTTAGTCAATCAACCGGATCTCAGAAACCCGGCTATTATTGGAAATGGGAAAATGGCTTGGTAAAGAGTTCTTTTTTTTTTTCGCTTTTAGATGCATGGAAATTTGTATGTAAATGGAGATGTTAATATTTGAGCTCGCGCTGGATACTGGATATGGCCTTTAATGTTATGGTTCATAAACCGGAGGATTCGGCGGCAGCGTTTGATGCCTGCTCTGCTCCGGGAGATGCTCTGGTGATTACGGAGCCACATTACTGTGGCTTCTGAGTTCCCAGCGCAGCATAAATATTTGATGACTTACAGCCGACACTTGTTTGAAAACAAATGGAGGATAATTTTCGCCGCGGGGCGTTTATTAGAAAAAAAAAAAAAAAAAGACAGCGCGTTGTGACGCGTGTACAGTATTTCAGAGAGAGTCGGGCATCGGAAAAGACCGGAACAAAGTCTTTGGTGGTCTCTGACGGCGTGTCCTCAGCAGGCCCGGGACCTGAGCTCTGACTTTGTCCGGATTAATTAGCAGTCCGTGCTCTCCTGTCCATTCACCCCCCCCCCCCCCCAGCCCCCGTTCCTATTAGACCCAGCTCAGCAATCTGGCGGAAGGTAATTTGGTGCATGCAAACAGGGCGCCGCGTTGACACCTTATGCTTCGTGATTGAAGGCAATCTCCTGGGGGACGGCGCTAAATTTATTCATGGTACACTCTCCCATAGCCACTAGAGACGTGTCTGTGCCCGCCTGCCTCACATCCACAGATTTCCTGCTCTGCATCTTTCCCCGAATGCACAAATAATACTAAATGATCTGAGGGAGTTGCTGCAGTGTCTCCTGTTCCCGTGCATGGTGGGGGTGGAAGGGGGGGGGCGGGGGGGGGGGGACCCGGCGTGCTCCCTCCCCGCGAACGTGCGCCACGGTTCGCTGAAATGAAAAACGAGGGAGAATGCCGGTCCGGTGGACGTTATTGCATTTGCGAATCCTCACCCTCGCAACCTCCTGCACTCTCTCCAGCTCCCGCCGGGGGCTTGGGGGGGGGGGGGGGGCC
>JASSRZ010000051.1:1985311-1996064 GCA_032164315.1 Malacoctenus gilli | reverse complement strand
GAACCCTCCAGTCCGAACTCAAGTGAAGCAGCATTCCTTTTTGTTTCATCAACCACATAGACTACGCTTAAAACATCATGAGGAAAGGTCCCAAAAAACAAAACAAAAAAGCCAAAAACAAAAAAAAATAAACATGGATTACAAAAGAAAAAAAAAAGGTCCAGAAACGACAGAGTTGTTGCTCTCAAGGGCGGCCATTTCTGCAGTGTTCAAAAATAGACTCCCCCCTTGTCAGAGATGTCAAGAAAATGTGCCCTGATCAGCTGGTGCGCCCCTGTGCGCCACGCGCGTCCTCTCCGACACCAAAGGGACACCTTTAGGAGCCCCCCCCCCTCCCCCAGAAGTATATATATTTATACACACATCTTTTTCCATGTGTATATATTTATATATGACGGTGGTGGTGGTGGTCGTGGTGGGTGTGGGTGTCGCAGTGTTTTGCTTTTGCATGGGCTCATCCGCAGGTTCACATAGAAAAAAAGAAGTGGAAAGTGACAGTACTGCGTCGGGTCCTACCACGTTCTGCCGTAGAGGAGGTTTGAGCTGACCATGTTACTGGTGTAATCTACAGCAGACGTGTCTATCTGGGCCATGTTGAGCTGGCTGTGCAGCGAGGGGGGGCTGGGCGACATCTCCTCCAGCTCCAAAGCGTTCACCTGCTGCTGGCTCTGATGCTGGCTCAGGCTGTTGGTCGAGGACGCGAGCACCACTCCGGCCCCGTTCTGTTGCTGCTGGCTCTGCTGCTGCTGCTGCTGCTGCTGCTGGTTCTGTTGCTGCACCTGCTGCTGGTTCGGCGTCGGCGTGTTGGAGCCGTTCTGGCACGGTTTACCGTCCTTCACCAGCACGGGCACGGCGACGCGCCGCGGGGACTGCGCCTGCTGCTGGCACAGGTTGCCGTCCTGTTGCTGCTGCTGCTGCTGCTGCTGCTGCAGCTGCTGCGCCGCCTTGTCCTTGGCCTGGCGCTTCATCTTGTACCGGTGGTTCTGGAACCAGATCTTCACCTGGGTCGGCGTCAGGTGGATCATGCTGGCCAAGTGCTCCCTCTCGGGCGCCGACAGGTACTTCTGCTGCTTAAACCTCCGCTCCAGCTCGTAGACCTGAGCCTGCGAGAACAGGACGCGCCGCTTCCTCCTGGGCGCAGCGTGCAGCACTGGCATGGCTTTGGTGGCGTCCGCCATTCCTGTGAGACTCCCCATGCCGCTCATGTTCATACCTGTGGAAGGTCCCATGAATCTAGAAACTTAAAAATATACATACATATACATGCGTTCAATAAACAGAAGAGGAGAACTCTATTTCGCCTGAGGTATCTTGACTGATTTTTGGCTGCTGTGTGTTGTTTTTGGTTGTTGTTTTATTTTTTAATTGATATTGAACTGAAAGAAAGAAACAAAAAAAGAGAAGTTATAATAATAATAATAATAATAATAATAATAATAATAATAATAATAATAATAATAATAATAATAATAAAAATAATAAATGTTATCCAAAATAGTGACTCGTGCTGGAAATAAAAATACGAGCCACGTTTGAAAGAATGATCTCCTTTTCGGTTTAATCGTCGTGACCCCGTCATTTCAAATGAAACGTTTCGTTACAAAGAGTGCTCGATTACGCCAAGTTTGTTTTTAAGAAATATCACCGAACTGAAAATCAAATAGTGACGCGTGTGATTATCGTGTCACACAGCGCGTGCATCCCGCAGTCAGTCCTCTAATGTGTTTATATTTGCATGGAGAGAGAGAGAGAGAAAGAAATAAAGGAAGGAAGGACAGAAAGAAGTGCCAAAGTGTGCGTAAAAAAGGGGAACAAATAAGAAAGCCGAACTTACTTGTGGAGTATCTCGGGTCCGGGTTGGCATACCACCCTGTTGCTGCACTATTCCGCATGCTTTCCTGGTACGACGGCAGATCTCCCATGTTGCCAATGCTCCCATTGCAGTATCCCCCCATAGCGCCGTGGGAGAACTGGGACACGGAGTGCGGCATGTGGTAAGTGGTGGCCACGGCGGCGTTGTGGCCCATGGAGTGCTGTTGCATGCCGGTCTGAGACACCTGAGGCTGCCGGTAGGCTCCCAGTGGAGAGGTTAGGTTCCCTGCGCCGTCCATGCCACTGAACTTCTTGTAGGTCTCCTCGATTGGACTCAAAATATCTGTCACTGAAAAAGGCGTTGTGTGCTTTGGGCTCAACGACATGATTCAGAAAGCAGGTAGATTTTTGTGTTTGAGCAGATCAACCGTGTTGTTGTATCGGCTCTCTCCTTGGTGGATGTCTACGTAAGAGAGTGCTTGTAGTGCGCCTGAGATCCTATTGATCGCCTTGGAGAAGGAGGCGAGCCCAGGGCGCTCTTAGCCCGGGTTTATTGGAGCCAGGAGCCAGGTTTACGACAAACACAGGGGGCGGAGCAACACTCCTAAACCAGCAAACAATAGTCATTGACATTTTAAGGGAAATAATTCATGAAAAATACACCACGCCTGATAATAATTTTCTATACATGGAGAGTGAGAGAGAGAGAGAGAGAGAGAGAGTGTGAGAGAGAAAAAGAGAAAGAGAGAGAGAGAGGGAATAAAAAAAAACCCGACGCCACTTGTTTATGATTCTCTTCCCTCTGACAACTATAAACAGGTGAGAATGTCCCATTATGTGCCGCGCATCAGCTGATCGGACCACATATGACTATTTTGCGTCAGGAGGGAATTCCACTCTTTCTAGAAACTTTGAGAGCACTTTGAACAGACATAAGGGGCCACCGAGTATCATCAAAGAGCCACAATGAAGTTGTATGACCGGCTCGTTTCTGCTTCTTAAGCATCATTTTGCCCCACCACAGAGGAACAAGTCCAAATAAGCGCCGAATGCAGAGGGGGAGAGAGGGGGGGGGGGCGAAGGACACCCAGATTGTATGTCACTACCTGACATTCAAAACAGGCAATACACACCACATATGCATTGAATTTGCCAAAAACTGGTCACGTGGGATTGATTTTGTTTTGTTTTGTTTTGTTTTGAATTTCTGACCATTGTTGCCGCGTTTCTTTGAGCTGGGTTCTTCGGTCTGATGCGTTCTGGAGACAATGTTTGGGAGCCCCCCGAAGACGCACTTCGGGCTCTGAATGGCTCTCTGTGGTCCTGACCTGACATTGTAATCTCTGAGCAAACTGACTGGCGCCAGGGGAGGAAGAGGAAGAGGAAGAAACGGCTTGCCATCGCAACAATGAGCCGCTCATATTACAATTCCAGTGACAGGCGCGCGATGTGGCGCGCGGCTCTGAGGCGCGTCATCGATCCTATAGATTGGGCCGGCGCGTGGATCTAAATGACAGATATTTTATTCATAGTTCCGTGCTGCCGTTGCGTCCTCGCAGCAGACAGCAGGTGTTTCAGCTCGGAGGTTGTTGGGTTTGTTTTGTTTTGGTTTTTTTTTCTTTTTTTTTCTCCCCACACGTGAAATCTGCTGCTGCCGTCTCTCACTGAGAGCAAGGAAGCACTCGTCTGCATGAAGCCACTAATGTAATTTAGCATGGCACGGCCGTGAGTGGCTACCTCCTCTAATTCAGCAAATGAAGATGTGACATGGTCAGCCATCAATTAGAACGACACGCGGAGAACGCCTTTTCCTCCGGTTAAAGTTGACAGACTGATTGGAACAAATCCTTATTATGCATATTTCCTTCGGCCGACTTTCTTCTCCTTCTCCCTCCTCTCTTTCCCCCCCTCTCCTTTGATGCCCGGATTTAATGTTGAAGTGCTTGGATTTTATTGTTGCCGCGAAGAAGAAAAAAACGACAGCAAACCAAAGCGTGCGTAATCTGAAGTCACCTGTTTTCAGAGTAAAAACATCAATCCAAAAACGATCTCCTCTCCTCGTTTCCTTCAAAATAAAGTCCCTCTCTCCAAGTTTTCACTGATAAAGCAACCAATGTTAAAGTAATTCTTTTTTTTTTTTCCTACCTGAAATGATTCCCAACTTGTCCAGACTCCCGTGCGCCTTTTCCTCCCTTTCCCCCCCCAAAAGTGTCTCTTGGCGGGGAAAAGAAAGGTAGGCCTCGTCCCAGACCTCTAACATTATGTAAATGAGGCAAACCTCTCAACCTTGTGGATTACTGAGTCAGAGAGCAAGACCCTGGTCCACAAACCCTCCACATTAGGGTCCATAAAAATCTGGAGCCAGTTGTCTGCCTGCGCCGCTTTTGGGAAGCTCGTCCAAATTCGTTATGGCTGCCAATGTGAGTTCACTTTTTTATTATTATAATTATGATTATTCTTGTAGACATGCTGTGAATGTGCCGGGGCCAAGGCGGCTCTGAGCCGGAGGAACGGACGCGCCGAAAGGGGGCTGCGAGGAAGGCCCGGGCCAGGTTGGTGGAGAAATCTTTGACCGTTTCTTCGAATATCAAAGACAAAGGACGAATTTTACTCTGCTGACAAGATTTCCTGGAATTTTCATCCTGCTGTTACGTGCTTTGTTTTTGTTTTTTTCTTGGATACTGCTCGTATGAAAGACGCATCCTGGTAAATATCGTCCAATATATTCATTTAAAACAGCCTTTGTTGACCTTTGTCACCCCAAGGAAGACAAAAGACGTCCTGATGCTGGGAACAAGTTTTTTTTTTAAATTCCAAAACTCGGACAGGAATGCAATCGTCTTCTTCCAACATGGCCGCTTTTAAAGTAACAATTTCTCACCTAATGTGTTTGAAAAACCCGTCTGCCTCGCATGTTTTCTGCCTTTTATTTAATAACTGGATTGCGACCGAAATCTGTTTGTGCTGAACGGCTCGAAAAGCATCTCGCACGTCTCCAAATGCGCTCAGCTATGTTCCAGAATTAGGTCACCTTTAATTTATTTTATTTTTTTTCCCCCCGGTGACAACATTCATTGCAGCAATAAACACCGCGTCCCCCCCAGCTCAGCGAGCATCCTCCGAGCACATTTTCCTCCAATTCTCTAAACACGTTGCCGCCTTTATTGAGCCGTTTTAGTTGCGTTAACTAGAAATCTAATAACAGCCTCATTCGTGTAGTTTATTGCCTAAAACCAACCTATTTTCCCGATATCAACCCCCAACCCCCCCACTCACCGCTCCCACCGCCACCCCACCGCGGCGTGGCAGATGGACCCGAGCGCCCGGTTACTGAAGTGCTTTCCTCCATCTCGTCGTCGCCAGTTCAATACCCTGAGAGAGGTGGAGAGACGGCTGAAGGGCCGGGGTCCTGACCCGCCACCTCAGCCACAAGCGCAAAGTGCAGAAAACACGGGGATTTATTTTGTCCCGGAGCCCCTTAAATCTCTAACTTAACTTTTAACTCCCCCCGGGTTTCTGTGGAACGGAGCTCACAGCAAATTGAACCAAATGTCTTACAATCTAAATATAATCTCCCTTTATTTAATTTTTTTTTTTTTTTAATGTTTTCTGACAGCAAGCTTTCTTTTTGCCAGATGTGACCAAACAGCGCCAACACAAAAGCGTCTATTCAGGTCGAATTCCCTGTGCGTAATTTACGCACGACCTGTGGATGTGCATTTTTTTCTTGTGTCTTGGAACGTCTCAGGGCACGTTTGAGGAGGTTTGGTGTTTGTTTTTGTTTTTTTTTAAAGAAGCTACGACTCTTCGACTATGGAACGATCGTGCGTTGTTGTTTTTGTTGTCGTTTCTTGGGTAACGTGGAGGTCAAAACGTGAAATATTCGTGCGACGGCGTTCCAAACGGCGTAATTACGCGTAATTGCGCTTTCTTTGAGGATTGCGGCATCATCACGTAGGCTTCAGGTAAATAACCCCAAAACCTCTGCGAGCACTCGTGCTGCAGTTCGCGATTCTGCCGAAAACAAAGCTGAATGTTTGGATGCTTCTGTGATAAACTGTGTGCAGTTTCGTCGACGGGGAGATTTTTAGGTGGCCACAGAAATCCCCGACGAAGCCATAACTTCTTGGCGCTTTTACGCACGATCTCGTTTATTACTCGGCGGCGCGCGAACGAAACCTGGCTCCGAATTCCTCACACTGGCACCAGAAAGCAACAATCTCACGACATGCTAATGAGGTTTCTCTTCACCAGACCACATCTGTACAGTGGCCGGCCCGCAGGCTCCATCCGCCTGGAGGGAGAAAAAAAATGGGGGAAAGGGAAAGGGGGGGAAAAAAAATCCACACCTGCAGTCAGTGTAGCACCATTTAGATCAAATACCTTCTCTCCTCTTAAATTTGCGAGCAGTGTGAGAGTAAAAAGCGGGCAGGTGCATATCTTTCAGCCGCGCTACTTGAAACGGTGCGGTCCCTCAGCTAAGTAGGTTAAAGGTCCTCCCAAGTGGAGAAAGTATGTGACAGAGCTCTTGAAGGCCGTATTCTTCTGCGGGAGTTTGCATTCATTCACAATTAATGTCGCTTGATGGACGAAATGATGCTAATAGGGCGCCAAAAAACAGAATATGGGCTTTAAGGGGATGCTGACCGTAAGTGACAGCCGAGAAACGCTGCGAGAGGGGGAGAATTGAACCGTAGCGTGGTAGGACCACAACGCTACTGCTTTAATGACACACCAAATGCTATTTGTTCTCATTAGGATGCACATAAGTTTGTAAAAAAGACTGGAAACTACTGAAGGTAAGGAGGGAGGAAGAAAGAATACAGTGCACTTAAAAAAAAAATGCTGGTGTATTCTTGTGTTAAATAACGTTTTTTGTTTGTTTGTTCGTTTGTTTTTGTCCCTGTTTTTCCTGCTTCCAAGACAGAATAAAACAAGAAAGAAAGAAAGAAAAGAGAGAGAAAAAAAAGACAAAACCTGCCAGAAAAGGTAACAACGTTTTGCTCTTTTTCAGTGAATGCAATTTCATGAAAGTGATCTTATTTTGAAATTTTGACCTTTCGAAGACATTGAAATTCCTAGAAAGCAAACTGAAACTGAAAAGCTGCACTGAGATTATTCCCAAGGGACAATGAACACTCCTCATAGCAAATACTTTGTTTTTTTACTCGTTTTTTGTGTCCACAAATTGTTTATTTATTGCCGCAAGCTGACACAATTTGCTTACTTGTATTCAAAACGCCACAAAAGAAAACACTTAGACATTTGTATGACAGGTTTTTGTGACGGTGACCTAATGCGATGATCCTGCCTCTAGTTTCCTAAGAAAAGAAGCTGACGAGCAGGATCTTACGCATGTGAACCCCTTGAAGGCTTGAGGGAGCAGTCTGCGACTTTCCTTCCAAAACCTCATTTTATTGGGTCTTCAAGTGACTAAACGAATGCAAATGGGAGAATAAATAAGTTGTGTAATTCTGTTTGTTGGCCGGCACTTCGTTTTGAGGTCTCGAGCATCAGAAAGCAACCAAAATTCCACCTCTCAGCGTTGGAAACAGATTTGTCTCCCTTGAAATTTGAGGTCCTCTGGGTGCTATGAGAGCCACTGTCCTCTGCATTGTTGTTGAGTGGCGATATTTTAGCATGGCAGCTCGCTTTTGTTACAGCAATATAAAAAAAAAGGGACAGAAACACACACACACACACACACACACACACACACACATGCACAAACAGGGACTGCCGCGGATCAATACGGATCACCAAATGCATGGCAGAACAAAAGCAGGCGGCGTACTTGGACGGCGCGCCGGGCTCCAAGGGTACCTGGTCGCTCCACTTCTGGGCTGCATTAATTGTGGCAGCGGTGAGGGCAGGTAAACAAAGCTGTTGGAGAGTATGGTTGTGACTCAACCAGGGCTTCACTCTGGCTTTGTCACCCGGTTACTCATATGGGCTCAATGTATCTGCAAGTCTCTCTGTTGTGTCCGGCTGCTGGCTGGCGCTCTCGGTGGCGGGACGGAATCAAGTCTGACTGATGTCCTCAAATGCTGTTTTTTCTGACTTACGCTGAAGTGGATCTCTTTTTTAGGAGTCGTGTAGATTTTATGCAACAGTATTTAGTTTACTTTAGTGCAGAAAGCGTGGCGCAGGTTGCAGCAGGTGCTCGAAAGTGTGTGAGAGAGGTCTTTTTTAGTGCCGATTCTTCAGTGGCCAGAGGTGGAAGAAGTCCTCGTGACAATGGACACAAGTAAAACTACTTTGATTCTCTTCACTTACAAGGAAATGTACACTACTTACAAATACATGGTCAGCTAAACTACATAGTATTATTTAGAAAAACTCTCAATTTTGAGTCATATTATTTACATCTTTACAAGTAGACATCTGATCATACTTGTATAGAAATATGCTTATTTTACCAACATTTTTCACACAAAACATTTAAATTATAAACTTGTAAATACTATTTTGGGAACAAATATACAAATATATAAATATACTCCGAAAGGGAAAAAAAATAGTCCCAATAAAAGAAAATACAAAAGGTTTAAATAATTATCGAAAATGTGACAGTACTCAATACAGATTTGGTATTTCAACAGTGAATGTATTACATGATAAAAACTTGTACTTTGGTATGCTTAAAATACATTAAGGGAAATTACATGTATAAGTACTCAAAAAACCTCCTTAACTAAAGTAATGCTTTTTTTTGGCTTCTTGCTCTTTAAAGGGACCTAAAATGTTTTGTTGTTTATTTGTTTCACTAAATCAGCGTCACAAACAGGCAAGTTCCATGAACTCCAACTGTGTCACCTTCTTCCTCTCCTCTTGTTTCTGTGATTCCTGGAAACGAGACCCGTGCTTGTGTGAACAGTGAAGCCCATCAGGACTGGAAACAATAATAATATTAATAATCGATGGCGATTTCACTGCTGAAACACATGCAAATAGCTGCAATCTGCATGGAGTGTTTCCTGATGCCCATTTGTGCAGAGAATTCATTTATTCAGCTTGTTGTCATGTTAACAGGGGGGGGGGGGGGATGCGTCTTCTAATCAAAAGTTTTTCGGGAGCACTTTGAGTGCGGAAACTTTTTAAATGGCCTCCCAACTCGACAATGGAAATGGGAGCGGAAGCTGCATATCAATGTGCCGGTTTTACCTGCCTGTTTGTCCCCACTTTGGGATGCTTTTATCCTGTAGGCCGCCTGATAGCCTACCATTATTTCGATGAAGCCACACAAACACGCCACAAAAAAAAAAAAAAGAACTACTTCAAATTCTGAATGTATTGATCCTGACAGACACAAGAATGCACCACGTGATGCATTTTAACATATAACGGCCGGGGCCCCATTTCCACTGCAGAGGGTGGAGGGATTAAAAAAAAACATTCTCTGTCACACTTGATTTTCTTTGCACAAACGTGCCTCAGTCCCTTGCTGCAGGCTGAAAAAGGGAAAGTTTAAAAGCTCCAAAATCATCAAAATGCTCATTTGAATATCTTGATCTTAGCAAACAAATGTGTGCACACAGTAACTGACCGAAAAAGTGTCTGTAGAAAATATAGTGCTGCATCTAAAAGTGACATGATTCCTGCGTCCTCGTCTTCGTCGGTGGTGTTTATTTGTATAATAATCAGCTGTGTGAATTCTAATTTCTTTATATTTTTTCTGGTTTGGATTGATTTTTCGTTTCTATGAAGCTGTCTGAAATTCTTTTTTTTTTCCACAAGGAAAAGACATGAAAAACAAAATTCATGCATTTTTGTCTTTTCTTCATTAAAAATTAAGATCAAGTCAAAAAAGACTCGAAAAGATCATCTTGAAATTTGTGTAGCCTTCATCAGTCTTCCTTCCGGCCTCTGTCTTCAAACAGCAACACACGCGAACAACAGAGTCTGACCCAAAAAATCACCATCAATGGAATTTTTTGAGTCTCGAGAGAAAAACTTTTTTTCTGGAGTTAAATGAAAGAAGAAAAACAGAACCTAAAAAAAAGGAAATATCTGCGATTAAAATGATGGCTCAGCTCATTTCTGGTAACAGAGAGTCAGTCAGAAGTCCCCTTCAGGTCCTGCAGCTGTGAGCAGGGACATGCTTCAGCTCGCGCTGGCTGGATGGTCCATGAAGGTCCAATTTTTAATCATGCTGTTGTCAGTTCAATGTTACAGTGTGAGCTGCGGGGAAACCTGGTCTGACTCGTTAAAATACAGATCTGACTCCTCCACCTGAGAAGAACATTATATTCATATTGAAGGCTAATATCTTCGATGCTCTTCTGCGGCCTCTGAAAATATTGCCTGGAATATCTTTTATTTTGGAAGGAGAATGTAACCTGTTTCTTTGTGGCCTATTCCTTAATTTCAGGAGAAATAATATTGTTTTGTTTTATTTTTTACAGATTATGTCAACAGATTTTGTATCTTCTGGCCTCGATCTGTGGCGCCTCTCGTTCGGTCACGTATGTATGAGAACAGTGAAGGCGTCCTCATCGCGCCGATGAAGGATCCCGCTGTGCTGAGATGTAAGTACATAAACAGACTCTTATTGCGGGTGAAAATTGAAGCCGCCGAGCTGAACTGTGAGGAGACGCTCAAAAACAACAAGCAAAAACTGCGTTAATGTTGTTGACAACAAAACCGAAATTGCAGGCCGGTATGAAATAACATCAGCCAGTTTCAGCTGCTTTCTTAAATGTGTCAAATTGTGTGCAGGTAATCACTTTATGCAGGAAGAAAAAGAAAAATGTAGGAAGGAGTTTGGATTTTTTGTTTGCTTTTTTGCTGAGGACTGAAAATAAAAAGTTATTTAAAAAAAAAAAGCCACAGCTTGTGACTTTTCATCCATCTTTTGTTCTTTTCAATGAGTCCCTGTGTGTGTGTGTGTGTGTGTGTGTGTGTGTGTGTGTGTGTGTGTGTGTGTGTGTGTGTGTGTGTG
>JASSRZ010000051.1:1948794-1966005 GCA_032164315.1 Malacoctenus gilli | reverse complement strand
TGTGTGTGTGTGTGTGTGTGTGTGTGTGTGTGTGTGTGTGTGTGTGTGTGTGTGTGTGTGTGTGTGTGTTGGGGGTGTTAAAGCACATCGAAGACACAGTAAAGAAGGCCCTCCGAGCTGCAGATGCATCAGGATTTAAGGGACAATGCGGGGCGCAGAGCCGGTGCTTGCCATCACCCGCTTATTTGAGTCCAGTTGACACGAAATCTCCAGATCTGACACCGGAGCGCTGCGGCGCAATGCCACGTCTCTCCAGGTTGTTCATTTGACTCCGGTGCGCAAAAAAGCGCACAGTGTGCGCAAGAAAAAGAGGAAAAAAAGAAAAAGAAAAGCGGAGCCCTGCGTCCCCCTCTTCATTCACAAGTGATCATGTGGCTCCTTTAATTGTGCTATCACCAGTTTCACCAGTTCCCCCAGTCTAATATTATAAGCCACGGAGCTGACTGGCTCGTTATTAAAGCTCGTTACATTTTTTCCTGATCCCAGCTTTGCAATCAAAACGTACAGCAGAATGGACTCATCCGAAAACAATTAATTTTTCGGATGACCCCCTCCCCTCCCCTCCCCTCCCCCCTTTCAAAACGGGCCCCGTCTGATTAATTATAATTCCCTCCTAAAAATTCATGCCCACGATTGTTCCCAAATAAGTAAAGAAAGAGCTTTTTATATTCTTGATTAAATAAATCTTTCGATTGAATGCACAACTAAGAATGCCGCAGGAGAATCCATAATAATGTTGATCATTGCCTCCCTTTAATCGCGGAGTTTCAGCGTGTTTGGACGCCTCCGGCGGCGAGTCCGGCTTTGATAAAGGTAACCCCGCCCGCCTCGGGGCGCCCGTGATAAATGTACGGAGTGACAAGACCGATTTCCTCCCTCTATGATTAAAAGCCTATATATTATATGCAGGTAAAGCCGGGACCGGGTTATTTATGGGGGCTAAGCCATGGCCCGAGGAGACTTGGCTGGAGGGCAGAAATCATTTTGGACCCCCCCCCCCTCCCGCTCCTCCTCTCCTCCTTCTTGCTCTCTCTCTCTCTCTCCTTCTCTCCCCCCCCAGAAATCCAGCCACCTTTCCCTCCCGGCCAAAAAGTCTTTATTCGTCCCCTTTTTCCTTTTAATGATTAAACATGTCACAGCGAGATTATAGCATCGCGGCCGTGCCCCGAGGAGACGCCTTCATTTGTTAAACCACCAGTTTATTTGTAACGGCGAATTTCACGCCACGCTGTGCCATTCGCCTTAATCTTCCCCCTCCGTGTAAGACGAATCGCTATAAAATAGTGGAGCTTTATTATTTTTTAATCACTTCCCGTCCAACGGCGGCGGGGGAGGAGGGAGAGGCGGCCAAAGTGTCCGTGGCTTCTTCACGGATATCAAAGGGGACAAGGGCAATTTGCCGCGCACTAATAGTGCACAAACAAATAAAGAAAGGCATCGCGTAAAGAAAGAAATAAACAAACAAACAAACAAACAAACGTTCTCTCCCCGGGAGGAGCCGATCTGGCCCGATACGGACGGCACAAGTGCAGACAACTTGTCCTCCTTGTTGGGCAGCATGTGTGTGTTCTGCGTGTGCGTGTGCGTGTATGTGTGAGAGAGTGAGAAGAGGGGGGAGAGTGGCGATAACGCGTGAACAGCTGTTGACATCTGTAGAGCTCTAGCGGTCTCTACCGGCAAAATTAAGAAACAACAGGGGGTGAACCAATTAAGACAAGTTTTAAACGGTCCCTCCGACGCTTCCCCAAAACTGGCATCATGTAGTGATGCGGCGGCCACGGAAGGCTTTTCTTTCTTTACGGCTCAGCTGCAGCCGAGGGACTCTAAGGCTCACTCGCAGGAGCTGCTCGAGTAACCTTGTGGACGCGCCGTCTCAGCGCGCCATTGTGTCTTATTGATGACCGGCAGTCATTTGCGTCGACTTGGGTTGATTTACTCTAAATATCTTAGGGGAATAAACATGTTTATGGCTTCCTTCCAAAGAATGCGAACATTCGGCCTCCCTATTTTTTCTGTGCGTAAAGGCGCAGGCCACGCGCACACCGTGCCATATCAGTGACAATTGGCAGAGCGCGCCTCTGTTGGGTTGGTAGCGCTCACAAGCAGCTGTAGGCTACCGCGGCAAAGGCCTACACAGTGAATAGTCTTTTCTTTAAAGGAGAAAAATAAAAATAAAAAGCAGTCAGAATCAGGGTCACTCTGCATTCAAGGACTAAGGTGCGCGCTCATGCGCATCGGGGGAAAAAACAGCAGCAGAAGAAAATAAGCAGTGTCTATTTAAGCTGTGAAAGGAGGAAGAAAGGGGAAGAGGAGAAAAAAAAACCAACCAGAGAATACTGTATGCAAACTGCCTGGAGCATCCAGTGCGCTTACCTAGACTGGAGGGGGGTTGAATGTGGTGCCAGCGTTAAGACAGCGCGCGCAGTTAATGAAATATCTCCAAATGGGAGTCAGGAGTGCGTGCAGAGATAAGCCTGATGTGGTTTATATACCCAGAAAGCAAGTGCTCCTCTTCTCATATTGTCCAAGAGCGTTTGCATAGCTGGCCAAGTGGCTCTGCTCTTGCTGACTCGCTCGCATCGCCCGGTGTTTGTTTTCCCTTTGCGATGACGTGAGACAAAATATTGGCCATATGTTCATCGGCAATAAATTGGTCTTGGGGGCAAACACAGCTCCCTGAGGACGGAGCTTTTAAGGCACACGACTGGGGGTTTTTTTTCTGTAAGGGAGAGATTTTTTTGGGGGGGGGGGCAACAGAGTATCTGCCGCCCAAAGTAAGTGAGCTATAGTGTCACAACAGCCTTTTGGGGGGACATAATTGTACGCCGATGGACGCGCTGCAGGTTGATCTTTATACCGCCACATAGATTATACCCCCCCCCCTCCTCCCACCCCACCAACCCCCCCTCACGCACACATGGGCTCTCTAATAAATCGCTTGGTAACCAAGAAGCGGCACTGTCCAAAGAGCAGGTGTGGCATGTTATCCACGCCACGCTTGCGTTTACATTAGATACCCCTGATACAATGATTGATAACCAAGGTCACAGCGTATCCGCGAGGACTCGGGACCCCGGCAACTCCCCCGGGGGGGGGAGACGACGAACGCGCACGATATAACAGCACGGACCCCACGTGTCGACGCAGGAAAAAAAAAAAACAAACGCCCGCGACTGTGTGATCTGAGGCCACAGGCGAGAGGAGAAAATGAACCCAAAAATACACGATTTCAAATCGGATTGAGTTTTGGGGGGAAAAGGTGGTAAATAAAAGTAACTTTTTTTTTTAAATCCCAAAAATAAATGAAATAGAAAAAAAAGACGATAATGAAACCATTTTTGTAGCCCAAACATTAATTTATGGTAACATTTATTATTATTATAAATAATAATAATAATAATAATAATAATAATAATAATAATAATAATAATAATAATAATAATAATAAGGATAATAAGAATAATAAGAATAAGAACAAGAATAATAAGAATAATAAGAATAATAAGAATAAGAATAATAACAATAACAACGCATTCATTTCTGAATTGCATTTAATAAATATTAGGCTAACAATGTACGGCTTAATGCATCCTATACTGAGAAATTTCTATCATTTTCAGTCTTTTACGACATAAAATGATGGCACAGTGAAATGTATACCATCATTTATATGTAAACGAGTATCCACGGTTTCACACATGAAGTGTAAAAAATGTGTTTAATAACACACGTGTGCCTGTACAGAGAAAAATGTGAACGTTACACCATCTCAACTAGTTTGTGTGTGTGTTTGTGTGTTGCGACCCCCAGGCAGTGTTTACACCTGTTGCTTGCACACAAGCAACATTTTCCTGTGAAGAAAACATTTTCTCCCGCGTGAGAGCTGGAGAGAGTCGCAGGCTGGTGTAAAGATGATGACAGGGAATACCAGTAATTGTCGAGGAAGAAAGCAATACGAGGCAAACACCGGTTGTGCTATTATGACACCTCGGGGGTGGATAACTTAAATCAAGACAATGATTTTATTGTGGGCAGCCAGGAATCCATGCATGGTAATAATGGTGTTGCCTAGTAGTGCAGGCGCGGCCATCAATCAATAGCGAATACATCACTGATGGGCTTTTTTTTTTGTGTGGGGCCACTTTGCTGATGAAAGAGCGAGATTATCCTCCCTGCCATCACCGTGTTCAAGAGTATCACGAAGACGCCGAGAATACAAATAAATAAAACTGGCCTCATACCTCGTTTTAAATTCCACATTAAGGCAAAGTAGTTAGTTAGAGTTGGAATGTATTCATGAGGCGCAGACGAGGGAGAGAAAGCTTTCCACTCAACCGCCGTGTGAATACCCTTGTGCCGTTTGAGATTTGCCACAAGTGCTCCGGGTGCTAAATACAAGACCTCCTGAAAAAGGATGGGTAAGATAGGCCCTGGCGGTCAAGCTATTATCAATCCCTGGCCTGCAGCTTGATGACTAAGATACTTCAGATGTGGTTAATGGCCGCGTAAGGACACTGATGGCACAGGCATTCTGAAATCAATCAGTTCAAGTTTTAATGTATCGACCACTCGAGAAGAACGAGGAGAGGGGAGAGCTTCTCCCCGCGCACGGACGCCAAAGAGAGAGAGCGGCGTGGTTTTCATGGAAGATACACTTTGGAAGGGGAGGGGGGGGGGGGAGAAAAAAAGTTTAATTAAACCTGAGGACTCACTTGTACGCTGGAGACTCACGGATGAGGATAGCCAGTCGTATCAATTTGAAAAGGCTTTGCAATTTTTTTAACCCCCCCCTACACACACACACACACACACACACCACAAACACATGCACTTAGAGCGATTTAGCATTAGATCAGTAAGCCCTCGGTGTGAAGGCGAGTGAATGGGAGTTTTTTAGTCCTTCAAGAGACGCGAAGCAAAGTAGAGGAGATGAGTTGTTTTCCAACAAAGTGCCCAATTCTACACACCGCTGAATATTCCCATTTCTTAAACGACAACGGCGCATTGTGGATTTGAGGAGCGGTGGAGTGCAGGGGCGATCGGTCTTAACATTTTTGCCCTGCGACGTTACCGACTGGAGAGGAAGAGAAGGGATGAAACAAACATGGTGAAAGTGGTGAGCTGTGCTGAAGTGTTAACTGAGGGGTGGGGGGGGTGGGGAGGAAGAAAAAAGTTCCTTTAGAGCACTCGTGAAATGTCTGGTATTTCCATCAAAATATCAGATTTATGGGTTGTATGGAAGGGCTTTGTGCATTACTTGACATGAATAACTTTGAGCTTGAATACCTCCTTCCTGGCGCTCAGCCTCTTGTGCAAGGCTAGTGCTTGGCCTTGAGGAGCCATATAGCCGTTTGTAGCTCTCGCCGCCCGCCGGCGGCGGCGGTGGCGCCGCCGAGGCCAAAAATACGCTACTCAGCCGACACCTTCCTGCGAGACGCTCCGGCTCTCGGTGGCGTGTGGCTGCGAAAAACAGAGAAAAAAAGTCCCCGCCTGGGTCAGCGGACGCCCCGGAGGCAGTGAGCCGCTAATGGTGATGAAGACCGGACCCAAGCTAAGTCTTCACTGAAGTACATGTAAGTAAGCACATGGGAGTACAGTACGGTGGGGAAAGGGCAACTAATATGGACTCTGATGTGAAAATGAAGAAAGTCGATTCCCTGCCCCCCCAACACCTATTACGATGAGGTATTGTGCGGCGGGGGCGCCGAGAGCTGGCTCTCAGGCGGCTTCCTCGTTCAGGAGCTGGACCATAATTGTTGCACGTGTGTGTCATAAGAAAGAAGGTCAGCCGCGGGTCAGCTCCAGCCGGGCGGACAATAGCCGTCTTCCAAGGTGAACGCAAAGGAGCTGTATCGAATCGCAGTTCTGACCACCTCACAATGACGCGCTTTCTCCGCTGGAGAGCTCTTTGAAATGTTTGGAGCACGAATTCGTGGTAAATAAAACCTACACCTGAAGTGTGGCACGCCTCGAAATGGAAAGGCCCTAACGCTCTCTCAAGGCAGCCGGCCAGTGTTCAGCCGGCGGAGCCGTATTGATTCCTCTGTGAATTCATAAAAAAAAAAAAAAAAAAAAAAGAGGGAGAACTCAAGAAATGCAGAGAGCAACAGTTAGGTTGCTTTAGTCCTCCCAAGATCTCCTCCAGCATCTGAAACAATGAGTTGCGGCGCGGGTGTCAAGGACAGATCAGCGCGAGCAGGGCGAGCTCATCCTTGTCTTCACTCCAGCTGCACAGAGCACCTTTGGAGCCAAGATTCAAAAGCATTGCAAGGATATCGACTGTTGCCTTCAGCACAGGTCCACCGTGAAGTAGGGAGGGAAGAATATAACTCTCCTATTTGAATAGTATTGCACGGTCAAAACAGGCAGCAATACAAGAGCCATGTCTCAAGGACGCCCCATTTTTTTTTAATACCCATGTTTCTCAGTGAGCGAGAGAGGGTGAGCGAGAGAGAGAAATACACATACCTTATACAGACGTTATTCAGGAAACCATTTCACCTTTTTACTGGGAGGACAAAACCCACTGGCGGATCATTGTGGCAACGCTGTCTAATCAGCTGTAATGCACAGCGCAATAATTTGATTTAAATGAGGTACAAGCAGGAAAAACGTGCAGTTATTTCCTGCATTTAGGGGAGGATACAGGAAAAGAAGACACCTTGTCTCAGCGAGAATAAAAGTTACTTTGGAAGAAACGTAGCTTTTTATTTGTTCCAAATCAAAACAGGAAGATCCGTTACCTGAAGGGGGAGTTTTTAGCAGCTTTTTTTCAGGACTTTTTTGGTCATACTTTGAGAAATCTCACCAAAAGAGTTTGAACTTCTTCCATTTGCAGATTTTTGACCTATTTCAAGCAACAACAAAAAAAACCCCATTCAAAACGTATACTTTTTTCAAGAGAAAAAAGTATTTTGTAAATCTCCTTTCTTACTTTGAGTTCACCATTCAACTTTGTGCGCTCCCTGCCCGCCCCCCAAAAAACCCCAGAGGGTTAAGGGATGGATGAGCGAGGCCGTCGCCCTCGTTCAGCGTTAAGAGTTGGAGTGGCGCGGGTGAGTCTCATTCACCACCTGAGGATGGAGCCAGTCATTGTTTCCCTCCTGCTGCAGGTAAACCTTGTTCAAACAGCCCACTTAAAACGGAGCACGCTGCAAGAACAAGGCTATTAATGCCGTCTGAACAGGCTGAACATCAGGTGTTTGGGTTCGTGTTGTGTTTTTTTTCCCCCTCCCTCTCCGTCAGGATCCTCAGCTGGTTCTTGCTTGTTCTGCCAAGTCTTGTTCTCCACTTCATCTTCACTCGGTCACATGAAATAACTCGTCAGAAAAACTGAAGGAAAGATGAAAACGTGGAGCATTGATCACTTTTTTTTTTTGGAAAACGTATCTTAAGAGACTTGGAGCATGAGCGAGAAAAAGAAAAGATATGAACGGCCACATGTTCAGTCAAGTTTGGCTTTGAACTGGGAACCTTTGTGCGGTGACTGAGTGTCATGTGGGTAGGCGCCATGCACAGATTGATCCTCTTCGCCCTCCAACGCCACCATGAGCTCAGGTGCGGCCTTGAGAGGTGGATTCATTCCCTCAGTTCAATATACTTTGAGGACAGCCTCATATTTGAAGGAACTTTATTTAAAGCTACGACAAAACGAGATGCATTAAAGTTATGAAGTGCAGAATCGGACTCGCTTGCTTCAGAGCATCGAGAAAGCAGGCGGGTACAAAACTTCTGAGATCATGAATATATTATATTGATGGAAAACGTCCCAAAATAATAACTATATTCACTTTTATTCGATTTATGTCCAATTGGTGGCACAATGGCTTAAAACAACATCCAAATGACTCCAAACGTACAATTCAAAGTGAACTCTAAAAGTTTTTGTGAGTCTCAAAGTCAAATCCTTCAGTAAGGTTGTAAAGTTTTTCCCTGACAGTATAACTGCCTTCCAATCAGATTCACACAAGTTAGTTCAACATCACAGCACAGCACAGCACTTTCAACCATCACTTACTGATCTCAAAACAGTTTTAGAGCTCAAAGTGCAAGATTTTAAATGGCCGAACAAAACGTTTTGACAGTCTGATGTTAACATCGCATCGTTTTAGTAATTGGAAGTTCAAAAAGAGAGAAAATAATATTTAACGGCTCTTAGATATGCCAAAAATCAGCAACTGCATGTAATGCCCAGGTAAAAATTAGCTGTGAGTAGGTGTGTGTTTGTGTATGTGTGTATACAATCTCATACAAAGCAGTGTGCTCACGTGCGTGTGTGAATGTTTATGATTTTTTTGTTTTTTTCCTGTGTGTGTGAGTGTGTGAGTGTACTTGTCTGTGTGTCTGCATGTGTGCTAGGAAAGTCCCTATTTGAGTACAGTGAACAGCCTATCAGGATATGTAACCTAAACAACACAATGGGGGAGAAACAGAAGGGCCTGGGGCCCTGAAACACTCACCTTGAACCAAACTGCTCCTTGCAGACACAAGGATTGCCCATCTGCACATTTCTGAAGCCTTTTGATTAACAATGTGTCCAAAATGAAAGCCGAAAAGGAGAAAACACAATTTAGTCATTTCAATGGCTTCCTGCAGATGGGTTGCCAACATATTTGGATAATTAACGTTTAGATATTTTCTTTATTCTGGGCTCACGATGGCAATTAACATGTTTTGTGGAGAGGTGAAAACTTTTTTCCAGGCAGTGAAGATGGATGGAAATGCATTAGAGGAGGTCATGAAAATGGGCTTCTATTCTTTGTGCTAAAAGGATGCTTTTATAAGGTGATAGCAATTGAGAAATAAAAAAACCCCAAGGGCAAATAAATGATAAAGAACTCATCTTTAATTGGCAATCATTTTGGTTCATATAAATACCACTCCAAATTTCGTATCCACATTTCCATTGACGGCGTGGCAAGTCTCTCTTGAACCAGATTTGTCGGAGGTAAAAGGAGCCACAATGCCAACCGAAAAGGACAACGCCATCTTTTAGCAAGCCAAAGGTTTACAAATTGCCCACTCTCTGTTCATCATGATACGATGCAATTCAACAGGAACAGTAATTGCCATGGAAGTAGCTTTTTGGAAAAAGAAAAATATTATGCGCCTGTAGATTTTAGGCAAACCTTCATTTGCCCAACTTAATGACTTTGCCGCCACCAGACTGAATGGACACACACTGAAACACGCGCCGATTCAAAAGAGGACAAGTTGTGAAGGTGTCGCTGGGAAAGCAACACAACTCTGCTTCACAAACTCTGCCGCTGCCTCAGAGAGCTCCGACCGAGCCGCCGAGGTTGCAGCTCAGCTCGGCTCTGAACTCGGAGGACGTCCACGCTGCAGAGGTGCCACGTGTGAGCCGTGACCAGGAGGGCCTTGAACTCCCCCCCCCCCAACACACACACACACAGCCTCCCTGTTCTTTCTCCCTCTGCCTCCTCCCGGCTCCACCTCTCTCTGTCGCCACCTAATGGCAGGAGTGTGTGTGTGTCCCCATCCTGAGCTGTGGAGCCCAGCTGAGGAAAAGTGTGCACGGACACATCCTCCCTCTTTCAGGTAATTATGTCTTTTATCTAGGAGACACATACAGCTACTTTAACATCGGATATCCAGCCGTCCTAATGGCCCATTATTCAAATAAATGGGGGAAACACTGTAGGGTTGGTGACCCCCTCAGTGCGACAGGGCCCTCCATCCCGGCACACCTGCTGAGACAAGGTAACGTTTATCACTGACACCTTCGCAGGACAGAAACAAAATGGCAGGCGAGGTCAGCGGTAAGGAGCGCCGCGGGCCCGTCATATTGCAAAACGTGTCCATTTGGTCCGGCGCTACTCTTGTGGTTGCCAGGCTACTGCCTAATATATGGCGACTGAGTGTGCGTCAGAAAAACAGAAGTAAGATGTTGACTTTGAGATAAGCACCTCTTGAAATTAAACAGCGCCATCACATTGCATTCAAAATAACATTTCCAAAGGTCAACTTTAAATGGTCCCCATTTGGCGGAAAAATCCCCGTGTTCTTCAACTCACTAAATCATCACATTTGCATACCAGTTACGTTAGTTAGTGGCATTTAATTATTTATGTTTTAATTACACCGAATGAAGGGGATAATATCACTGTACGGTAGTTTTGTGGCGTGCGCGCACGTGTGTGTGTGTGGGTGGGTGGATGGGTGTGTGTCGTCCGAACACTCGGATGTCTCCTTATTAAAGTACACAAAAAGATAATTATGTCCGGCTCTGTCTAAACATTGCCATGGTGCAGCACTAGAGAATCGTGGGTGAATTGGACACAGGAGAGGGTTAGACCTCTTATGATTAATGTGCTTGGTCTCTCTCTCACACACACACACGCACACACACACACACACACATGCACACACACACCCACACAGGAGTGGTAAAGACATGTCAACTCCTTCTCTATACCCCGCGCTCTCCTCCAGAGTCAAGGGTCAGCAAAATTGTTTTGATGGCACTGATTGCCGGATTCACCATCATCTGAGCCCATCTCGCCGGCTCCAGATTGCAGGGGAGCTGACACACAGCTGAAGAAGCCACGCCCCCTTCCCCAAACCTAAAATAAAACACCCCAAAAAAACCCCACCCCACTTCTACATGAGGGCATCAACAACAGCGCAGAGAGAAACGGACGGAAAGAAGAGACCCGACGCAACAAACACATGTGCGTCTATTGACGCACGTCGTAGAAAACTCTAATCGAGTATATGGAGAGATAAATGAAGTGAAAGGGGTTGGTAATGGCTGCGAGGAATGCTGTGGGTGTACAGCTGCACAACTCGTTCACACCAGCTCTCCCACGAAACAGCCATCACCTGGAAAGGCCCCAGTGAATAGAGCTGCTGATGTCATTGGAGAGATGGTATTGATTGACCGAGGGGCAGCAGAGGCCAATGCAATTAAGAGACGGGAAAACATATAGCGTTAAAGACTGTGTAAATAAAAGGACGCTGCAGTGGGGCCACACAAAGGCCAGTCCAGTGCCCATTCACGGGCTCCTTGTTCCCCGTTGGCCTTAGGGTCTTGTCCAAGGACTGAGGGGTCTGGGTGGGAGGCCTGGGAGGAGGAGGAGAAGGGGGGGGGGGCGGCAGAGGCGAGGAAGAGAGCTGGTGCGTGGGTGTCCGTAGGGAGAAGGGAAAAGGGAAGGTGTTGCTAGGCTTGCCCCGAGAGGCTGACAAGAGCCTCGCCCCCGGCGACGTCCGGAGCTGTCAGGTGATCACGGATGATCGGCGCCTGGAGAGGCCCGTCGAGAGGACGAATCCGGGTTTTTATAGGCCCCCGGATGGTTTGCTTTGCTGTCCTTTTTTTTTTTTTTTTTTTTTTTTTTTACACACTTCCTTCCGTTTTTACTCGGCGCCTCGTCCAAGGCCTCATCCCACAAAGTAAACTTATCCAACTGCATGATCAGGAGCGCCGTCTCTTCGCGCTAAGCTTAAATATTTGTTTGCCAGGTCGTTCACCTGGTGAGAACTTTATAGTCTCGCAGAGGAATAAACACAAACTTCATGTCGAGAAAAAACATCAAAACCAACATACAAAAGAGTCCTTGAGTGTTTCTTTAAAACTGCATGAAGTTGCAGGTTGGATGTAAAAAAAAATAAAAAAATAAAAAAAGCTTCACAGCGTTTGCACAGAAATTAGATGTGATGCGTGCAGCGTTACACACAGAAGTTTTAATTGTTTCACCTCGCTCGACCCCTTTTCAATATGCCAATGAATATTTGTTCCTGCGGCCGCCAGAGTGTGGGAAGATATAATTAACAGAGATCATCTGTTTAGCTCACTCTAAATATCTACGAGTTTGTGGGTCTAAGAAGGAGCTACAGGTCAGAAAGAAAAACACGCACGGTGATGTTGGAGGAGTGACGGTGCGACTTGTGATTTAAATTGAATAGATTGAAATTAAAAGTTCTGTCTCGTGCACTAAAATCTCACACTGTGTACTTTGGGTATGTCAGCCAATCAGGCGGCAGGTCACAGGCATCCGGGTCAGCGACTGGAAAAGCATTTTTGGTGAAGGTCAGTGGTTTGGTTGCATTCTGTTTGAGATAAATCCAAAAGCAAAAGTGCAGCCAGAATTGATTCACCACCAGAAGGAGTTGGGAGTCCCTCGTTTGGTTTGGTTGGTTTGGCGTCTCCTGAGCTTTCCTCGGTCTCACCTGACCATGGCGAGAAGAAGAGGAGGAAGACTCCACGCCTTTGTATGACTTCCTTCAGGAGAATCGTATTGATTGGGAGGGGGCGGGGGGGTCTGAAGAGAGGGGCAGCAGAGTGTTTTATGTCCTCCCCTTTGTGGCACAGATTCAACAAGGTGCTTGAAAGATTCCTCGCCAACCTTGAACCAAGCTGACAAACCACCTGTTTCCCCCTGCAGTCGTCACCGGATCCAGATCTGGGGACTTCTGACGTTTGATTGAGTCCCGTGCGTGATTAGGAAACCTGCTTGTTTGAAAGGCAGTAGCTTTACCAGTCTGCAACATCTGTCTGTTGGGGGGATGCTGGAAAGTGGCATTGAAAGGACGAACAAACGACGATTTCAGGCCTGCGTGCGCGAACACGACTCGGACCAAGCAACGGATTCCGGCCAGACGAGACGCCGAACAACCGAGGAGATCTTTGAAACACGATCAAAGATCCTCTCTATTTTTGACTCTCCAGCAGCACCAAACAACATCTCCATTCTTCTAGGATCCGATAGTCCCGAACAAGAATTGTCAGTTGGCGGATTTCTTAACGTCTCGCATTCATATGAGCTCAAGACAATAAAACTGAGGGCTCAATAGGCAGAGCTGTGGGGGGGGGGGTGTTCATTCTGATCCAAAAGTGGGCAGTTTGATCCCCTATCTTTCCATATCTGGAACGAAAGGTAATAAAGGGCTCGTATTTCAAGCTGCTGCGCCCACACGAACCGCGTGCATCTCTCTTAGATCAGAAAAAGGTAGTAAAGCAACAACAGTTCATTGAAACCTGAAGGTTACATTTATACTTTACTGCCGTTTGTTTGTAGCTTCTCTTGCGGGTTCAGACTACCTTCCGAGTTAAGAGAACCGCCGGTGACGGAGCTCAGGAAGCAACCCGGGACTGAACCTTATTTTCATCGCACACATGCCAAAGCTGCCGGTATTGAGCCAAACGACACTTGAAGCGATATTCAGCGGTGGGCGTGTGGCTTGCAGCGTCGGTGTCAAAGCGGGATCGCGTCGACTGCTCAACCCCTCCGGGAGCCCCTGTTTGATCCCGTCCCGTTCTTCCCCGCAACAAACAAGAGCGGCGGGGGTCACTTATTTTCGCGGGCGTCCTCTCAGCGCGCTCGGCCCCCCTCAGCATCCGCATTGAGAGGAAAGACAATGGCGCCTACTTCATCTCTCTCCCAGGTGTCGGCGCCAACGCGATCCCCGGATAATTTGCCTCGTTCCTCGTTTTCTTTCTCCGTCGAATGAAGGCCGATGTCTCCCCGCGCCCGCTCTCATTTACATCTCTCTTCATTAGCGCAGCACTTTTATGATTCAAATGTGTATGTTGTCGGACGGCTGGACGGACAGGCGTCGCCCTTGCTCCGCCTCGCGCGCGTCACCCGGAGCAACAAAGACGCGCCGTGTTTACCGGCCGTGTTTGCGCGCCGTGTTTACGAGCGCCGTTCGCCACCTGAGGACGGATTGTTTCTGCTCGATCGCAGGCAAAAAAAAAAAAAACAGGAGCGCCTTCACTTTAGACCTTCCGCCAGCCTGCCGTCTGCTGTTCTAAGGAAGCTAAATAAACAACACGACGTGACCCTTGTTTCAATGGCGCCAGCATGAAACCGCCGTCGAGTGCTTCCTCCTGCAAGAGCAGGTGACATTGGCGTAGTGGCCTAATGTATAGAGAGAGTGGTAGACATTGTGCGCGCCAAGTTAAATGATTATTTCCACGTGAATAACACCCTACAGATATATTCCACATACTGTGGTCCACTACGAGCATATACTCAAGTCCTTGATGATGATTTTTAAAGGGTTCACCACTTGACTTTGGTTTTTCCACCACATTCAGCGCCAGTGAAAGCGCGCTGGTCCTCTATTTTGAAAGATACGACCACAATGTATGTTTTCCCACCAGCCTTCAAGGGTGCCACAACATAAATCGCGGAGCACATTCATCGACGCGGAATTCGCTTATTACCCAGCGAGCCCGGCTGATCCGCCGCCGGTAATTTAGCCGCGGCGTCGCTGTCACCGCCGAATTCTTCCCCGACCCGTCGGCAGCGTGAGCGGCGCGGCCGGGCCCCTCGGAGAGGACGGTCGTAATATACGGCTGACGGGGAGGAGGGGTGGGGGGTGGGGGATCATATACGGGCGCTAAATCAAGCAACTCGGAGACAGCCAAACGCAGCGGGCGTCAGCCGTGATGGAGAGAAACCGAGGACTTGATAGGTCCAATCTAAAGAGATGGCGAGCGATTAGATTGGGCCGCACGCGGGCGCGTATGGAGACATGAGGGCAATATTCTCAGACATCTTCCCACAATAAATATATTTTTAATTTGTGCTCTTTTATTAACCAGCAAAATCACTTCAAAATGAATAGCACATTATTAAGTCTTCTAGTGGCTCTTACGGTTCTTTATCATGAGTTTGTATCACTGTGCAATTCATCTCCAGCTATTCTTCACACTAAATATGTTTTATATGAGCCTTCATTTATCACACCCTGTCAGCTCTTAACTGTATCATTATTCAGTCTAGAGTTATAAATTGGAATCATTAAACGGTTTTTCATATAATCTGATGCAATAACTGCTCCCTCTTTATTGGCTTGTGAGAAGAAAATAGTAAATACAATTGTCTGTCAAGATCTCGGGCGATAGCCGTCTCTCCGGGGCTGGGATGAAATTAGGCCAGGCGAGGAGACAGGATCAATGTCAGCAGATTTGTTCGACTTTCATCGTGGAGGGGACGGGGGTTGAGCGGATGAAGGATGGAGAGAAAAGGAAGCTGACACCGCCGAACCCGATGAGGAATGTGGGCTCAGCTGTCAATACTTTTTTTCATACAGTGTCACATCAATCAGAGGTGTCTTTTCAACTTCTGGCTGCAGCCCAGTGGAGACATCCGTAATGGAGATATTACATTCCCTGAACTGAGATGTGCAGCCCGGCTCTCCTTTTTGGGCGCGCGTGCGTGTGTGCTTGTGCTCGTGCTTGTGCGTGCGCGTGTGTCCGCTGCCTCCGACGTTTTTGTGCGAGGAGATGTGATGATTAAACGGTGACAATGCGGGGTCAAACTTCCCACCGCTTGTATCACATTCTAATCAGAAGAGGGTCTTGGCAGCGTGAACTCTGGGACTGCCATGCACCAAATTACAGCTCAAACGCGGTTTGAAAACTCACCAGAAGTCTTTCCATCGCCCAGAAGATCCTGCGCGACATGGCAAACACGTACATTATCGCCCCCCCACCCCACCCCGCCCACACAGACACACACGTAGGCTAACAAACAGGCGAAGTACACTTTGAATAAAGAGGTGGAAATAATTACTAAATTACATGCACCAGACTATCACAGTTGAGCTCTTGAGAGAAGACGCCTGCTGTTTTGAGTTAGTGCTTTTTTCTCATCCCGTGAAGAGTTGGTAATAAACACCAGGCTGGCAAGTCTGGGTAAAGACTGCCACCATCTGGTCACTTCACAGAATACATACTATTTGTTATTTTATCTGTTGTTACGAATAAACCCTTCTTTTTTTTAACAAAATTGAAAGAAATGATGGTGACTGCTTTTTCCCCGCGGGGTCATGTGAGGACATTACCTCAAGGACTCAATTTGATTCGCGAAAGAAGTCAGACAGAAAAAAGTTGTGAAAAATCAGGGTGTGTGGGAAAAAAAGGTGTCTCGCAAACCATGCTGTTCTACAAGCCTATGCTGCCATCTGCTGGCCATTCTCGCAAACTACCGCTGTGGAAGATATGAAATTGGGTTGAATAATTCCGTGTCCACCACACATTTTCCCAGAACTTTGTCAGTTTATTTATTCTACGAAAAGATGAACTGACTTAATCCAGGTGTCTGCACAACAGTGCAGGGCTTCACAATGATTTGTAGACAAGAGATCTAGTACTATATTCAGCCAGATGATGGCGCATTCGCACCAGATTGCAAAGTTGGCACAGCTTTTGGAATGCACGTTATAAAGTCGAGTTAAACGCTTGAGGCTGCAGCACACAAGTTGACCTGCGTGAGCTCCTGCTGCATGCGAGTGTTTTGGAATTGATCAACTTTTGGGTGATATAATTTGAATAAAGTTTAGGCTTTGAGGGAATGATCCTTCTTCCTCTGACAGGAAGTTAAAATGACAAAAATCCATATTTGATCTTGTTGAAGAAACAACCACTTTGATTTCAGTTGATTGTTCCTCCTCGGAGCAGAGTTCAAGTCCACGTTTGTCCGAAAAAAAATTCCACTGTTTGCAAAATGTCTCCAACTCCAGACAAGTCCTATTTATTTACCTGTGCAGGCCCATATTTCCACCTGCATGTTGACAGTGTTTACATGTAAACTTCCCCCACAAAAGAGAGAGTAAGTTCACAGCGAGGTCTCTGTTCTGTCAATCTTGGCAAGGAGGCCCGGTCATGCTCTCTTTCCGCCCACTTCTGCGCTCTCCCATCCTGTTCTATCCATCTTAATACTTCACCATGAATCGGGGTGTGTGCCACGTGAAGAGGCAGGAATGTTCCGGTGTTTGGCAGTTTCACTTAAAAACGTATCTAATGCAAGCGAATGGATGTTTTACAAGTAAAGCCAAAGGCAGTGTTTCTACTAAAACACTGGAAAGAGGAGATATGATGATTTAAATCTATTGGCCCATTCGTGCCTTTTCTACAAACTTACTGTGCTTTCATTTATTTCATCCCACAAAGACTGAGTCAAGAACTTGTAATTTAACTTGTCAAAATGTGTCAAATGAGAGTAAGCACTGCTGTTGCTGGCTGGAGCTGCGTGGTGCCGCTCTCTCTGTACTGTCTGAAACACGCCGGTGTTTTCAATGTACACATAAATCATATCACACACATACATCCTGGTGTGTTTATGATGATGAGGGCTTGTCCTGGGATGGACCGGTGACCTGGCCATGGTGGACGCGGGGGGGGGGGGGGGGGGGGGGGGGGGGGGGGGGGGGGGGGGGGGGGGGGGGGGGGGGGGGGGGGGGGGG
>JASSRZ010000051.1:1898836-1921120 GCA_032164315.1 Malacoctenus gilli | reverse complement strand
CACACACACACACACACACACACACACACACACACACACACACACACACACACACACACACACACACACACATTTTTCCTATTTTTTTCCCCTTATTTTTCCTTTTTGATAGTAACAAATTAACAAATATGAGTGTAATCCTGTTACATTTACTTTCAGGACAAGTCTATTCCACTTCTGAACTGACTGGAAACAACTTTCCGAAATGACTGGACAGCTCGAGGCGGGTGTCGCCTCTGCCGCTGTAAAAGTTCCCCCCCTGGGAGAGAATAAAAGACTCTACATTTCTAATGTAACACAGAACGCACCACAGAGGACAAGATACAAATCTATGTGGGTGGCTGCGGCCGATCCTCTCAGTCATCACCCGTCATCGCAGACAGTCGACTACCAGTCACACTTCCAGGCCGCAGAGACGAGCCGGGCCTCTGTAGAAATGCTTAACGTGCATTCGATTGTCTCGCGAGCCCTCCGTCTTTCACTCCGATACTCCGTCTGTCACGGCGCGAAAACCCTAATGAGGAACACAATCGTTTTTTTGTTCTCCAGTCGGGGGGGTGGGGGGGGGAGTATTTTCGCAGCTTTGCAAAAAAAAAAAAAGGGAGCGTGTGTGTTTTGGCGAACTGTGCGGCTCAAGTGCTTCTTTATGCTCCGGTCTTGTTGACTTGAGTTTTATCCAAACAATATTTTCCATGTTTGCCCCCCGATATTAAACATCAGTTCCTACATGAAATGGAATATTACTATTAATCTGACACCACTATAAGAAATGTCTCACACGCACGAAATATGCAACAAAACCTAAGCAGTTTTATCGGTTCTCTCTGGTCGCAAAGGGTTACTTGGGAAGGTGTTCAGACATGTGCCCCACAAAGGACTGTATGTCGTGTAACGTGACAGCATAGCTTGTTTATCCTTCAGTCACATCTCCCTATAAAGCAGAAACATTTCCTCCATGTGTTTCTTCATGGGAAATGGCAAAGAAAAGCCATTAAGCGCCTCCTGCGCGCAGAGAGCGGCCCTCTGTGCGCTGCCAGCCGAGCCAGACAAAAGGTGAGTGTCAGGGTGATAGAGGAAGTGCTCGTCTGCTCTTCCTGCTCTCAGCGGCACAAGAATGAGGAGGATGTCTCCGCACACACAAGGGCTATCCATTACCCAGTTAACAAGGTCTCTGCTACTCCGTAAGTGAAATCCAAGGCTGTCTGTCTATCACACTGGAGGGGGAAAAAAAATGACAAAACAAATAAACACCGTTTTTCTCTCCAGGTTTGGACTCTGCGGCTGACGTGCGCCAAAGAATGCAGACTCTCTGTGCCTTAAAACCTCTCACGGACACGCCGTCACCGCTGTCTTGGGCCCACCTGCGTGTAAACACGGAGACTCTTTGCGGGAAGGCTTTTATTTCCCCCGAAGAACAGTTTTGTTTCTGCCCGGCTGAGTGCTCGGCCCAATGAAAACTGATAGAGAGCACCGAGGCGGCGCGCCTCCGTGCTGCTCGGTTACGCCGCGCGGCAGGTCGAGTCAGCCCGCCGCCAGCGAACAGAGACGCGAAAAAACATACAAAGCCTGACAAAAAAATAACAAGTGGAAAGTTTACTTGTATGCAGAAAAAAAGAGACATTTTATGTCCTGAATGATGACTTCACTGGATAAATATAATGTAGGGAATGTTTATAGTACGTGTATATGTTCTTCACATGTGACATTATGACCTCATCGTCACTATTAACATTTGAAGGAAGCACGTGAACATTTTGTTCTTTTTGTCATAGGTAGAAACAGAAGTAAGGACGATTTTGACAATGTGAACGAGTGTGACCATGGAGACGAGTGGACGGCGGCAACTGAAGCATCTCACAGTGTCAGTGAGGCTCAGTGGTGCACATGGAGCAACGGCCAACAGGTCCAACATGGGGGGCTGCTGTGGCTCCAGTTGTGGCAGAAGCGAATGCTGGTTCTGATGGAGCAGTGCCAGTGATGGAGACAGGTCGTAACAAAGACAATGGGAACTCATTTTCAGCTCATAAAGCGTGAAACAAAACAGAAAAATTCACACATCGTCTAAAATTTCGGTGAGAAGTCCGGCTTCCACAAATCGTTTATTTGAATTGGTGATTTTGTTAACGTGTAGTTTTAAAGATAAATATATTCAAGAAGAAAAGTGAGAAGGAAAGAAAAAGACAAGGAATTGCAATGATATTGTAAGATTTAAATTAGATTAAGGAGAATGGATTTGGCAGGTTGTGTTTTGTACTGCTTTTTTTTCAGGTCTTGAGTTCTCCTCAATCTGTGTGTCCTCTCTGCCTCCAACAGCACAGCACATCCCTCCTCTGAGCTTTCATCACATGATAGCTACCAGACAGGTCTGGACAGTCCAGTTTTTCCCATTTGGTGTTGATGTGGGTGGGTTGGTTTGGGAGGGGGGGGGGTGGTTGGAATAAAGGAAGATTGATCCCTCCAGTCTCATCATCACAGGTGTTTCGCCTTTATGACCGTTGTCCTCGCCAAGCAGTTTCTCATTAGGCGCTGCAGAGAAGAAGGGGACCTTCAAGTCCCGGTGCATTCCGACGATGCTCTGAAGAGTGTGTAATTTGGAGACGGCATTTCGGGGGTGAAGGAGGGGGATCAGTTCTTTATTTAAAGCAGGCCTGCCTCAAACAGAGATTCACCACACTGTGGTCGGACTTCAAGCCCGCTCATTACTTGCCTTTTTCATGTTCAAACTGCTGCAAATCTCCATAGAAGAAGAAGAAAGACAGAAAGAAAAAGAAAAAAAAACACGCTGTTGTTGATTTTATTTCCATCCATGCTGGACGCTGCGTCCTTAATTTCATGCACATTGACGGCCTTCGCAGATGACGAGTAATTTGTAAGCAACAAAATAGTCTCCAACGACTTCCTATGCGTTCATTTGCCTTCGACAACACAGTAACTGGAGCTGATGACTATCACTCGCTTTGAACTCGGTGTAAAAATGTCCCCGGTCATTTCACTTGGGAGTGATGGACGCAGGGCGCTCTCAGAAGTGAAGCCTGGAGATCGAACCGAGCAGATAGGCCGGATTTCATCGTTAGAGTTAATCCATCAACAATGCCAGCGCTTTGAATGAAGCCAGGGTAAAGGAGGTTGTTTGCACTGGCCGGAGGAGTAAATATTAGTTTGTCCAGATAATGCCACGGAGGCTGCCGAGGGTTTTCCACATTGCTTAAGTTACAGCGGGCCTGCGCCGCCGTCCTCCAGCTTCCCGGCCTTTCTTCCCCTCCTTTGAAAGCAAAACCCTGGTAGCTGTCTCAAGTGGCTGAAAGTTTCAGTTGATAATCCGCTCTTTCACTCAGACCCACAGGAAGATTAATGACACGGGGAGGGGGGGGGGGACTCCTATCTGGCAAACACCCCACTCAATCAAAACAGGTAGTTTACGTTTGACAAATAGCTCTAAAGCACAGAGGTGAAGAGAAAAATCGCTTCTTCCTTCAGGAATGATGAAGGAATGGTGGCGATTTTAGGAGGAAAAAGAATGTAGAAAAAATAAACAGATGATGGTTGAGTTTAAAGATGCACCAAAACAATGTCAACACAGTCAGTGCACATGTGAGGAATGGCTTGAAGGCTGACGGTAAAGGTGTTGGGAGCTCCATTGTAGAAGGGAGCCCTCTACTGCTGGGACCTGCTATCAGTCTGAGTCCACCCTGCTCTCTCCCACCAGCTGCACTAATGAATCAGGAAGTGTTTGGAGCTTCATCATGGGACACAGACACTCCACCAGAGCACTGTGCTGCGAAGGCCAGCATGTGAGTAATGTATTCAGACTTTTGGTTTGATTTCCCTGAGAGAGAGAGAAAAGAGTGAGTCCTCTGAACTCAAACATGCAATCTTTTGACCATGAAAGCAACCAACAAAAAAAAAAGAGAGATCCAGCAACGGCAAACTGACGCATGAGCTGCCAAATGAACAGATCGCTCAGATTTCCAGCTGCAAGATAGGCAGACGACTCAGTAATGGAAAAATGGTGGGACTCAGATTTGACATTCGCAGAGATAATGGCAGCTTTGCGCTACGCTGGGTCTGAAGGGAGTTGAGCGTGGCTAATTCCTCACAGCGACGCCTTGATCTTTTGTTGGATCTTCCCAGGTATTTCATGTTTATTTGTTTTTGGACACTCTGCGATTTTTTTATGCGCGCGAGCGCGTTTTGTGAGCACAAACTCATTAGCACTCTTATTCGGCGCCCGCGCATCTTGCGAGCTGAAAGGATACCTGTGGGACTCTTTGAAGTCACCTTAATTGTGATGGAACACGCCGGGACCGCAGACGGGCCGAGGCGACCCCAGACGCCACCCGGCGATCTCGCCCCCGTTGGCTGCCCCTGAAAAAACCCCGTTCTCACCTCAGACCCGCCGATAACCATCTTTAATGAATAGCTGTGCGCTGCGAGGAGTGCTGGCTGATAGCGATCGGGGTTCAGGTCTCGGTGGCAATCAGGGAATTCCATCTTAACCATTTGGATGTCCTCCACAATGCCACACACCCTCAGATTGCTCTCGCAATGGACCTACACCGAAATAAAACTTGGCACCGGGGAGACATTCTTGCCCAATTCAAACGAAACTCCAAGTCTGAACACCCCCCCACTCACCCACCCTGCCTCCCTCCCAGCTCCAGGATCTATCTGTCGATGTGAACGCTGACTCTTTGTTGGTGCGTTCTGATCTGGGAGGGAGATAGCGCTCAGCCAGCCGCTTTATAAAAGGTGGGATGACAAGGCTGGCGAATGGAGGCACAAGCGCGGCTCCCAGTGAGTGCGTCTGAAAGGCCCAAATTGAGCCATTTCCCTGTTCCCCGGGGAGAGTCCCTATCGCCTGCAAGATCCAGAGTAGACTGTGTATAATTTGCAAAATACTATGCTGATACTGCAAATGAGGCTTAATAGCTGCTGGGGCCCAGTTAAGCTCCATAATGTGAGCTTGTGGGCTTTGATACCTGCTCACAGGCGGAGACGGGGCTTTTTTATCCTGTTCTAAAAAAGAAAAAAAAAGAACAACACCCAAGGGAAATGTGTCGGCATCAGTCAGTGGGTGTCTGTTGTCATAGCTGACTGCTGTTTGTGGGATTACTCATCCCGTCATGTCAGAGCGATTAAGCATGAGCAACACCAGTAAACTGTGTTTCTCTTCTTGCTCGAGGGCAGAAGAGATCCATAATTAGTGGAGGACGCCACTCTGACAAGCTGTCAGCACCGACGTCGTGTTTTGCAACACCAAAGGCGCTGTTTGCTAATTTCTGACACAATCCACACGTGGAACTGAATTGGGAGTTATCATCGCTGTAATTATGACCCAGGCTTTCAACACGGCAATCAATCTCCCGTGTAAATCTACCATGACAAGCTGTAAATCTCGGAGGGCATTCCTGCCCATGGAGCCGAGGAGCACAATCAGAGAGATCAGAAGCCAGACAAATTTCTATTTACATTTAAGTCTGACATGAAGGATAGTTTCAAATCAAAAATGAAGGCGAAAGCACTCACAAATGCTTTAAAAAGCAATTTAAAAGCTTGAATTATTAAGCAAAATCACCATATCGTATATACAATGCCTTATCACTATTGGAGTGGCCTTCAGGAAACATTTTGCCCTTTTTACTGTCTTTGATAGGGCCAAGACATCTCAGGCAAGTCAAACACAGGCTGTCATTAATGAATGCTAAAGCACATGTTTATATAGCTTTGGGTTCTAAAAGTAGTGTTGTTCAACACGTGCGGTAATTATCTGGGCCCCCTTTTATGTATGGTAGCCCCGGACCCCGGGATGGAGACCCGCTTCATGGTGGTGGTGGTCCTAGACCAGCAGACAGGCACGTTCCCTGGAATTTTCTTTGAGTGACACCGAATTGTTTCAGCATTTGTGTTCAAAATATACAGCAGATCAGTCTAATAATCTCAGCTGACAAAAAGGAGAGAAAGAAAGTTGGGTATGTTTCCTCCATTTGTTGCATCAGACGTCCATTGGGAGCCCAGAGCTTATGGAGATTTATTTTTAATGACCTGTGGGGTTAACTGGCTGATAAAATAGGTCTTGGACAAGTCTCAGTGGGCCCCAAATAAAATGTTACACGATGTGCCTTTTTTTCCTTTCAGAGTTTCATCGACACAGGAAATGCTTCCCCTGCTTCTGGTCACACCAGGAGCATCATTAGGATTCTCAGCGGCTCGCCGTAAGAGCGGCTTATCTGCCTAAACAGAAGATAAAGCAGGAGATGAGAAGTGGCTGAGAGAAGAGCTTTAGCGGGCGTGACAGGTGTTGACCCGCCTCGCAGGTGAGGCAGCCTTTCCTCCGCTGGAGACACCAGCGAAGTGTTAAAGGTCAAACTGAGATCAAACAACGCAGCCCCCCCCCCTCCCGTTTTGATTCGTGACGAGGGTTTTGATTACTCGGGAATGAGTTTTCTAGAATCAAATGGTGTCTCTGTGTTGTGAAAACGGTGCAGCGAGATACCATCAGCGACAGGTTATTCATCCGGGATGAGACGGGGCTGAGCGTCCAGGACACCGGAGATAGACCTGAGCAAACACATTCCCATCTGCTGGTGAAAATGGATACGCTGTTGACCTGTCCGGCCACACAAAAGCCGTTCCCAGTGCTCAGGTGAGTAACCCTCCTCCAGTCTGAAATCTCTTAACCAAATATTGTGAGTGTCCCTCTTTATAGCCCACGGACTGCCTGTTTACTCTCAGATCCAATGGATTAGAGGATCAACACTGCATGCGGGCAGGAGCACTCCTGCAGGCAGAGGAAACAACGGATTATTTCCATGTATTTCACGTCGGTTTCTTGATTCGAATGGAGCGAAGCAGCGATTAGAAATCAACCAACAGAAATTTCAAATGTGATGTCTCCCCCTGGAAACGTTCATCATCGTACCACTTGTTTAAAATCATTCGAACAGATTTAACTTGAAAACAGCTTTTAAATTGTTTCAAAACATGCGATCATGTGACAGCTTCAATCTCATTTAAACCCCGCGCATCTGAAGTGAGCCAGCGCTCCTTAATCCAGTTAATAGGCTTCAGTCCAAAATCATCTTTTCAGCAATTCCTGAGAGTTGGACTGAGTTTCTGCAAGTGACCCGACCGAGCTGGCCTGAGTTTCAGAGGCGCACAAGGGAGCCAGACGAGGGGGGGCGGAGGGGGGGGGGGATCCTCCTCTGCGGCTCGAGCGACGGAGCGCCAGCCAGAAGGGGAATTAGAGTAAACTCCGACATGTCAGCACGTCTTCATATCATTTGTTTTCCACTGGTTGGGATGGATGTGGCTGAGATGATTGCTGACGATTTTGAAAAAAAAAAGGAGAAAAATTCCAACAGAGACTTGTATCATACGACGTCTCATGTGCTTAAGTTTTTTTGGGTTTTTTCGCCACAGCTGCTAGAAAACTCTCGACATTCCCTCTGCATCGTATGTGATATAAACTGTAAAACTGTGCTCATGTTTTTCCCCCCCGTTCCTAATCTTTTCAAGGGTCATCAAGAAGCAATTAAAAGCTGTGGTGGGTAAACGCCACCCATGCAAGAGCAAACATGCATTCTGCGCTCGCTGCCGTCAGCATCATTCTTCTGCTCGGCCAATGAAAAGCTGCCAGAAAGCTCCTTCTCCCAATCTCCACCAATCTGAATAGGCTGTGCTTCAACTGATTGTGCCGCCTTTGTCCAACATGTGGGCACATTGAGCGTGTGCAGTGGAGGGATGTATCTCAATCTGGGAGGAATCCACATGGGTGGTAAAAGGAGGGAGCTGGACGTGGTATCCGTCTTTGCTTTGCACGCCCGAAGGCGGAGGAATGCACGAGTTGCATGTCAACGGGAAAGCTCGGTCCCCCTCGGCACGTCGCCGCGGTGTTTCCCTGCGTGCGAGTCCGGCTTCGACTGGTCCCGAACACTCGCTTTAAGAGGGAGCGAGTCGCTCCGCCATCCTCTCCAGCCGCTGACAGTGCAGCTGTATATTAACACTGACCTTGACATCTGTCCCGGTGGGGAGGCACAATAGCCCGCCTATTTCCAGCCGCTGACCCCTGCCGCCCGGCTGAGGCGGATGGAAAGTGTCTGCCTCCAACAGCTGCCCCGCAGAGGTGACGGAGGGGGGAGGCTCTCCGCCACTTTATCTCCTCACCTGATATCATCTTCTCTGCTCCCGCCAAGGATCGCTCTCCAGATAGACAGCCTGATTAAACTCCTATCAGGAGACTTTGGATGGAGAGCGCTTCACGAGTCAGGCGGGGATACGTGAGTGAAAAGTGGTGTGTTTTATATATATAATTATGACATGACACATGTCATACATCTATTGTCTAATGCGCTGATTTCAAAACTTTTACACAATGCTTTGATATATCTATTTACAAAGTAATAAAACCTCCAGTGTCTATAAAAACTAATAACCTGACGACCTCTTTATTTGTGGTTGAGTACATTTGAGTCATTGAGATGAAAGTGTGACGAGTCTCGACTGACTTGGGATAAAAAGTATGAAATACACCTCAGTCGATATTGTAGAGAATAATTTGATTCTCCAGTGTAATATTCATAGCAGCAGTGCTTCCACACTCACTTTGAGCACAAGTAGGATTGGTCTCACCTCTGAACACCTGTAGTACTGTGTACTCGAAGTACAGGTTGAAATACAGTTTGGTTTCGAAGCCAAAAATATTCGGGGTCGTACTTTCTTCTCATACATTATTCCTTCAAATACTCGTACTTTCCCCACTGGCCACCTGATATTGTGACTACTATAATTAACAACTTTCACAGATATCTGTCTCAGTCTTGCCGCTCGCACTACGGCGCCCTAAAACTCGGCGCTGCTATTTGCTGGAGCACACCGAGCGGTCAGTGTTGTGCTGCGAATTTTTCCTTTCACTCTTGTGGTGAGCTCTTTTTCTTTTTTTTTCCAAGGACGTTTAGTCTAATCCCCCTCAGCTGCCTCCAGTCAGGGATGGTAAGCGAAGCCTCTGCTGGTGAAATCTCAGGACTGGTTTTCATAAAGCACAAATATCTGTTAAGAGTCTGGGCATGATCCACTTTTATGAAATGATGAGTAACATTTCCTTCTTGTCGCTTGCGTCCCACGCTGCGCCGCTGCCACGGAGATCTGCCACCAAAGGAGGAGGAGGAGGAGGAGCAGGAGAAGCCTTGTGCAGCTCCTCGTGAGTAAGTTTTGCCATCTCCACTCACACAATAGCAAATTTTCCACTGCCTTCCAAAATACAAAGCGTGTAATGCAATTTAATCTCTGTCTTCAAATAAAAAAAACATTTGGAAAGCATAGCAACTCATAGCACATCCTCAAAATTTCCAATATTGTGGCACCACACATGTTTTTTTTCTGTACAAATATCTTCGAGTGCATCAGAAAACAATGGAAAGGTTGAAGGTGTTTTTAAAAGAGACAAGTCTGATTTGTTAACCTGAATAAAAAAGTGTCTTTTGTGTGGATAAATTCCAGTCCTCCCACGTGACCATTTTGCCGCCAATTCTCACCTTCGATATGTTAAGATAAACGCACTTGGAAACAAGCGCCTCCTTCGAAAACAAGCGAATGATGTGGCATCTTCATCATTTTGGGCCTCGTTCGCTCGGCGGCGTTTCCCCTCTATCCGCGTGCTCACAGGGACGGGAAACTGCGGCGGGCTGGGTACAACACTGCTGGGTATTCTACCAGATGGATGCTCGCTATGAATGGGAAGGCTTTTTTTCTTCAGCCCAAAGGCTTGGATGTGTGTGTTGGACTGCGCGTCGCATATCTGGAGACCACACAGGTTTCCATAAGCACGTCTAAATCTCTCTGCTGCCCTCTGTCTTTGTCTGAACACCTCCCTCGGGGAGCGGGGTCGCGAGTTCAGTACCAGCGGGGAACCTGCGCCGGTGCGAACACATGGCGTCCAGCGGCTAATTGTCTTTCAGCACATCCTCTATTCCAGCCGTGATTAATATCTGCGTTTTTTGGGAAACTTAAAGAAAATATTCGCTCTTCAGCAGCACGGTAAATTGTTGAATCACTCTCGAAATAAATTTAAATTTCTTTTTCCCCAAATTGCATGTTATTCTTCTTCTTATTATTATTGTGCTATTGATGAGATCTGAAATGAAATGCTCCAAGCAAAAATGCAAACAACAGCTCAGAAAAAGTAGAAATTCTGGGTTTTTTTTCTTCCTTCCTCCTCCGCAGCTTTAAGCTTCCCTGTAAAACGTCCTCGCGGTCTCCATCACCAGCATGTGGTCCCAACCTGTCGTCCCCTCTCGTATTATCTCAATAGTGTTTAGCACTGCTGAGGGAGGGGAAACGCAGCGGCGTGTGAAACGACCCCCCAGCTGGCGATAGCGCACCAACAACAGTGATCCCCGCGCCGTCGTATTCCTGCGCAAACACACAGATAAACAGATGATTTCATTACCTTTTGCCGCGGGGTCCGTCCGGGCCGGGCCAGGCTGGGCCGGTCCGGGCCGGGCTGGGCCGGCAAGGGAGGGGAGGAGAGGGGTGGCGAGGGGAAGGGCACGAGTGAGCTCATCCGAGGTGCTGAAGCCCCACTGTTATAAATGAGTTTGTCATACCACCATGGTTGGCCATAAATGACCTCACCAGACGTGCTGCTGTAATAAACTAAACTAATAAGAATGTGCAGGAAGGAAAACACCGCCTGCAGGGAGCGCGGCTACCAAGAAGCGAGCGAGCGGCGGCTAAAAAGCATAAATCTTGTCCTGATAAATCTCGGCGGATGGCTGTCACTTGGCATGTGTCGGGAAGGGGGCGGGGGGATCGGGGAGCAGGTATGTGGTGGGCCCGAAAGAAAAAGAAGGAAAACGGGGGGACGCACACACACTCTGGACATTCACAGTCATAGAGGAAAAGGCCTCTCTACTGTGAAAAGAGACTTCCATATGTACTTGTACCTTCTGTGGCCCTTTAACCTAGAACAGATGTCATCAATAAATATCCCTGACCCGTGGAGACATTCCAGCGTGCGATCGAGCAGGCCATTTTTTTTTTTTCTCGCGCCGTGTAAGACCGGCTCGTCTCGCTGGTCAACACCTGACCAAACTGCAAGGTTTACAATATGCATGTGTAAAAAAAAAAAAAAAAGCTTCTTCTCTCTCTCTCGTAGGTGTTCGAGAAGGGAAAAAAACCCCTCCCATTGGCCGAGGTGACAGCGTGGCTTCCACACGCTGCCAGCTCCCGCGGGCGCCGCTACAATCTGCCTCTTGTTACAAGGCCCCGCTCCTAAGTTATGACCCATCGCCTCGCCATTCTAGTCTCTCCGCAAACATCTGTAAAGGAGAGATTTACATATCCTCTGTGATTTATTGCAACGCGTCATTGGGTTTTTGGGCGCGTTCGAAACGGGACATTCCCACGTTGTCGATCCACGTTCGCTTTGTCCGCCATCCCGGCGGTTCCCAAACCTGCGGCTCGGGACCCCCCATCGTGGAGAGTGGGAGGGGGGCACCAGAGATCACAGAGGTGTGGAAAATTAGTTTGAGAGTTCTCACGAGCAAACATTTAGCCTGTATTTATTCGTGAATAATCATCAGTTAAATGTAGAAAAGACACCATTTGCTCATTAATTGAACGATCCTGAGTGACTGTGCAGAGTCCATGAAGGGTCGCTGGGAAGTCCTTAGTGCAGGATGGATTGAGATCCTAACCGAGCTGCATCTGATAACCATCGCAAATGGCGCATTTCAAAGGACACAAACTTCCACATGGAAGCGACTCCCACCCGGCTCCCTAATGGTGGTCCGCCTGCGCCCCGGCCATCCATGGAAGGTTAAAGACGCGTTCACATGCTATCATACAGCGCCCAGGTTTTCTAGGACAAGTATGATAATCTATCCAATATGTAAAATGTTTGTTTTCGCGGAGGGACCTCGAGCAAACTGAAGCAATATTTACCGAGAGGACGGCGGGCCAAGCGCTCCGCCGTCTTTTTTTTCCCAGACGTTGCTGCGACCCCTCATTTGTCTTCCGCTCTCCTGAGCAAAGACGCGGACAAGTAAGCGAATGCAGCCGAAGCCTTGAGGACGCTGCAACAATTTCTCTGTATTATTTTTAAGGATTTCATCAAGCGGGGGGAAAAAAAGACGCCTTTTCCCCTCCGTACGCTCGGCTCTCTTGGAATACAGCATCAACACGTTATCTGGATAACATTAATATGACTCGGCCCGGCGCCAGCTTTTAATCAGAAAAAGAACGTGACGCTGAACTCCTGTAAAATCGTATCATACCGAAACACAGAGACACCCCCCCCCCAAAGAATACTATGGGATGCCTTTAATGTGATGTTTGTGAGGCGTTCCAGTTGCCCTGTGCTCCTAATAAACAAAACGTGGATCAGGGTGCCGCCGCCAACATCAAAAGTGCAGCGCTGGTTTATTATTCAGCATTGTTCGCGCGGTGGCTTCTAACCTGAGGTCTGGGACCCCCTCTGGAGGGGGGGGGGGTGCCGAGGCTTTGCCTGCTCAGGCGATCAAAAAAAGCAACACTTTCTGCCTCTACTACAAACAGCTCAATGTAACCAGTGGAGACGCCTGACATATCTGGTGGCTCCGAACGTTGCATGCAAAAGGGAGGAAACCTTGGTGGTCCGTTGTTGGTCACTATTAAAGCTGCATTATTTTTCTTCCTCTTGACCCTTGGAAATGTCTACAACACCAAGATGCCCCCTCTTGGAAACAGCAGCTGTGTGTAGTTACATAACAGGAAACAGCTGTCAGAAGTCCTCGCAGCGTCTGGCTGGGCCGCTGCAGCTCTGGACTCCTGTACAGGTTGTGCTGTTTGTTTTGAGAACACGCAGGGTTCTCGCAGAGGCGTCCCGGAGTCAATGGGCTGGAAGAGGTTCACGGTTCACAGAGACATGCGGGACGCCGGTGCGCCAGGCAGCGAGGCGGCTTATTGGGTGAGCCCCTCCATCCTCTGCATCAGCTGCAATTTCATCATGACTTTTTTTCCTCTGCAGTCTGAGAGAGAGTCACAGACTCGCTTCCGAAACACAGAATTCATAAATGGGATTTATCATGGTTGGATAAATAGTGGAGCTTGGGGGCACCTGCACCCCACCTGTGATCACATCGCCCCCCCCTACCTCCCCCCTTGTGTGCCCCTCCAATTGTCATTGGTTCCAAGTGTTGTCATTCGTTAAGTGCCATCAAATTGAATCAATGAGCATAAACAAAACAAAAGCATAATGAAAGAATAGAACGCTTAAATGCTTACATGGAAGTCTAAATAATCCTGTTCAACTAATCTTTCAATATCAAACAACTTTATCGGCAGCTTTTTAACCATTTTTTACTCACTGACAGCAGCTGACCAACTCAGCCATGACCAACAAAGCAATCTTATTTAAACTTGACATAAATATTCAGGCCAAACTGCTGAATTTATGCGACAAACAACGGTAAAAACACCTTAACACTTATATCTAAGATTTTACTGAAATATACATAGACATATACATACGTGAAAGAGAAAAAACTTGTCTCCAAGTTCTCATTGTGAAAAACAAAGTCATGACAAACCCAAACGAAAGTCATCCAAGCATAACGGCCTCACCCAGCTTAGCGTGCCAGCGGCTCGCCGCAGTAGCTCTTCAAGAATTTCAGGTATAAATAACAAGAAATCGGCCCGGCTGTTTGCGACGCCGTTGGAGCCCAGCCTCGGACAAAAGCGCCCCCCTCCCCCCGCCCCCCACCCCTTAAAAACCTGAGCGCGATCCATTCCGTGTGATGGGGAATCGTTAATGAGAGCTGGAAAATCGAGCCGTTGTGTAATCGGACACTGTACTGTACACAGTAAAGATTCTCCTGCCTCGCTCTCCCCCGAAAAGCTTCAGCACCTGATCAAAAGTTTGCTGAAGGTCATAAAAATTCCTCACCTTCAGTTAAATTTATGGCCGCACTCATTAGCTGAAATAAAACAGATTAATGCAAGTGCAATTAAATGTGACCTATAGGTTTAATAATGAAGTGGAGTCTACTTAAGCATGTCTTTTCTATTCTCCCCAGTCACATAAAACTCTCTTTAGGGACGGCTAGACACTGGGGGGAGGAGAGGAAAAAAAAAAGCTCCAGAGGAAAATTTGCCTCTTCTGGCTCCTGTCTGCCAACTTTAAATAAAGCAGCATATATTTGTTTTAAGAGCGAGTGTATTCCACACTGGGATGGTGTGTATTCTTTGTTCCTGCGGGCAGCGAGTTAAAATTGTTCTTTTTCAGGGAGTGAATGTTTCAGTCCCGGGGCCTTGAAGTGCTGATGTGAGATCTGCCGTTGATCTGGAGTGTTAGTCCACATCACATCGTCCTCGGGGACAGGGGGGGGGAGTGGGGAGTGCGGGGGGGGCATTAGTTCAGAGAAAAGAGGAAGCCACTACCTCATTATGCTGCTAATTTTAGGCACCAGGAAGAGCTGTTTGGAAAGTCTTGGCCCAGATTCTAAGTGGCTGGAGTGGTTGCCCACTCCGCTCCCGCTTGAAGGGTGGTGGGGATGGTGGTGGTGGGGGGGGGGGGGGATTTTTTTCCTCCTTGAGTGAGCTCAAAGAAACAATTTGCAACGTATACAGTGGGACTTCAAAAAGTGTGTTATCGCAGCCAGGCATCGGACGTGAATGATTCCATATGAAATAGCAAGTTTCTGTTTACTGTAATTAGGGGGGAATATTTTTCCATTAGGGAAGTGAAAATAAATTAACATGGCTTTGGTTGACATGTGGACCCGCACCACTTTTTTCCCCTATCTCAGTCAATTTCGGGTGCCAATTATGCCAAACAAGGCCTTTGAAACCCAAACTCTTATTGTGATGCCAGGACTTTGAGCATCTCTCGAAACACCGTCGATACAGCAAACACTGACTTTATTTCAGGCAGAGTATAAGTTCCATCGCTTCAATTTCTGGGAATTAAGTTTCACATGTTGCATCTGAACGTCACATCCCGAAAGAAAAAAAAAAGGAAAAAGAAAGAAAACGGCATGTTGTTTTACTCAGTCGTCTATTTATAGAGTGTTACAGGGACATAAAAACTTGAAAAGCACGCAGGACTCTCTTAAATCTTGGCGTCGGCTCTGTGTTGACCATAAACCTGGCAGGGGCTGCGGGGAGGGACGGCGAGTGCAAACCTAACAAACTCACAATAAACATGATGCTTGATTAATTGCAGATGAAACAAATGACACTCGGACACCGGGGCCTCGGGGAGCCCGTCGGGGAAAGGGAGCAGCGGCTGATGGGAGGCCGATGGCGCCGGAGCCCCCCTGTAAAAGTCTGCGATGGTTATTGAGACGAGGTCAGCTCAAATGTTTCGCATTATCAGAGTCGAAGAAGAAAAGGAAGGCAGGCTTTGATTGGTTCCTCTTGACAAATGTGGGAAAAGTCTGTTTCCGTACCTCTCCGGTGCTACGGGACGGTATCAGCGTTAAAAGGCCGCCGCCAAATACTTCGCAGACATCTCGTGACCCCGAACATTATCAGCGGCAGATCGTTGGACCGCCTCCCCCCTTTAGAAAACAGGCTGTTTAGAACGATTGTACAAATACACAACGTGACCTAATCGCGGTACTTTCCCGAGCCGGTGCAACAAACAGTGTTTGTTGTCCCGATTGTGGCACGTATTTAGCGCGCGGTACATCTGAGTGGCGTCCCTGCCCTGCCCTGCCGTGCCAGACCACCCACCCACACGGTGCTGAAACGCAGTCAAGAAGCAGTCATTAAACCGTTTCCCCAGGTCACTCCAAATCAGACTTGTTAAAGCTGTGAACTGGGGGAAAGAGACCCTGCTGGCAGCCGCACCGCACGGACTGACCCTGACTGATAATGCTGGAGCTCCCTCGCCGCTCTGCATCACTTCACCTTTGCATCTTTTACCTTTTCAAGAATAACCTTGCTGCTTTTCCACACAGAAACATGGAGGAATTCATGTTACTGTGCTAAAATCGTGAACACTTGTAGGGCGAGTATCGAGCTTCTAATAACTCACAAGGGAATTTGTTCTTCATTTTCAGTAGTATTTTGGTGGCGTGATTCGCAGTCTTGCTTTCTGTGCAGAGTTTGAATGATAAAACCCCAAAGACTGATCCAGTGTGCTGCTAACTGTCAGGACCACTGAAGCCAAACATTTAGCCAAGTCTGACCGTGTTTTCCATTTTTCCTTCACTGAATCGAAACTGAAGGGACAGAAAGTTCTCTCTGGATCCGCCCCCGAGCTGACCTTGACCTCTTCAGGTTTTCTTTTTTCGTCGGTTTAACTCCGCACACCTTCCTTTTGTCGGTGTATCTCCAGCATCTCCACCGTCTGTCGCCTTATCTCTCCGAGACTAAATGACAGGAATAGCCACTGTTTGCTTTGTCTCTTGTCATCATCTCTGCAGTTATGAGCGCAACGGCCACCTTGTTCCACTCGCGTGAATTCAGGGTGGATGCAACAATGGAAAGAGTCCCACCTTCTGACACGAGGAAAAAACCCCAACCAAAAAGCCGGCTTCATGCGTGCATGTTATCTGTGTCTCCATTTCTGAAACTGCAGAACTTCAAAGCAGGCAGACTTTAAAAAGATTCATCTTTGGGTTTCTTTATTTTTTTTGAAAGCACAAGTCTTTCCCTGAGTGCCGACCAACAACTTGCGAAATAGATCTACAGCAGCAAGTCCAGTTTGAAGTGTTTGAGTGCATTGCTGTGTGTAATCTTTCTTATTTCTTATCCAACACAAGCAATTAAAAGAAAAAAATGTTTTATGTTACTGCCAACTCCAACATGATGATGTCATTATTTGAGTGTTTTTTCTTTTCTTTTTTTCATGTTGTTTTAGGTATTGTTCTACTTGTTTGATAGTCGAAAGTAAAACTTAAATACTGAGTTAGCAACGTGTACTGTTCGGTCTTAAAATCCCAGCATCCTGTCCACCTTCCATCCTGGGAGAAATATGGCAATATATGATTGACAAGTAAAGACAACAAAAAACCGGCACACTTGGTCACTGATAAGTTTAAACAGTCCTGTCAAAGGTTTAAAACAAAGCGTCAAAGTGTTGGACTGAAAACCAATTTTGCGCTGCAGTGACTCACAGCTTCCACCTAAAGCACAAAAGTGGTATTTCCAAAAGTGTGAGTACTGCAACTTTAAATATTCACAGCTATGTAAATGCCAGAGAGTGTATTTTTCCCCTTTGCGTTGTTTGGATTGATGATGAATGATTCCCACCAGTTTGCAAGGTGACATAGTCCAGTTTACATTTGGATTATCAACCCTGACACGTCAGCTGCCAGAGTCGAACTGCGCTTATTCGCAGGTTCAACCATTGGCTTACGAACGGGGTGAAAGATCACCACGCAGGCGTGCACAGCTTACCGTCTCACAGCCACGGTTGTTTCTTCTGGTGCGGCTTTAGGTGCGCTGAATAGACGTCATTTGACTACTGGACCGATTTTCACACAGATAGCAGGACCGCCGTGTTTGCATACCTGAAGGAACCTGCGAGGAGATTAGTTAATTGGCATCAAAGGCAGCTATGACAGGGGCCATGGCGGCTTTTCCGTGCGTGAGCCGCACCCGGCGGCAGGTGAAGGGGAGGTTTGTGACGTGAGCCGGCGGGAGGAGTCGACACGCCGCGGGACGGACCCGGCGACGAACCGCCGGCGTTCACATGCTGCACATATTTGCAGCTCATAAACACAGCTGTGGGGGGGAGGGGGGGGGGCAGCGGCGGCTGAGATGTGGGCTACGGCTCTTTGGGCTAATGAAAATGTTCCTGCCGTGCAAGAGGAGAAGGGTTTTCATTTGAAGTAAAGGAAGCCAGGAGCAGAAGTGAGTGGAGAGACCAATCAAAGCAAAGCGTGTTACCAAATCATAGCCTTACTGCTTCTGTTTCGGAGCCAATGGCTTTTGAGTGATGGACGACCTACAAATTCAATGGGGCTTTTTTTTTTCCCTTCTTCACCATTGGGGGAATTTCTCCTTGGCAGTAGCTAAGTCCATAAATAGGTGCCAGTTTGAGACTGGTTTCTCTCGTGGTGGCGGTGATGTGTGTGTGTGGTTTGTATGAAACTATAGTTCACATGAAGGCAACGAGAAAAAATCCTGTGTGGCCACATTTTGGGGGGTTTTCTGTACTCTCGCTTTTATTCCCTCCACTCGCAACACCAATGCTGTGCGATGATAGTCCGTCTGATACCAAACATGTGTAAGGATGTCCCGTTTTAGGTCTTGACATGAAATCCCTGCCGTGCCGTCTAATCGGTGCAGGCAGACTGACAAAGATCTCTGCCGGGGCTTTTGCAGGAAGGGTCTCGCTGGTCCTCTCTGCTGCCTTTCATTTGTATGCATTACATGTTAACATGCATTCCGACAAGGATTCAGTCGGGCCGAGTCTCGTTAATTTGCGGCGAGCACGTCTGAATTGGAGTCAACAACTTGCAAATGTTAACACTTAGAGGTAATCTAGTAAGAAATTCTGCCAGAACCACAGCAAAACATCGCTGTTGATTTTTTTCCCTTCTTCTTTCGAAGAGTCACGCAACTTCTAACACGCACTCGGAGTTCACGATTGTCTTCCTGCATCTTCCAACCGATTTCCCCTTTCTGAGGGAGACGATGTGAAAACAGGCGATAGGCAGAAAGTGCGTGTGATTGGAGCGGCGAGAGTTCAGGATTCTTTTTTTAGTGGAAATCTGCAGATCAACTCCACAAAGCTTGATGTCTAGCACTTAGCACGGGCTGTTGAAAACAAAACCTTTGGTGGGCGAATGGCACATTGAAAGAACTGGAAACTACAACGGACACCAGCGGACATTCCCTCTGCAGCCTTCTGGCCCGACAGAGCGATGAAAAACATTTCAGCGATAGGCAAAACCTTTTCCACCTAACACCTAACATGTTTTTCCTTGTTTACAGTTGGGAGGACACTGCAAAAAAAAGCAGAAGTATCCAAAATAAGTATCATATAAATATTACTACGATCACAGGAGCCAGAACATGGTTCCTCTTACCTGGGAGTCGGAGCATTCACTGTATTAGAGAGAAGCGGCTGTGCATATTGCAGATGCACGGTGACGGCTGCTGCACCACGCTCTGATATGCTGCGCTGCTCAATCTGCAGCTTTATATCCAAATAGGGATTAAAGCCACAGTTACAGCGCACATTCCTTCTCAAACTGTGGGCAAAGTGCAGGCGTTTTGATTTTTTTTGTCACAACTGTAACATCCATTACTGTGTCTTTGAACAACTCTGTCGGGATGCAGATTGGAGTTCTCAGCTTGATTACATTAACATGGCTCTCACCTCGCCGCTTGCGTGTGTCGCGTCGCGCTGTCACTCCGACTTTACCCGTGAACCGCTGTCAACGTGTACGTCCACTTTTGAGAAGCCGTCACAAACCGGCTCTTGTGAAAATAATTAGACGGGGTCCGGATTGCGAAACTTGAGAATTTCCAGCACCTATTTGCTCCCCTGTCAAAGTTTACTTGAACATAAAGCGATGATTTATGAAGACGACGGGATGAATTCCTTGGCTTTTGCATCACCATGCAGGTGATTGTTCTGCCAAGACGCTCACAGCCGGGGCTTCTGAGCAAGAGTCAGCCTGCAATATGGGCCAAAGATAACGCCGCGTTTGAATGTTTTGCCCCCCCACCCCCACCCCCAGCCCCCTCCAACTTTTGCAGAAGGTGAGAAACCGAGGTACCAGCATTGCTCTCATATTTGTAAGCACAGTTGTTGGGGAGAGATACGAGGCCTGCAGAAGCTGGGGGTTGTTATAAATTACCTGCCGATGAAAGTGATAATCCTTGTCAAAACACACCCAGCTATACTGGCACAGGCACAGGCCACATCGCTGCCCATCTTTCCCTGCAAAGCTTTGTCACATTTGATTAGATCAGGATCTGGCTGTGGTTGACTTAGGGGCAAAACACGGGAGTCGCATTGGATCCGTATTAGTGCGTTTCCAACGCGGAAGCGCTGCCTCTTCGCCACAGGTAGAGCAACGGAGCCATTCCAGGAGAGAATCCAAAAGACAATGACCTCGGGTGTGTACATGCTAGTTTTGAGACTGTAACAAAAGAGGGTTTTGTCGTGGCATTCAGACCCAGGTTGGGCTTCACTGTGTGAAGCCTACATAATCTCCCTGACTACAAATCAGCCAAAAGTGTGCGTGCGTGCGTGCGTGCGTGCGTGCGTGCGTGCGGGCGTGCGTGCGTGCGTGCGTGCGTGCGTGCGTGCGTGCATGCGTGCGTTCGAAACGTTTCAGAATCGATAACAGATACTGGACACTACCCATTGCTTTTATTTTGAAGGCTCATGCTCTTGTTTGTTGGTGACAGTGTGTGTTTCTGTCAGTCTTTGGCTTCACTGTGATGTGTTGGCGAATCAAAGATTGGAGAGGGATTCAAATCAGCCTGAAACTGCCACAGCAACTTCACTTGATCACTCCTTACATTCCTAAACATTAGTCAGTTCCAGAATTTGTGTGAAAGTGTCAATTCTACTCCGCTACAAACTTATGCCTCTTTTTTTTCATTATTTCTTTTCCAAATTTAAAGTGAGCATGCTGGGAAGAGCTTTGCTGTGAGCCTTCACATATGGGCTCCTGTGTGTACGGTATTTAATTGGAGGGAGGGAAATCCCCCCCCCTCCTCCTCCTCCCCCCCATGTGAACTCACTGTTAAATATAATCTGTCAAACAGCTTTTCGAGGCCTTTTAACAATTTCCTGGGTCAACAAGAGACAATCTGTTTCTGCCGCTTTAATGGGGGGGGGGGGGGGGGGGGGGGGGGGGGGCTCGTCACACGAAGGCCTTGGAACGGAGTGGCATCATTTGGGGATTAATGACTTTGTTTAACGTGCACGCATGCTGAAAGACTCTGGAAAAACCGCCATATACCGAAACACATTAAAGGCTGGCTGAGAGCGCGCCGCACTTTTTAACAAACTCGAGCATTTTTTTTTCCTTCTTCTCTCCCCCCTTTTTCTTCCCCCCCAAATAGCCAGACATGTAACCACGTAATGACTGTGATAAGTCCACTTTATCAAGCCACAGAAAACGCTTTGAGGTTCTGTAGATAATAATTAAGATGATGCAGTCGGGCCGGTGCTTGCAGAGGGCAACTTCATGTTTAATTGCTTAAATCAACATGATAAGATGCTCTTTAAATGTCTGCGTGGCTCTGACAAAGCGCGCTGACATTTCGCGCAGGCATTCACTGTTTACTTATTCAAGACCCTCCATTACAAAGATCAAATCAGCAGCGAAACATCAAGATGGAGAACAATGTGGCTGCACGTAGGGGTCTGTTTGATGTGTGTGGAAACAGGGGAAAAGAAAGGCGGCAATTGCGATGAATCTACGGACGACTTTAGAACGCTTGTGGTTGAAGCGAGAAATATTGGGAAAGCTCTGAAAAAGATCGGGGCCTGGGCGCTCATATCATCCGACTCTTACTCATCGGACTGGACTGCTCAGCATAAACACAATCTCATAATCATTACCATTACAGATGAAAGGCGAAGCCCAATTAGAGTGGCTCCAATTGCCGCAATTAAATAAGTGTGGTTGGATGATAATATCTTTTCTCCTCCAGAAATAAAGAGAAGGACGGCAGCATCGAATAATCATACAATCAAAAACAATCACGTCGGACTTTGAAGTCGCTGTGCTGCAAAAAAAAAAAAAAAGAATCGTACAAATACATCTGGTGGAGAAAATGCTGTGTGCCTGGACCCGGCCGGCAGGCGCCGTCGGCCCCGCTGCACCCGCGGGGCCAACGGGGTCGAGGCCCCGCTTGCTTCCCGTGCCGCCGGGTTGCCGGGGACACCGGTGCGTTCTCCCACCCACCGAGCTCCCCCCCCCCCCCCCCCCCCCCCCCCCCCCCCCCGCTGCAGAGCGCCGGAGTCCGCAGGCCTTTCACTGCCATCCAAGAGTCGTCCCGTGATCCCGCCTGTACATCAAAACCAGCTGAGCGCGAGTGCGGCGCGGCGAGCACTCGTGCTCGCACATAATGTGTAGCTGACTGCTACTCTTGCAAGCAATTGAGCACTGTGGAAACAAACACGTTATGCATGGAACAAAACTTCTCTGCGTCACTCACAGAGATTTAGGCGGCTTGGCATTAAAAGTGGCTGTTTTAAGTTGACTATCTTTAGCAGAAACACGACAGAATCTTTAAACATAGGGAAGCAAAATCACCCTCAAGACAAAAACTCACAATCACGACTCACCTCTTCATTTCTTTTTGAGGTGACATTCTCCAGCATTA
>JASSRZ010000051.1:1883431-1898736 GCA_032164315.1 Malacoctenus gilli | reverse complement strand
GATCACTGTGTAAACAAACATGGTATGAATGGAACAGAGCTGCGTTGTGGGGGGGGGGGGTGGAAGGGGGGCGGGGGGGGGTGTTTCGGCCTGTGCAGCATTTGAGAAGGCTGCGAGGGGACGTTTTAAGCATTTGGAGTTGATTTGGAACGTTCGTTCGCCGTCGCATCGTTCCGCCGGCGCTCGCTCCTCTGTGTCAAGCGCAGGCTGTCCATTTCACAGCTGAAGAAGCAGCTCACGGGACAGTTTTCCAGCTGGGCTGACATCCAGTGTAGTTCCCCTTTACCCTGTGGACTGGAGGAGCACTCACGCATGCCAAACAGAATACACCCTGATTGCAGAGGATCAGGACGGCAGATATACCCCTTCAGTTGTCGGACCTGACCGGAGCAAGCAAGCATCGCAACCGATTTTGCTATCTGAAATCGGCACCAAATGCCAACGTGGACGTATCTGGACGGGAATAATTATCATGGCGATGGTTGTGCAGCTGCAGGAAACGATAGAGGGCAGTTAATGTGCCAGTCGGTCACGGGTTTCCCCTCTTTCATGGCCATGAACACGTTGGGCAGATCAGTTGTATTAGAATGTTTCTGATAGTTGTAGAACTACGAATTTGGTGTTTTCTTTCACTAAAGTTTCTTACAAGTCCCCTTACGAGACCCCACCCACAGATCAGCTCTGAGAAAGGCTGTGGACCCCCCTCTCTGATCTCTGATTGACCCAAAGATTTCAATAAAGCTTGGCCACTCTTACTAGCGTCCAAACACGGGAACCTTCAAAATAAAAGCACTGGGCCTTTTCCAATGTCTCCTCTAGTTTCTCGAACCTTTTACCTCAGCGCGGCTGGCAGAAGCATCTGGAGATGAAACAGCTCCTCAAACATGAGCACTTTAAAGGGCATTAGAGGACAGTTCCGTGCTTTGAACCCCCCCCCCCCCCCCGTCGGAAAAAAAAACTTGATCAAATGTCCGATTAAGGACGACCAGAAGTGGAAGTTTATTGTTGCAAAGCTGAGAGGTTTTAATCACAGACCAAAGGACTGTGGGATTTGCTTCTGCTACTGGTCTGAGCAGCCCTTTTTTTTTTTTTTTTTTTTTTTAACTGTGTTTACACAGACCAGCCAGTTTCTTGTTGGGTTTACTTTAGAACCAGCATGTGGGTTACAGACATCTCCAGGGCCGGGTAATCGCTCGAGCTTTCTCGATGATTTGTTTCATTTACCCGATGCCATAACAAAAGCTACGGGAGCAATCATGGCTTGAATCAAACAAATGAACAGTCAGCATATGAAAGGAAAGAGGGAAGACGTATACTCGGAAGGTTGTGAGAGTTTTCCTATTGAAGGACCTAAAAAAAGAGAAACAAGTGAGAGAGATTTACTGTTTGGAAACAAACATAAAACTGTTTTTTTTCTGAACATCCTTCCTGATCTTCCGTGCCGTGTTAGCGACGATGCAGGGGTACACCGACCCACGTCCGGCGAAATGCAGTGCAGTTGTACTTCCATCCCTTCTTTGGGGGGGGGTTTAATCTGTCACCAATTACGAGCTTTGACAGAAGTGTGAAGGAAATTCGTGAAATTGCCTCAGGGCTGCCCATGGCCCACCTAACCACAAACAGACCGTGCCCGACATTCTCACAACAGGTAGACTCGGCAGCCAAAAGCACAACGGAGAGGTGAAAGTTTAGCTTAAGTTACTTCAAATAGGAAAATGCTGTCGGGGGGGCCTTTCATGTCCTTGACCTCGACACTTTGTGTTGCTCGGCTGAGAATTGAGCGTGAAAAAAGGGGTTTTGATGATGATGTCACGAGGTCCTAACTTGATTGCTCTTTCTCCACCTTCCTCTGGGGCATCCTTCCTACATCCTGTAAAGGGACACGATTCAATACAAACATGCCCACACAAAGCACTACAAACACCGGGTAACTTACAGTGACCGGTGTCTTTTTTCTTCTCAGGAAGACGCGACGTGAGACACCTCCACATGCTCTGCTGTCCAAGTCAAACACAGGGCAAGCCAGCATGTCAAATGACACCTGGTATCTGGTGTTATACAAATAGACTGTATTGTAATAGCACTGCTGTGTTCCTGGATGAAGAAACCAACAAACAGGCAGCAAAGACGGAACGCTGTCACCTTGTTTGCTGGCTGCGCCTTCGATTGTGCCAACCCTGAAAGACGCAGCACATCTAATTGTCCTAGATCTTTGCGTTGCATCCATAACATACTTGTACAAAGGCCTTGGCTGATTGACCTTGGCTCATCAATGGCACTACATTTTCAGCAAGGAAGAGAAAAGCTGTAAATTGATGTTTTTCTTCTCTCATGGAGCCTAAATTTCACTTCCAGCCCACTGTGAATCACTCAGATGGAGGCCGAGTTGTGAGCGGAGGGAAATTTAGGGATTGAATCCATTTTTGGGGATGATATTGTAACAAAACCTTCAGGATTCGCCGCGCAATTTAACAACTCGCCATAAAACACTCTTGCTTGTGAAGAGCCAGAGGACTTAACACTGAGAAATCCGGTCGTGGACGACCACACAACATTTTCCACCCTGACTGAGCTGTTTTGTTGCTGGCAGCGTTATTAAAAGCTGTCAGCGCTCCAGTCCTTCGCTACCGGGCCTCTGACTCATTTGACTTCGGATTGACTCTAAGTATTTTCAGGGTAGGACTCCAATTGTCATTACGTCACGTGAACGGCGCCCCGAATCGCTGGACGTCTTCTGTAGAGAGGTATGGAGGAGAAGCATCGGCCGGCGCCTCGATGCCACGCAGCCACGTCGGACAGATTTTCTTTGTTTTCATATTTGCGGGGTAACTCACTTTTCGGTGGCAGGGTACTTCCTTCCTGACCTTCCTTCCTGACTGCTACAGAGTTTCTGTGTGTACCTTTCTGCATGTCTCCGGGCTCATTTCTGAATATGGCCTTCTTCGGTGCAGAAAATTGCATTACAGCGCAGGCAGGGGAGTATATGAAAGCCGAGTGTTTTCTCGGCTCGGCTTACCGTTCCCGTCGCGGACAGGTAACCCGATCTTTTATCCTTAACGAGGACATATTTCATGGCAAATGCGCGCTCACCTCACCTCACTCGGATCGCGGCGCTGTTCTCTCCCCCCTCCCCCTTGATCAGGACAAGCGATACCCGCGCCACGCAGCTTTCCAAGGCCGAGGGCTTAACGTGAAATACGGTGGAAGAGGAAATAAGCGCGGTGGAGCTGACGTGCGGCGGGCCTCTCCGTCTTTGAGGTCTGCTTCTAAACCCGTCGCCCGGACTGACAACCGACTGAGCCGCGCGGCGAGAAATCTTTCCTGTTGGCTCCGCTCCATTTGCACACATCCGTCCGTGCCGGGTTGGAGTGTTTGCGAAATAAAGCTAATCACCGCTGTATCTTTTGGAGAGAGAAAGAGAGAGAGAGAAAAAAAAAAACGCAGGGCAGAGGAGGAAAAAACACCCTAATGGCATCAGGATCTGGTGTTCATTTGATAGTTCTGAACGCGGGCGGCTCACCTGGTTCACATTTGGCAGCTCGCCCTCTGATCAGAGCGGCTCTATTTTATTGGGAATCTTGTTCGTATATTCCCGGGCGCTCGGTCCCCCGCTGACCTCTGACAGCTCCCGTGGGGCTGTCGGGGCGCATCCAGGAAGTGGCGCCCTGTGGACACGGGACTCAGACAGCTCGCCGTTTTTTGGGGGGGGGCAGTTTGCGCTGGCATTACGTTTTGTCCCCCCCCCCCGGTGATCCAAGAAGGAAGAGGAGACAGTGTGTCACCACTCAACTGTGAGAAGCTGTTTGACTTCTGATGAAGAGGTGTGGCTGCTGAGCCACATGCTGGCTGCAGTGGGACTGCACTGGGTTACACAACAGCCTGGTGAGGGAGCAGTATTTTACACGAGTATACACACCCAGGTACTACAGTTAGCAACGAGCGTGTAGCCTCGACCAGTGTGTGTTGACAGTAATCTCTACGTTTATATCATTTACTGTATAATTTATGTCTTATCTTATTTCACTGACATGTTTTTCTTTTTCATTTATTATTTTGCAAACTACTTTGGTGGAGGGTTTTTCTACTCAGCACTTATGTGGAGAAATAAACTTAAACAACTGCACCTCGGCCAGCCTCTGCCAGGCATCTGGTCCGGCAAAAAAAAAAAAGCAAACTGCCGTTTTTACGGAGCCTCTTAAAGACGGCAGTCAAACGTTGGTTCTTCCCGGTCCTGCCGGAGCCATCGGTGGCAGTAAAACGGCGCGGTGATGTATTGAAAGCGACACGGTGCTTTAGATAAGGCTGGCAAATCCCTCAGTATTACCGTGCTGCAGCCACAATGGCGTAATGATATCCTGGCAGCGATCGAGTGCGTCTCACTCCAGAAAAAAATACTTTAATGAGAGAAGTGTTGAGTTTGAAATCGGCACAGTGAGAGTTTTGCTTTCACTTCTTACTATTTTGGTGCGGTCACATGGAACAGTCCACATGTTGACAATGGGTTTTTTTTGTACTTTCATAAAAATACACATATACTTACCTAAAGTAAGTGATTTCTCACCTGTCAATCTGACAGCTTGGAGGCAAAAAGACAGTGAAGCCAAATACTGGGAAGAACACACCTTCCAACAAAACAAAAAGCAGGAGTTTCAAAATAAAAGTACTGGGAGGTGTCCAAGATCTGCTCACAAATAAAGATGGTGTATATTTGTGCCATGCCTTTGAAATGTGTAAATTACATTTTGATGATCCCGCAACAGAAATCCCCAGGGGCCCCCTACTGTGTTTTCTGGTCCCACAAGGGGGTCCCAGACCCCACACTGGGAAGGAAGGGGAAATGAAGGGGACGAACATCTGAGTGGGTTTCAGACTGAAAGAACACGATGGAGATGCAGGACAGAAACTGTTTATGAGTAGACATGGCGAAAAATTAATATAGCAGATGTTATGTTCACGGACAAAAACATCTTTATCCAAATGTGTCCCATCTTTAAAACGCTTGAAATTGCAACAGCATGTCAGTGTGAACGAGACACGAAAACGATTGCCTTAAATAACACCTAAGTATCTCGAGCTTACACTCTGTCTTTCATTCTGTTTGAAAGAGAATCTGCCACAAATCTGACTGTGTGATCTATTATCCACTGCTGTAGTTCCTTCAGTCATTGCTTGGCCAACTCAGTGTGTTTTTTTTTCCTGAGGAATAAAACACAGTAAATCACTGGAGTGCCCGCAAAGCTCAATCTTGCAGCTCTCTCTCTCGCTCTCTCTCTCTCTCTCTCTCTCTCTCTCTCTCTCTCTCTCTCTCTCTCTCTCTCTCTCTCTCTCTCTCTCTCTCTCAGGAACAACCCAAATCCATGCGAGATGTAGAATAGTAAATAATAGCCTTGGACTTAGCGGGGATAGACCCTGACACTGGGTCGCTGCTTCGCTTCAAACGTAACGTTCCTTTTTCCCTGACATGGATCACTGGCCTGATGTAAAGCTGGCGCTCTGTTCTGATTTAGACTAATAATTTATTGCATCTGGCATCAGGGTCTGCACAACAAGACCAAAGGCACAGCGCAAGCTTTCAAAAAGAACCTGATATTTCGGCACCCTAATCAGTTTAAGATGACCCTCCGTCTCTGCGAGAAAAACATCACTCGCTCCATCCGGCAGACAAAACATCTTTCGAGACTTACAGAACCATTAATACAGACATAATCACAGGTCTCTTCCAGCGGATTTTGCCCTCAGAGGGAATTCCTCTCCAGCGAGCGCCTGACTCCCTTCAAAGCCAAAGTGTGACTTACAAATGGCTCCCCGTGAATGAGTGACGGAGGACAAGAGAGATGGCCGACATCCCCTCGGTGGAGGATTCCTTTTTGCTCAAAGGGGAGACATTCACGCACGCACTGACGCGCGCCGCGATATTCAAGGCTCGCTCTGTTCTTTCTGTCCGCTTCTTTATGATTTAAAACACCCCAAGAGACGTCGTCTGAAGCCCCAATTTAGAGAGCTTCAGTACATTTGACGAACCACATCCTGTTTGCTTCACCTTCACGGCATCAGGAACGCTGGCTCCAGAGTGAGGAGCGCCCGCGCGCTATGACGCCATCAAAGCAAGTTCGGAGCTGCCTTTTTCGAAAACAATGGCGCAACAGCTAATGTGGCTCATTGAAACGCTCGGCTGACCATGAATGGCCACATACCCCCCCCTTCACCCCCCCGCCCCCTCCCCTCCTCCCACCGGCTAAAAGTCAGACTAAGTGAAGGTGAGACTGTGTCACTCCGGCTGGCGCCCGGCTTCACCTGAGTCAGTTACCTCACGGTGGTGCCACAGCTTTCGTCCTACTGTATCGTGCTGCAAAACACACACACGCACAGACAGCAAATTCCTTGAATGCATAATGTTTTCTTTTGACATGTGATCAAGTTAATTCTTGCTTGATGTTCTGCATTTTACAGCCAGAACTTTACCTGGAATTCATCGTTCAGTGTGTATCGCGCCAATAATGCCTGTCGTTAATTCACTTGGAGCATTTCTTCTCTGAAACGGATCGTCGTGATGCACTGCTGAGGTCGTTCATGTGTGTTTATTTTCTTGCATTTATGCATGCGTACCGCAGGGAGTGTGCTTTGCCCTCTGGCAGCCCACAACGACAGGGAGCGCTGAGCCGTGGGCCGCAGGCTTTGGGCAGCTGTTGGCAAAATTACACAGCATGGTGAGATCAACCGAGGGTGACCCGACTCACTGAGAGCAAACAGGCAAACACGGTGTGGTCTGTCATGCTGAGATCTTCGGGAATATTTGGGGGTTCAGGAAGTTCTCAGTTTGAAATCCATTTCAATCGTCTCAGTTTTATTTCATTTATTCAACGCCTTGGTCCCAGCTTCAGTGGTTTATTCTCACAAGCAAAGCTTGGTCAGTCCGAGGAAATTATAGTTTTATCACATCTATTTCCATACTAAAATATTTAGCTTTGGAAATCCATTTTGAGGATAATTCCTCTTTTGGAAGCTTCGCTCGGTGAAAAACAATAGACGTATGTGATTTAAAGCAGTAAAATTCCAAACTTTATTTTCCACTTACTTCTCTTCCTGACTGTTTTGCTTCCTCCGTATTAATTGAGTAAATACGGAGAGCACTTGCATTAGAAAAGAAATGTGAACCAGCTCCTTTTTTTTTTACATGGCCAGAAATATTTTAATTGATGTTTTTGTATTTACCAAGCTGCAAGTTGAGCATTGAAATGAAATAATGCCTTCCACTTGTGCCCCAGAACAACCCCAAAATGCCCGTAATTAAGCTATTAACTTGAAACAAACACAAATGTTGGTGGAGAAACAGGGGGACAAAAGGAATCTTCCCTTTTTTGTTCCATTTTGCAACGTTCTAATGATATGAGCACCTAATAAATCAATGGGAAAAAAAGGCATTTTCCCAGAAAAGTTCTGAATATTACAGATTTCTGTGAAGCCTTATAAATAACAATCTGTCTTCCTGGGACACCGTTCTCAATGCACGTGCATCGCTCCTTCTCTGGTGGGACCATTAAACCATCAATACTCCCACCTACTGGCCAGTGCTCGGTAGTGTGCAGCTCTGCAGGTCCCCCCCCTCCCTCCCTCCCTCCCTTTTCCCTCTCTTTTTCACTCCGCCGCCCACCTCGAAGGCTCCTCTTCCTGCTGAAGGAATGGTAAAGTGATCTGTTGGTCCCTAAGTGCTTTTTGCTGTCAGCGGTGTTGACGTGGGATGCAATAGAAACCCGGCCGAGGGCCACCTTGATGGAGGAGACCTGTTGGGCCCAGCAATGTACACACTGACTCCCACACACGTCAGGCTTGACATTATGTTCTGTTGATTTGTTTTCGCCATTCCAATCTTTTTCTCGCTTGGTTTCTCTTCAGGTTTCTTCACCTGCAAAACAACAAACACATTGACTGACTCCTCCCTTTATTTCACTAATTGCGACGACAACGCGTGGACGCGTCCGAGCGGCGATCCTCTTGGGACCAAATCAATTAAAACGATGAACCCATCGGCGTGTCGTCTGGAACGGGAATGAGTGCGAGGGGCATTTTCTTGCGCCCGCGCTGTAAAAACGGCTGTTTTTCTTTCCATCAACCGCCGTCCTGGACGAGAGACATATTTCAAGGCCCCTCCGGAGCGACGGACTGTATGGGAAACCCCCCCCCCCCCCTAACTGGAGGAGGAAGCCTTGGACACAAACAGAGGAGAGTTGGGGACTACCTGCTGTTTAAACAGATAGCCGGGGCCTGTGTGGCCGGGGCCGGGGGGAAAAAAAAAAAAGGGAAAGGGCCCCCTGAACTTCGCTCCACTTCAGACGTTTAAGAGTCCCAGCGATGGCTTCGGGAGCCCCCTCCTGAGAAATGAGCAACTATTTGGCCAGAGCTGCCCTCGGATCCCGGGGTGGACCTCCAGCGGCGGCGCAGATCCCCTCCTCGCCGATTGGTCGGTGGACATGCGGGGCGTCCTCCGGGGAGCTGATGCTTGGGTGGTTCGGGAGATTGCCGGGCAGCCGCGCAATTACCATAAATAAGCTCGGAGGGGAATTACTTAATGTCTGTCAGCCTCTCGCTGAGTATACAAACTATGGAGAATATCTACTGTTGCAGCCGTTTATGGGACCAAATGCAAACAAGGAAATGACTGAACTTGAATATCTTTGCAAACGAACCACTTTAAAGCTGATATGTACGATCACTCGACGGTAGGAGGGCGATAAAATGCTCCGTGGCTGACGCCGTGCTCGCAAAAACACCTGTAGCCCCACCAGGAGGAGCCCTGAACTTTGTACAGTGTGTGGGGCCCGGGGCCGCGACTCCCTCCGGGGGCCGAGCCAATGACTGGCCGGGGACCCGGCGGAGCAGTTGTAAAAATAGATGAGAAACAAGGATACCTGCACAGAGACGCTTCGCACACAAGTCTCCCATGTAGGAGGAATGGGGGGGGGGGGTGAAGATGAATTGATTGTTGCGTGATGAATGAGGGAGGCGAGATCTCCACGAGCCCTCGCTCCGCCGACGCGAACAATCTCGTGCTTGTCCGAGGTTTCCGGGACACTTTGAGAGAGAAAAAAAAAACAAAAAACGTTTGTTCACGCCGCTCACGTCGCCCAGATGGACAGAAACAAACGCGTCGTATTGATACGCGGCTGCCCGGCCACCTAGGCTCTTTTTTATTGCTCCCCGTTTAAGGTTGACAGGAAAGCCGCATTTATTTAGAGACGCGTGAAAGTGTCAATAAGCAAAAGTCTTAATTGGGAGCCAACAAACCTCCCCCTCGACAGTAACTCTGTTATTCCAAGCGCCCTTGCCCCTGCATTTCCTCCTGCCGACTGTGGTCATGTGCTAATCATAATATATTAACTGGCCATACAGGAAGCCGCGTCCCACTGTGCAGTTGGAGTTACCGTGTGTGCCTTTCGGCTTTTAAAGGCCATTTAAGGTAAAGGCGGCGGAGATGGGCATTTTTTCTTTTTTTCTTCCTTTTTCCCCTAACTGGTCCATTTGTTTGTGGATGCCAGACGACCTCGGCCACTGTTGAACACAGCTGCTTTCACCCTGGAACTCCACCTTTCCGAAGAGAAACAATTTTATAGAGACGCGGTGACATCATTTACACGAACACGTTGTTTAAAACCCAAGAACGTCCCGTTGTATATTTGATTTGGCGCCGGCCACCTCAGCTGACCGATACATCACAAGTCCCGAGCTACGACTATTTAATGTAGAATCTCCAAAACTCACAAATGCAGTGTGACCAAATGTTCCAGAGATGTACCAGTATACTAAACAGGCCATATATCTCGGCGCTCTCTCCAAACAGAAATAGATTTTCAGTGAATTGTTTGATAAATTTGGTCGAGCTTTTTCCAGCCATCCTTATTGGAGCTCCTACTGTTTTTCTGGCTGTTGGTGGCCTAAGCCCTAATCACCCTCTGTTCCCTCAGAGGCCATAAATTACTCCGATGAGATGGTGCTTTGTGTTCCTACTGCTGGGGAGCGGGGCGAATTCACAGCGCCATATTTTGACAACCCGTACTTTAAATCATTGTTTTATGACAGATGGGAAAACTTCTGCACTTTCACCGGCCTGATTTATGTTCATTTGGGTCTGGAGGACACTATAATTTGCGAGTAATGTGAAAACAGATGGATAGAGAGATACCAAAGGGTACGACTGACCTATACATTCTCAGCGCAGCTTGCAAATGGCATCCATATGCTGCGAGAGCCCTTCCAGTTACATCTCCATTACCATGTGTGTGTGCGTGTGTGTATGTGTGTGTGTGCACGCTGGTCAGTGTCTGTGCGTGTGTTTGACTCTTACATGTTTGCTGTGTTTTAAACTAAAACTATAAAACATGAAAAAATGTATATATATGAATGGATGCAATTTTTCTGAAGAAGGCTATTAAATCATGCTGAGCATTTATCACCATTGAATTCAGCAGTGTGACACATTTCATGTTGCTTGTTTTACGAGTGATCCAACACGCGAGTGGCAGCCACTCATTTGGGCGCGTTTAACATGTACGAGCAAATACTCTAATCACTCGTCCTTGGTGTTTTACAGCGCGGCTAGGAGGAGGAGGAGGAAGGAAAAAAGGAAAATGCAAGTGAAATAATTTCGGCCGGCGCTGGACTGGATTTCCTCTCTGGTCAGATGTCAATTTGGAGAAATTACAAAGCCGGTCTGCTTCATTTCCAGCGCCGCAGGTCACGTAGCAAGGTCATCCGCGAGAACCCGCTCCGAGCGGCCGATCCGCCGCTCTCATCCCGCGCATCGAAATCGCGTCTGACGCCCTCCGTCAGGATCACGCACGTCTTCCAGGTTAATACGCCAGGCTAATGGGAAGCTGCTGCCGCAGTGTCCCGTTCAGGCCGGCCCAAACATCCCCAACTTGGGCGCTTCCCACATGAGGTATCAAGCGGTTATTAATGAGCTGCGGTGATTAGCGCCACCTGTCAGGTTGGGATGCGAGGACGCACGTTTCCAGAGGAGAGCGAAAGATTGATAAGCTCTTGCTCGGCGTCCCGCCAGCAAGTGGAAGGTAATCTGTGAGGAAACAAGAAACTCAAAATATATCATGCACAGCCTGGGAGCGGTGGATGACTCGTGTTTTATGGCTTTTCCAATGAGGCAGGACAGTATGTGAGTGAGCAGTGTCTGGTGCAGCCATTGTATTCCGGCGAGGAAAGGGGGGGTGGGGGGGTGGGGGGAGGACCACCCACACGAAGCCGGCGATGAAGTAAATACTGTTGCGCTGGCCACGTCCCCCCCTTCCCTCGCTCGCAGAGTAAACTGTGGTCCGACGGCAGGGCTCTGCTATCTCAGCTTGCCTCCAGATCACAGGGGCCAGAGTCTCCCACCGAACCCCACCCCCCACCCCCACCCCTCCTCCACCACCACCACCACCACCTCCGCCTCCAACTCCCTGCCCTCCCCGTCCTGGTCAGGAAGCCGGGGCTCATAGCGAGCCAGTGTCTCTGGCTTGGGTTGAGCTTGGCGGAGCCCCGGCGTCTTTCAAGCCGAGGACAAACCGCGTACGCCCCTCTGGAGCCCAAAGGCGAACGCGCGGCCCAGAGGGAATGAGGTGCCTACAGACGTCCGTGTCACAGGATGACGCCCTTGGGGTTTTTTTTTTTTTTTCCCCTCCTCCTCCTCTCTCCTAATGCAGGACATCAGGCCCGGGTTCACCATGGGACGGCGCCACATGTTCGCGATGATCCTCGCACAGGGCGCGAACCCCTTTTCAAGTAGCAGCGCTGTCGTCACACGGCCTAATCTATGTGAAAAACGCCGAATTGTCACAAGTAAACTGATCCCGCCAAATCTCCTGTGTGCTACATACCACAGCCCCATAATCATATCCTCTCTTCTTTTGTTTATTTGGACTGTTTGGACATCAGACCTTTTCGAGGGGGGAATAATATCCCAGGAGCACGGAAAAACAGCCGGCCAAATGGAGGTCTTTGATTAGCGCGGTCGCGTTGGACCGACAGGAAAGCCCTGTTTTCGTTGTTTTCTCACGGCTGATTGCGGCGGCCATTAGGAGTCGGCCCGTTGTTTGTTGGGAAGAGCGAGTCGCGTCGGCGCGGACCGTGGGGCAGAAAAACGGCGGCGCTCGGCTCTCTTTTCGCTCCAACCGGACTGCACCTCTGACCCACTTCTGAAAGCCGCGCAAAGAAACCGCCGACATGACAGCGACAGTTATATGCGAGGAGTTTGTCCGTACAAATCGGCGCTTTATTGGTCTTAGATGATAGTGTCGACCGCAATGTCGTTTGCTTTCATAATGATTTACTGCTGCCTGGTGGGATGAGCTCAGTGAGTATGTGCGCTTGGCTGCCAATTTCACTTTTTCCTCTGTTTCTTTTTGGTCTTTGTGGGCCCGGGAGGTTTCTTAACTGTTACAGAGCCATTTGGCCCGGAGGCCAGGCAGTATAAAGCTGTATTTGGCAGGAGACCTCGCTGCGCCTCCAAAAATAAGAGAGAGAGCCGGCCGAACATATTTGTCTATGTCTGCATGTGTGTGTGCGCGCGTCCACATGTGTGAGACAGGCGAGAGACAGAGAGCCGTACCGGCCCAGTATGACTGGCACCTAAAAATACGAGTGGGTATCTCGCAGTAAAAACCAACCTGCAGTTTAGCAGAACATACAAATTTGAGTCGAGTTGTCAAGTCCTCTCATTAAGCTTTTATATTGCCCGTACAGACTGTAATTTGTGTATTTAGCCAAGGCCTTTTGACCGTCAAAGAGAGAAGGAACGACAGTTTCACCGGTGTCTCCCAACGTGGACGCAGTGTTAATGTTTCGCCAGCTGTGGTGACTCCTACCTGCAGCTGTGCCTGCTGGGAGCCATCTTGAGGAAATGTTAGGGAGCTGAAAAAAAAAGAAAAAAAAAAAAAGTGGCGCCCTGACCGGGCCACTGCTGTTGTTTTAAAAGGGAAAGAGGTAAGGACAGCCCCTCCTCAGAGACCGGTGGTCTGACCCGGGGACCAACGGTCAGGGACGTGAACCACAAAGATCAGGCACTGGGCCGTGTCTTTATAGAGGGGTTTCAGCAAGGTGGTGGTGGGGAGGGGCGAAGGTAGGGGGAAGGTGGGGGGTGCAACATCTGGGCGCAGGTGACAGTTTGAAGATTTATTCTGCAAATCAAAATCTTCAAGAATAGTCATTTCATCTAATGAAGTAATACAACTTGAAATAAGATATTTCTCTTGAAAATATGCCAGATATGTTCAAAAGGCCTTGAAAACCCCCAACAATGTCCTAATATGTGATTCTTGAAGAAAGCTTTTATTAAGGTGATCTTCTGGATAATAATAATAATAATAATAATAATAATAATAATAATAATAATAATAATAATAATAATAATAATAATAATAGTTATTGTCATTAATTGAAAGAAGAAAATGATTCATTCAGAAAAAAAATAATTTGAAGGATATTTTTCAAGGCCATTAAAGTCTTCCACACTGCCTTTATCAACAGACTATTAGTAGTAATAATAACAATAATAATAATAATAATAATAATAATAATAATAATAATAATAATAATAATAATAATAATAATAATAATGATAATTTTTAAATCACAGGTCCCCATTTGCACCATAATAGCGGTGTAATGGTTTAATGCATTTGTGTTCAGTTGGGGTTTGTTGAAAGTGTTGCTATATGTTCTGATTTTGCAGGGAACACTGTCAGAAACATTTCCTCGAGATCAAAAAGTAGAGCTTATTGCGCCCTCTAGTGGCCACTGGGTGCTCTACGCCACTGTGCCATATGGAACTGGTTTGCATCAGTGGTTAAATATGCTGCACCACACGATATTGGGCATGTTGGGCAGAATTCGTGGCCTCCCCCCGCCTGCAAATCATACGATGCAAAAGCTGGTCGCACGAAGCCAAGTCTGATGCTCACTTTTTGCCGGTAATTGTGTCAATCTTGCAGCGGGGGTCATATTAAAAAGGAAGCCGGCCACCGCCAGGTCTAAACATTATATTTATTGCCGTCATATCCAAGCTGCTCCGTGTTTTCCTGGCGTGAGTCATCCCACTGACAGACCATCCAAATGAATAAATTAGCCCGGTAATTGTTCCGCGTTTTTCTTCCAAATGGCAGAGTGACATAATGCACAGTGGATGTGTTTCATGGCAGCTCTGCAGAAGGCTGCAGTAGCTTTAGCTTGACAGACCCCCCCCCCCCTCCCCCTTTTCCTCAGCAGCACTGATGGACGCCGCAAATCCACCTCTATCTTTCACCCTCGCGCAAACTTTTATGGGCGGCGTTGTGAGCACAGAGGGGGGCTTGCCCGAGGCCGGGCCGCCCGCCTGCGCGGCACACAAGCGGAGCCCTGTTCCACTGTTTTCTCTGGCCACCCTGAAACACGGCACCGTTACATCACCCGCCATTTCTCTTTCAACAGGAAAGTGCCATTTATGTTGCGCTGGCCCTCCCTCGCAGCGCATCAGATAGTGATCCCATCATGTAAAGCCATTTGTTTGGAGACACCGCGGTGGTGGTGGTGGTGGTGGTGACCACCCGGGTTTAAAGCGCGGCCCTGATGACTTTTCCAATCGCTCCTCGCGGGCTGGCAGGCTGAGCCGAGTGGAGAGCAAGGCCTCGGTCCCACACACCCTTCCAGAACCAGACCCCAGATCAGCCGGGCCTCATCCCGACCTCCCGCCCCCTGTCGTGTTTGTTCTTCCTCACCTTGACTCTGTCAGAGCCCGCCATCTGACGTGGAGGTCAGCGGGGGAGGAAATGGCAATCCCAGCTGAGGAGGAGGAGGAGGAGGAGGATATAACCTATTAACTTTCTCATCTGTGGAAGGGAGCAGGATCACTCACGGTCCTCTCTCCTCGCCGGTGGCTGATTTCTTTCCCAGAGGACCCCCGAAGTTCATGTTGCACTGGACTTTTTTTCCCCTCATGTCCACGTGCGCGCGTCACATGCGAACAAGGAAATCTCAACATATCAATCACGCCAGTGAGCACTGACGTTTCAGGAAGTTTTTGCATGTTTTTGTTGTTTTTTTCGTTGTTTTTTTTGTCTGAAGGCAGCAAACAGTTTCCGGCCAAAGGGTTGAAACCGGCTCCCCCCCTTCCCTCAAATAAAAGTTGGAATCCAGCGATGATTTATGACTATTTAGACAAGTGGCTAACACAGACCAAGGATTATGGAAATACTGCTTTCATATGGAATACACAGAGCGCGTCATGCGGGCCTCGGTGACCACTTAAATCTGTTGGCAAGCCTGAGACGACCCCCCGCCCCGCC
>JASSRZ010000051.1:1838712-1866810 GCA_032164315.1 Malacoctenus gilli | reverse complement strand
GGGGGCCCCCCCCCCCCCCCCCCCCGCCCCTCCCCAAGCGACTGAAGTAACCCCCGCCGCGGCGGCGGCGCAGCCTCGCCGGCAAAATTTTGTAAATGCGAAATGCTCCGTCATGCTCGGCGTGTCGAACGTCTTAGGAAACAGACATGCAACCTGCCCGCCTGTCTGCCTCCCTGTCTGTACTCCACCTCGGGAGACGGGGATTAGAGGCCTTGGAGGACTGACTGTATGGATGGCGTATGAATAACTTGGAGAGAGGTGACAGACGGGACAGATCGCGTCTCATCACCAGTAAAGCCTCGGGGCTCCCATAGGGGACCAGTGCATCACACAGAGAGCTGCATAAAGGGCCGCCGCAGACGAAGGCCTGGTCAAGGCCTAAGCTATAGAAGCCCTGACATCTGGCTTTCTTCTATGCTTCACCGCCAACCTGCTACCCCAGTCTGGCAGCTATATGCACTTCATTATTGTGCCTTAATGCGCTCTTGAACCACAGTCAAAATTTAGTCCTGATATGTGCGTTTATTGCCAATAAAAAAAAATGTCTGCGACGCAAAGTGTCCGCCGCGGAGCGAGTTGCGCCGGCGTGCGCTATATGACACTGGCGGCGTCTTTCACGCTGCCCATTTAAGTACAAATGTGCAATGTGTGTTGCGTTTTGGCCAACAAAAGTGTAAAGATAAAATTATGATGAGACAATAAAGGCAGGCTCAATCATTTTGAGGGGAAGATACACAGCAGGTGGTACGAAAAGCTCTGACAGAACCCCTGATTTGTGCAGAATTGTGTTGCTTAAAGGATATGGCCACCAGATGCCCATTTGGATGAAAATCTAGGTTTCAGTCTAATCTGTCAATTTCAGAAGCCAAAAACGTGTCAGCTCCATGAGCAATGCAAGAAACTTTGGTGTTAACACTGTTCCAGAAACACTTCTTTACTTTAGTAGACTGAGAATTGTCAGGCATGTGTTTGCAATTTTATGATTACAATTATATTTTATTAATCTTATTTACAAATAACAAGCCATACATCTTTTTGCTTGGAATTCTTGGGTGCCTTTGTGCTGGGTGCACAGGACCTCAGCAGTCCTAGGAACATAGCCATAGATGGCAGTGTTTTGCCTTATTTATAACAGCCCACTCAGCTCGGAGGTTGTGCACACATTACACATTGTTTGGGAGCAATAAGCTCCGTGGTTAAAGCATATATTTTTACTTTTAATTGAATAGTTTTTTTCGCCTCAACCACTTCTCAGCGGCGTGATTTGGAGTTTTTCAAAATAATTGTCACATTTGTTGTGGTTTTCTGTTTAAAGAGAGCTGTTTGGGACGTGCTGTGTTTGCCTTCCCTGGTTAAAGTCTGTTTTTATTATTTGCGTCAGAATACAAATTGCAGCTATAATATTTCTACTTTTTTTTTCTGGAAGTACATATTTTGTTGTATGGTCTGAAAGAATATAATACTTTCAAAGTTGGATGCAACAATATTTTTTACCTACTTAAATTTAATTGCAAAGACAAAAAATTGAATGAAATTGTATATTCATGCAAATCTCTCCAGACTCTATATTTTCCGAATTATGTTTTTTCTCCAAAAATATTTCTTCTTAAAAAAATCCCAACTTTTTTTTAAAGCTTCAATGTCATTCCCTGCTCTTTTCTTTTGCATGGTTATCCAAAGAAATTCTTTGTTGTTAATCTGTTGAATCTCCAACTCATTCCTGCTTGAAGCCTCCCGATATTCTACTTTTATTTGCCGAGTTGGAGAAGATTTGTTGACAAGTTCTACTCGAATAGATTGTGTTTGAACAACAGTAAATTTCCTTGGTCTTTTGCTCCGACTGGGCCAAGGTCGGTTTTATATTCGACTGAAATCATAAAATGACACTTGAGATAAACAGAATGTTTACCCTCCCCATGTGAGCTGAGGCTGATATGTAAATGCAGCCTTATTCTTTCATCAAATTTGCATTTACCCTCTTAACCAAACACTACAGGGCTCCAATTCAAACAGCACTAATGATGGCTGGCCCTTTATGACCGATTGCCGTATCGGCGGAAAAAAGGGGAAGAGCAATTTAGCCTGGAATGAAAGGACTAAAACATAGTAGCTATCTGTGAGTGGCTGACAATAATTGGATCAACTTCGCCCAGAAATGGATGTGTTTTGATGCTCTAGTGGCTGACTGGCAATCAGCTGGCCTCCCGCCTATTTATCATTCCCCTTTTATCTGCTGCTGCCAGACCTTTCCACAGCCTCCATTCCAGGGCCGGCTAATCAAACAACTTTTTAATAAGACTAAACGGCATCTCCTCAGCCGGCGAACAGAGCGGGGCTTCACAGAGCGGCGAGGAGAACCTCGGCATGAATATCAATTAACGCTCCGACGTGCTGTTTGTGTCACCCCCACCACCGCCACCACCACCAGCAGCCCACACCGGCGCAACGAGAAGTTTTTGACACAGTATCAAGAACACTCAGCTGACTTTTTGTTTGCGGCTTCAGATGTGCGAGGCGAGTGCGCGGTTGTCGCGGCGTCGCCCCGAACGGAGACGCCAGAGCTGCTCGGTTGGTTGGATGCGAGGGCCACGCAGCCGGTGGGCTTCAGACACTTCCCCCCCCCCCCCATGCCCAACAGGTCAACATCTTTTCCTGGACAGCTGTGTGCATGGATGGAATCTCCATGTCGGTGTGAGGGGTCGGCAATGAGCAGGAACGCATTTCATCAGTGGGGGGAGAGCCGTTAAAGACATATCCGCCTCTCCCCACACACCCCCCTCTCCCCCAAAGCTACATCCACACATGCTTATTTTAAATTGATTTCACCTTTATTTACAAAGACTTTGTTGAAATGTTCCCAAATGTGGGTGACTTTTTCGGCGACATGCTCTTCCTGTCAGAACCGAAGGTGACATTGCTCGCCGTCCCCCTCATTAATAATCTGAGCCCGGCCGGCGTCTCCTTGGCAATCGGAGCAGACGAGCCTTACAGTGAGACGGTTCAAGGTGCTGTCAGAGCGACCCCTTCGGCCGTCGCCGTCGTCCCGCCCCCTCGCCGGGCTTGTCCCGGGGGCTAAAATTGATGCCTCGCGGCCCACCGCAAGCTCACCAGCTGCTGCTTGTCCGTGTGGCTATAGAGAAGTTAACAAGCTCAAAACAAAACAAGTGACAACACACAACAAAAGGGGCACCCGGGTGGTGGTGGTGGTGGGGGGGGGGGGTGGTTTGGTAGTGAACAGGGCTGTCTTTAAGGAGGATCTCCCTGTTGGTCCCCCTACCACCAGAAGCAGGGCGAGGCAGAAAAGGGGGGACCTTGCTTCGAATCCCCCCCCCCCCTGCTAGGTAACTGAGGGTCTCATGTTTGGAATGCGTCTCCCCTTCGTCTGTGATGTCCCACCCTGCGCGTCCACCGGCCATAGGTCACACAATTTGTCTTTGTCCTCGATGCCTCAATCGTGTATTTCCTTCTTTTTTTTTTTTTGATTCGGGGGTGGAAGAGAGAGAGAGAGAGAGAGGAAGAGAGCAGGGGGGGGGGGCGGGAAGAGGTGCCCTTGGACGCCGACAACAAACTCACATTTTGAGTGTGCCTGTCAAATTGCTATCTAATTGTTGCAGGGCTGCAGGGGGAGCTGATATCTGCTTTTCTCCCGCCGCCGGCTGCCGGCCGCGCCGTTCACAAAGCCCGGGATGCCACACACATTCTGTTTGTTCTACATGAGCAAACAGATTGTAAACTGGCTGATAATTTTTGTACTGACAATGTCATTTACGGCTGTCAGCCTTTTGTCTGCTCTGTTTGCTTTATTCAAATATGAACCGAGTGGACCTCCCCTCCGCCGCTCACTTCTGCATTAAAATCACATCAATTCACTTCCATTTTCGTCTTATCTGAAATTCATTGGAGGCAATCACTTGGTTGAATGCCCCGCTGTTGCCATGGAGACCAAAGGTCCCGCGTGGACTTCAGAAAGGATTAGGAACTTGTAAGATTTAAGTCTTGAAGTACACAGTAGCTTTGTTGCGCTGCTCTTTGATTCGATTGGGGAGGAATTTGCCTTTTTCTAACTTTGGGCTGAGGTGAAATAAATCTGTATGTATATGAGCATCCTCGGCCCGCGTTGATAAATATTCATCTCCTCCCCCTTTTTGCGCAGATTTATCTCTACTTTTACCGATCTCTTTAAAAGGCACTTCTATAGTTATTTGCCTGACCCTGATCTGCATTCATATGGCATGGGGGGGCGCGGGAGGGGGGGGGATCCCGGCAGCGGACGGCTCCCAAATTGACATTTTATCCCCGCGCCGCTCGGCTTCATTTGTCAAGCGGCCATCTTTGTGCTGAAACTATGACAGTCCATGTGGCATGCGGTGCCTCGGTGCCCCCCGTGGCACCTTTCTGCCCCGCTGGTGAGGATGGTGGTGTGTGGGGATGATTGGGGGGGTGGGGGGTGGCGACAATAAGTCCAACTCAGCGAAACGAGCGGTGGGCGCTCGCTCGCCTCGCTCGCCTCTCCCGGGGCGTCGTGCTCCACTCCTGAGGCATCTCCACCCTGACCACCACCGCCGCCGCCACCCTCTTTGTTCGCCAAGGTCAGGGCACAAAGTGCTGAGTTATTCACATGAAACTGTCTGGCTGGAAGCGGCTGCAGATGTTACTGTTTTTTTTGTTTGTTTTTGCCCCCCCCCCCCCCCCCCGGCCCCGCTCTCTGTCTTTCTCTCTCGCCCCTGCATCTCGTCGGCGCTGGCTGCCAGGGGCGCTTGGCGTGTGAGTTTTTTAAAAAGCTGGAGAGAGAGGGGGGGAGAGAAAAAAAAAAAAAACGTGGCCCGTGAAAGAGAAGTTGAGGCCTTGGCTCCTGCCCCTCGTGAATTGGCTTCTTTTTTATGCCCCTCTGCCTTTACAGCCAAAAGTACAAAGTAAACAGCCTGAAGTAAATGGATCCATTTTTAAGTTGCGCCAGGCAGTTTTGTGCACAACAGAGAGTCGCTTCTTTTTGTCCTCGCTGCCATCAATGCGAACATCTATTAGGCTCGCCTTTATTGTCGGCCATGACAGGCGGTTTTCACAACTTAATGCATTCCAAATATTTTCTCCACTCGCTCACAAAGCTGCGGCACAAAAGGGGAATCGTTTGAATAGTTTGTACATTTTAGCCCACAAAAGGGGAGAGTCCAGATCAAAACACTGAATAACAGTCCTAAAATATGTCGCAGACGTATGGACTCATTTGCATCTCATTTCCTTCTTGAATCGCGCCGCGCACACTGGCCACTTTGATTGTTGCGCCGACAGCCAGAAGAATAGTGAGGATTCCGGGGTACAATATGTTTCAAAGCCAACGCTGTGTGATGTAAATGCGCATTCAGCAAGGACTTAAACGCCCCTGACAAGACCTTTGTCGAGGATGTTTTTTATTTCCAATTTTCCTCACGATACATTAAAGGATTACAACCCCGGTCCTCATTAACAGCACGTTTCTGGGTTGTTGTTTTTTTAATCTCGCGCTGCTCTTCGATGAGTCTTTCCGCAGCGACACCTTTCCGTCGGAGCGGCGCGTCGATAACTCTTTTAGTGCCACTTCAACATCCTGTGAAATTTGAGAGGTAAACAAAAAAGTCCTCTCTGCTGGCATGCTGTCACCTGGAGCATCTAAACAATCAATGCACATTTGCAAGTTGGTATTTACCTGCTGTTGACATCAATGGCAGCCCTTTAAATTAAGGTCATTTTGTCAGATATTGCATGACATTACACATGGCATTTTGGGGGGGGGGGAATAACGAGACGCTGAATATAAAGTAAAGGCATCTATTTTTTTTCCTTTCTTTGCTGTCATTTGAGGTTAACTCACTCGCTTCCTGGGAAGCAGGAAATATCTGGAAAAAAAACCCAGCAGGTCAAAAACTGATGTATTTGTAACGTTTAGAAAACTGATTGACACAATTAACGCTTTCGGCGCGTAAAAAACCCACCGGCTTGCCTCGGCTCTACCTGAGTATTTCTTGGATACGAGACCCAGGTGGCAAGTTTACATCAACTGGCTTTGTCGTCGCGAGACTTTTTCTTTCTTTCTTTTTTCCAGCCTCCAACATTGTGGCTCTCACAAAGATTCGCCTCTGGAAAAAAAAAAGGTTTTGACAGAGTCTTGCCGCTGCCTGTCGAGACACTATTTCATCTATGGAAGGAGGATTATTCTCAAATACCAGGCCCTGTTTGAACAAAAGAAGCTGATGATGGCAAATTAGGCTCGGGCTTTTTTTTTTTCTGCTGTTGGGGAAAAAAGGGGGCAGAAACCTCCGCAGTCTGACTTGGTGGTCTCTATTTCTTCATAATGATATATTCACCTCGAGTTTACGAGATTACAGAAAGGAAAGCATCAAAGTGGCAGTAATGGACAAGCTAAATCTGCATTTTATGCAGCAGATCACTGCGCCGCCAACAAGCCCCGAGTCAAAAGGCTCAAAGTATGAGCGCGCCGGGGTTACACTTTAGTCAAGGACACGTCTGGGTGGTTCGTTGACAGTCTCCGTTGTGCCAAGAGGGAATGGGAAATCAATGGGGACTGACCCGTCCAGGCCAGTGTACCTATAGGCTGACTGAGGTCACTGTCAGGAAAGATCTGGCTCAGCAGAGTACACAGAAAACTTTGAAAGGTCCCCGGGGACACGCTCCCGCTAAATGCAGATATGGCTCGTCGATATTGCGCCTCCGCAGCACTTTTCCATCGCGGCAGAGAAACCGAAAAAAAAAGAGTACCCCCCCCCCTCGTCGGAGCAAAGTGCACACAAGTAGATCAAAGATACGCATCTGACAATGTGTCAACCCTGATCAGCTTTATCTGCCTCTGTGCCGCAGCGCCTGCGCAGCCGCCGCCGCGGCCGCCGCTGGCCGCTGCACAGTTGGCCGCGCTATTGATCTCATTGTGGCTAAAGACACTTCATGTACCCTGAAAGACTGCTGCACAAAGCGGTGACATTGATAGGGCCACACCGAGGTGGGTCTTTTTGTTCCTGCCTGTGTGTGGGAGTCGAGCGGAGGCTTTGGGGGGGGGTGGGGGCCCGGCGCTTTGAGCTGACCCACACAGGACAACGCTTCGACTTCAAGCAACTCAGAAGCTGCTTAGGGGTTAAACTGAAATGTTGGGCTGTCTTCTAATCTGTCTGTGTAACACTTTTTTTTTTCCCTTCCCCTTTTTGACTCATTTAAAGGCATCGGATTTTTACAATGACTAATCCCGGCTAATCTACTTTGTTGTCTGGACTTGCCATCCTCGAAACATCGCGCAACGAACGCTATATTTCGCAAAAAAAAAAAAAATCTCACGGACATCGTGCGCTGTGGCGCTCGCTGACGCGGCCCCGCCGAGTCCAGCGCGCGGAGTCGGCCGTGTTTGTACATTTTGTCAGGACTGAAGGGTTAAACCTTTCTTTGTGCGCCGTCTGAAAGGGAAAGTCAGCCCCGCAAAGCAGAGGCTGTCGACAGGGGCCGCGTCCCGTCGTCGGCACACAACTCGCCTGCGTGTAGCCACATGAGGCTCCCCCCGCCTGCACATCTGGCCTTTATTTTCGTAGCTAAGGAGTATCTAAACAGGACCGAATCCGAGAAAGCCGCGCTGTTGTTTTAGGCCCAGGTGGAAGAGATGCCGCGGCAGGAATTTTTCGCCTCTCGCTGCACGCCGATTTCTGTCGGCCCCCGCATTCCTTGCGTCACATTTCGCTGTCGTTAGTGGCCACTTGTTTGTATTGTTTTCCTAAAAGGAGTCCATTTTGATAGGATTACCCATTGCTGGGAGCCTTGTTATAGTGGACTTAGTTTATCCAAATGTAGGAGCTGCATTGTGCTCCTTTTGAAAGGGGCCGCGGCCACCCAGATTTCTGCTGTCGCGGAGGGATGACTCTGCTGGCAAGGCGTGACTGACGCGCCTCCCAGAGGAGGACAAGAACTTCCGAAAGGCAAGTGGGTAATTGATTTGGTGCTTTGTTAATAGCTCAGGACTAATTGGGCATACCTTGAAGGGCAAAACCAACAGCACTCCAAACTTCCAGGTGCCCTAAATTACATGACTTCTCCCAGCAAAACTAGTTTGTACTCAACAAGTTTTTTTGTTTTTTGTTACCCTGACTTGGTACGAACGAGTTGTGCGAAGGCCGCGGCCGACCTCTGACCTCTTCATCGTCTTTTATGTCAGGAGTGGCCTCTTGCTGCCGTGGACTCACAAAAGAGGCCAAAAAAAAAAACCCAACCCAGAAGGAAACTATGAAGAGAAATCCAACGACGACGACGCGTCTTCGGAATTCCCTCCGATCTGCCTCGATTCACTTACGACTGCGGCTCTCCCCCTAACAAGCGGTGATCGCTGTGAGCTGGGATTATGTCACAGCATTACGTTGAGCCCTTTTGTGTCGTCCCCAGAACGGCGGTGCCGTCCGCCGCGACTTACAGTGCTCTGGCATTTCACTCCTGGGGCTCATGGGCGGACCCTAATTAGATAATAATGCTGACCTGTTGTCCTGATTAGCATTGAATGGGCTTTGATCAGCGTGTGTTATCAGATTACGGCGATAGGCCACCTTTGGATTAAGACAAGGTCCGCGCTCATTGTGCTCTCGCGCTGGGAAGAAAGAAGGGGGTGTGGGTCGGTTGGAGATTAGGCCCGATGCCTCCTTTGTATGCGGGAAATACCACTTTATCAGGGAGGGCTGTGTCGAGCCGCGGGGAGGGGAGCGGGGGGACGGGGGGAGCGGGCTGCTCTTTCAGGGGAGGCAGTCTGCTGTACCCTGGCCTCTCTTCCAGGCCCCAGCCCCCTTTTGTGGAGGCCCAGTGACCAGCGAGGATCACAAGGGATGACACACCCCAATCTGGCCTGTTTACCCAGGGAAATAATCGCTAATTTTGGAATAATCACGCCTCCCGCTGTCCAAGGCTAATTGAATGGTGGCATGCCACGGAGGTGCTGGAGCGGCTTTGTGCGCCGCGCCTGCCCTGTCAATGCTGCTTGGCCAGCCAGCTCCGAGTGATTGATCCCCGCGGCGCTCCGGACACAAGAGAGGCGGAGCGGCGAGATATAGAAACCATAATTAGTCATGAATATCGCCCCCCCCCACCCCACCCCACCCCGTACCCCCCTGCTGTGATGATCCTGAGATCTCAGGATGGAGGAATGCCGGATTACCCCTATCAGTGTTATTTGGACAAGTTGGTGGCATTGTGGTGCGCGGGGATAGTCCGAGGGAAATATGTGACCCGGCCTGACCCCCATCGAGAAATCGAAATTTCATATCCAGGGATCGTCTATTCATAACCGCCGAGAGCACTTGGGCTCCTTCATTACGACGCGCTGTTTTAGAATCGGCGCCAGCTTTAGGAAAGAAAGAACCATCCCTCGCCAATAAACAGGTCAGCCCTGTTGACATTTTTCACAGCGGGAGCCGCGCCGATCGCTCCCAATCGCTGGCGAGCTGAGAGGATTTCAGAAACTTTATCCCGCGGCGCCGCTGACGGACGAGGCATCATTTCATCTCCTCACAGTTGTTTTACCATTGAGGTGATTCGCTGAATCTGAAAAGGAGAGGGGGAGGCTTTTGAATGAACTAATGGAAAATGTCAATCCATCTTCGCCTTCGCTCCTTTCGATGCAGCTTAATGCAACAAAGGGCGCTGCTGCGTGCGTCTCCTGCTTTGTGTGGTATTTTTTAAGGGGGGAGAAGAAGAAAAAAAAGCTTGGAGTTTGCGGAAGGCAAGAACAAAAATGGGAGAGTCCAAATGTGTTCCAAACATTAATAAATGAGAATTTCTGTTGAGTAGCTTCTACTCGTGCAGATTCACTTTGAGTTAGAACCCAAGGAGATGTCGACGTCTGTGGAATTTGGGAATCGCAAACAAGCGGGCATCTTCCCACCTATCTTTCCACGGTCTCCACCCAAATTTTGTATTTGCCGAGGCAATAATTAGATTCCGAACCCATCTGCATTCATCTATACTGCTAATGGAGGAGGAGGAAGACGTATACGGATGAAAAGCTGGAATTGGATGGGAGCGCGTCAGGATTACCTTCAGGCAAAACAAACACACAATATGTGCTTTGAAATATTCTCCCAAACACATTTGCCACAAATGTTCCAACACATGCACGCACACACATCAGAATACAGACACTGGGAAAAAAGTGAATGGCTGATATCAAGGTTCCCATCTGCTGTCAGATCAATATTTTGTGCAAGCCTTGTAGGCCTGTCTGTTTACCCTAGGCATCTGTGCCGAGCATACCAACCCAGCGCAATGTTTGAGCATGTGACTGTGTAATAATGGCAGATAGGGGAACTAATAGCCACCGCAATATCTGGAGCTTGACCCAGTGTGCCTCTCCCTAATTGATCTATAGATTAACATCAGACACATCAGTCAGGGGTTAACCTTTTCTGTTAGCTGCACTGTCTTTGCTGTGGATTATCAAGCAATTGGATGGCTGACAGCCGCTGGCAAGGAGGAAGACATCAGCCGTCTTCATTTTAATGTTTTTCAAGTGAGGTGAAGGGGAAAAAGAAAGCAGCGCGTTCAAAGGAAGTGCCTTTTATTTTTTTATATAGAACCCTCTCACAAAAGCAACCACATAAACGTGTATTTTTTTTTCTTCTTTTAGAAAACAACCAGACGTGAAATTGATTTTTTTTGGAACTTTAAAAATCAAAACCGTTGCTGCTCTGCGGCGTCTCTCCCCCAGCACAGCAGACTCTCCGAGGTCAGGCCAGTTCAGTCCCAATCGGCCCCGCGGTTCCCTTGCCCTATATGTACACTTGGTCTGGCTATGTAAACTTTGACATGTGGGTGTCAATCTCTCCCATATTTACCGTGGGCTTTATCAGACCATGATTAGTTTTCCGAGCAAATTTGGAGGTAAAAAGAAAAAACACCGCGAGCACTATGTAAGCCAACAGCGCGTGTGCCACTGTTGGGCACTGCATATTTACAAGGGTCCGGCTTGTTTTGCTAAGGCTTTCTCTGTAGGTACATGTCAACGGAGGGCTTTTGGAAGAAGCAGGGGTTTATCAACAAGCAAGAAAGGGTGCGCTCGTGCACGCCGGCCACCGCCGGCAGGTTCATGTTTGTCAGCTGTGCCGCCCACCCACCCCCCACCCCCCACTTGTACTGTAAATACTTAAAGCGTGGAGCATGTCAACAGTCGGATTTCAATCGCAATATCATCAACGGGGTTTGTCCGGAGCAGCTCAAACAAAAGGAGGCGAAAAGGAGCCCGCAGGAAGTTCATCATGCACTCAAAAAGCAGGAGGAGGTCCCCGTAATAAAACAAGACGGATGGGATTATTTTCATTTATTGCATTAGGAAAACAATGGCGCAGGACATCCCAAGATTGAACTTGATAGGATTATATTTGTGGACACTGGTCAATGACATACGAGGGCCCTAAGTGTTTGCCTCAAACAAATGGTCCCCACTAAACGTGTACTCAAGCCAGAGTAAATTTGATTGTGGTGAACGGCGAGAGGAGGGGGGGGGGGTGAGGGGGGGGTGCGACTCGGCCATTCCTGTAAACACTGGAGAAAGAGAAACATTTGCTATGACACGGATAAAGCAAAGATGATAATAGCATGCAAATGTTGGCCGACGCAACAAAGCAGTTTGCTTTTACGGACCTTGAAGTGTTCGCCTGGAATAATGACGCTGACCTTCGCCGGCTGCCGGCGCTTCTCCCGCCGGTCCGCGATGACGGCGAGTCGCGGCGGCAGGTAAGTTTGTGGACGCTCAGGATTTTACTCGAAATGTTTTGTTGGGTTTTTTTTTTCTCTTCTCCTCCGTCCTCTCTCTTGTGTCAAGGCGCCGCAACTAATCCAGAGTCAACTCGCCTCATCCGAGCTCAGGATCTCGCAACCCGTTGACACGACTCTTATCGAAAGTTATTAATGTTGAAGTTCCTCACTTCCCATGTTGCCCATCTCGCCGGGGCCGATCCCGCTCCCGGCGGCGCGGTGTCATGGCAACCGTGGGAACGGTTCGGTTTGTGTTTAATAAACGTGGTCGGACTGCAGCCGGGGGTCCCATATTGACCACTCAAGGAGAGATTAAACGCTGGTGACATTTCCGAGGTGGAATTTGCAATTTCCACAAATATGAGGGCGTCCGAGAGCCCGGCATGACAGCACATAAAATCAATACAAATAACCTGAATCCCTAATACCTTGATCCCTGTTAGTGGAGGGATGCATTACAACTAAGACACTGGGAAGTGGGAGACACGGCGCTCCGTGGCCCCCCCTCCTCCAGCGACACCGCCACCGCCGGGCTCTCGGCTGATTCCTATCGACTGTCTCCAGGCCAAACACAGACGCAATAACAATTAGGTGGGACACTGGCCCCGTTCTCTCCCTCACACACGCACACACACACACACACACGTTAGGAACACGCACAACGTCGCAGACACCCGGAAGTGGACCAGAATCATAAGGGGGGATTCTTTAATTGCGTGGACCCGAGATCGAAACGTTTAGCCAGAGACGCGCGGCCGCTGTTAGAAACTATTAAACGCCACACAACATGATGCAGCGGGCCAACGTAAACACTCCTATTGATATTCACACCGTGGAGAAGATATCTTTGGGAACACATTGGCCACACCCGTTGTGAGTCATCACACCGAGCGGGATTAGCGGGCTTACCCCAGATTTAGCCGAGGGGAGACACTGAAAGGAAAACAGCTCTCCTTCTTTATGGTTCCCGTTTTCTGTCTGTTGCAAGAGCCCAAATTGGAGGGGTGGGGGTTGGGGGGGGGATTTCGAAGGTGCACGGCTGCGTACAGTAGCTACCAGGCAGGTTCTGGCTGACGCTGGAACTCGGGGGAGTTTGTTGGGGTTTTTTTTTTTTTTCACTCGCTAAGCCCAAACAGAAGGGCAGGTGAGGCGAGGCAGGTGGCTCTTTTACAGCTCGTGGTGCAGTTGGCCCCTCTTCAAAGGCCGTAAATGTCACAGGACTCGGCGTCTGTGCAGCGCACAAAGGAGGTACAAACTGTAAAGTGCAGAAGTTTGGAGGGGGGGGGGGGGAAGGCCCCGCCTACCGCGAGTCCTCAGCGGTCGCTTCAAAAGAGTCCGACACGGGAACCGGCGACGATCGACCGCGTGATCGTGCAACGATTGTAATATTGTTGGGCGGCTGCGCGGCGGGCCTGCCGGCCTCATTTCCCGCTGATTGTGATGTGGCGTCATTACCTTTCCATGGCGGCGATAACAGTGCACCTGCTGTCGCCTGCTTCCTGTGTTTCGACCGCAGCCCGCGGTGCCCCTCCCAGCCCGCACAGCCGTCTGCCTACAGGTGGTGTCGGAGCTGCTGACCTCGCGGCGCTGCCGGAAACACACGCACACGCACACACACACACCTGCAGACAGCTCTCATTATGGCCGCGCTCTTATTTGGATCAAGCGGTACTGTTTGTCTTCTAATCTCAAACGAGGAGGTTGTTTCGGGAGCTTTTGCTCTGTTAATCATGCGATTTTCCTTTAAAAATTAAAATATCGATGCAATTTATTTTATGTTCCTGTAAAATAAGCAATAGTGTCTCAATTAAAGAAAATTGAACAGCTCTTTGAGAGACGTGGAAGGGTCTAATTCCCCCAAATTAATACGCGCAAGGCAAATATCCAACCTGACGGTACTGTTTGGAGGGTTATTTATAGTTATTCAGGTGAGAATGATTAACCCCGTTAGCATCGCAGCCTCTCCAGCCAGCAGATGATGTGCTAAGGTGGGAAGCATGTGCAGGAACAGACATCTGTGAACCAGCTGGGCAGTAAGTCAGATGGCCTTGGCAATTGTTACGTCGCAGGTAAACACCAGTCTGGGGTTCACCCAACGCAGTCGCCACCACCCAATTTGGAAAATTATTGCATCATCTGACAAAGAGGCGGCTGTTGGGGCTTTTTTGTTGTTTTTCTTGGTTCGCCACGCAGGCTTTAAAAAGACAAACAAAGCTAACTGGGCCTGACTTGATTTTTAGTCAATGGAAATTTCACATTAATTTGAAATGATTGCTACGAATTGTCGGATATTTTGTGAGGAAAATTTTTCCCACAACCCTCCTGTGATTTCTTTTGGAATAGTGAATGGAACAGTCATTGAACAGGAAAATGAGGAAAACCGTCCCGTGACCACGCTTTTTTTTCTCATTTGAACAGAGAATTTTTTTTCTCATGTGGCTGGTTTAATCAAAACATTATATTTTAATGTAGTATTTTATTCAAAGTTGTTCGATTGCTTGTAATATTATTTTTTTTCTGCAGTATGTGGATATTTTGCTGATTCAAGTTGATGTTTGGATTTTTTTAAAAAAGGACTTTAAACAGCATGCTTTTTTATTTTTATTTTTATCTCAAAATAATTTCTCAAGCATTTGCATCAAAAATGTTTTTTGGGGGGTTGTTTTTTGTTTTTTTTATTAGAATTTTCTCATCTCAAAAAGCTCTTTGTGGTTTCCTTGGATTTAACATCCGTGCATTTTTTGCCATTTAAGTCTTGTGTCCCGCACTGTCCAACAACAAACAGTGAAGCCATATATGTTCCAATTTTTTCCCCGAATCTGTTGGATTTTCTCCATTATTCCCCCCCACCCCCCCGCCTTCCCCCTTGCCCCCTTCTGTACAGCGGACTGCACATATTTATGTGAGTTGTTTCTTTTTCCCACTCCCCGGGATGAGGGATCACTGATGGATGTGAGAATCTACGACCCCACCCCACCCCCACCCCCGAAAGCCCTCCTGTCAGGAGGCATTACAGCGCCGTGTGGTGCAGGAGGACAGTTGGGATCCTTCAACACTGATATCTTAATCTGTGTCTTTCAGGAGCGTGACTCCCGATGAAGTGGTCACTGGAGTGGGGAGGAGGGACGCAGGTGGCCCGTGACGCTCAGGTAAAGCTGAAGGAAAACAGCAAGCCCAGACTCAGCAGCTCCTCGCTGCTTTTTCTCTTCTTTTTTTTTGATAGAAACTTTAGCTTTTTACCCCCCCCCCTCACGACACACACACACACACACACACACACACACACACACACACACTTGCAGGCTCGTGTTTGCCGGAGAAGTGTTTTAAAAGCCCAGTTAAAGCTGCCATCATCATTACACTAAGAGGCTGAACTGTGGCAGCGTAATGTGTGTGCCGAGTTACTCTGTCTGTTTGAAGGGCCCTCAGCAGGAGTGTGTCTGCTGTTGACACTCCCCATTTAATATTGTTTGAATTTTTCATCAAGATCGCGATCCTTGTTACAAGAGCCCTTTGTTTTCTGACTTGTTTGTACATTCTTTGTGTGTATGGGAGTGTACGAGTGTGTTTGCAGAGACATTACCCACATTTATTCAGCGTGAATCGTAGGTAAGTTCGTTTGGCTTGCCGCGTCTCTCCAAACATTGCGGTGTCGACGCATCCAGTTCGAGTCCCATGTTTTTTTTGGGGGCGGGGGGGGTTGTCCGTCCAGAGGGTCTGTGGTGGTCCGGACTGGACATCCCCATACCCCTGGCTTCTCTTTTGTGCAGAGAGACCCCGACGCAGCCCTGAATGCAGGTCACCGCAGGTTACTGACAAAGCCTGGTGAAAGGGGGGGTGTTTTTCTGTGTGTGTGTGTGTGTGTGTGTGTGCGTGTGTGCGTGTGTGCGTGTGTGCGTGTGCGTGCGTGTCTGTGTGCGCGTGCGTCTGAAAGAAGTGCACGCGATTAAAAATAGCCTGCCCTCCTGTCAATGCCTGGCCATTAAAAACAGCTGGGCCGGGCTCCTGCCGGCATTCAGCCACGTGAAAGTTGATTCTTTCTTTGTGCCGCTATCTTGTCACAACTCCCCCTTTACTGCCACCCTTTGTCGGCCGCTTTGTGCAGGCCCCATCGCGGAGGCAAAGTCGGCCTCATAAAAAGAGTTCATTTTGGATTCACTGGCCTCCGATGAACACTGGGAACTTTCTTTATTGTGCCTTCATCCATAAATTGGTGCTCAGTCACTGGGCCCTGTCAGGCCGCCTGAAAAGATTCTTTATGGGGCATTTCCTACTCCGTCCCTCCGACACGTTTTGTCAGTTCACCCATGTAGGTAATCAGCCGAGTGTGATGCCAATAATTCAATCACAAAGCAGGGTGGTAACCGCGCTAATTTGATTTATTGGAACAAAAAGTAAAACGTATAAATCTGCCTCTCTATCCCCCCCCCCTCTCTTTTCTTTCGGGTTCGATGACAGCGAAGGATTTTAATTCTCCGGCTTCATTTTCACCAGCTTGTCAGATGATGTTGTGGGTCTGCGAGAGCGTCTTTATCCTGCTGTCACTTATGACACATTAGGGCTTTCATTGGCTTTGGGATGAGTTCTCCGACTCTGCAGGTAAAAGTAAACACGGCGGATCCCACCCATGGAGCAGTTGTCAGTGGCTCCAATGAATCAGCTCTACCTGGGCAAGCAGGCAGTGAGGGGTTAATGGGCAGAGGAGGCGGAGGAGGAGGAGGAGGAGGAGGAAGCTGCTCTCTGTACGACGCAGCCTCCTCTGTTAGATGTGGTGCTTTCAGGAAGACCTCCTTTTACTAAGCTTGTCATTTTCCACCAGCTCTTATTGTTCCACCCCCGGGCTCCCTCCCTCCCTCCCCCCCCCTCGCTTCTCCTCTCTCTCTCTCTCTCTCTCTCTCTCTCTCTCTCTCTCCCTCCCCTGGGCCCTCTCTTCACTCCGTCCAAGGCTTTTCCTGATGCCAAAAGAACAGACAGGAGCAAGCAGTGACATGCACCGCGTGCGTCGGCACACTCTCAAAAAGACAGACACAGAAACACAGCAAGGCTCTCAGAAGACACACACACACACACACACACTCACACATACACACACACACACGCACACACACAATCAGAAAGTTGTGAATCTTTATCTTATCTGTATTGTCATCACTGTGTCATCGACAGGCAGTTAACAGCGTGTCTGATTTCACAGTAATTCTTGTCCAAAAAAAAAGGATGTAGGTTTCATGCACTTGAGAGGAAATCACCTTCAAATTACATGGAAATGATCCAATTTTTAAATATTATGTACACTTGAATATACTTCTTAAAAATATGACGTAGCAACAGCCAACAAAAAACGTGTTTGTGTTCTCTTGAAGAAGCTAAAAGAATGAAAAAACACACAATGAAAATAAAAGTAGAAATGAAGAATTTTGGTTTTAAATAGAATTAAATCATTTTCAAGGAAATACATTTTATTCGGGTGTAAAACTTGAGTTTGGTGAGTGCAGTGTGAGTAAAAATGGTGAGAAAAATCCTATTTATTCCCCTCTTTATTTACAAGTTTTTTGTTTGCCATATTAAAGGTCAGCGCGCGAGTCAATATACAAAGTACGTGTTTTTCCAGGTGTGCACTATGACACAGTAGACACCTTTACAACTGTGGCACAACAATCCCATGTATCAGTTGTATTCCGAACCCAACAGTTCATTTGTTCATTTGTTTCTGTTTCAAATAAATGTTCCAGAATGCTAATCTTGTCGTAAGAGACAAACTGTAGACACGAGTTGCGAAAAGTCCGCGGTAAAGTTAAAAAACAACGGGAGAAACATTCAGGAGAATCATGTTTTCATCAGGCAGAAGCGTTTTTACTGACAATTTCTACATTTGGTTTCCTGTTCAGCCTTCAGAGAAAGTGTCACTAACTCCTCCTCCTCACCTCTCCCCGTTTTCTTCCACTGGCTCCTCTTTTGTTCGTCCTCTCTTTCTGCCGCTGATGGAGGGGATTGTCTAGTTTTATTAATATGACAGGTGAGCCGGCCCAGCTGCTACCTCTGTGCGTCTGGGTGCGCTGCATGTGTGTCTGTGTCTGTGTGTGTGTCTTGTGTGGCGTGTGCGTGCCAAAAAGCAGCAGCTGTCTCACACACGCAACACACACATGGTCTCATGTGAACCCTTTCACGCTGGCATAATATTGCAGCATGGACACTTTTTAGTGTTATGATTCGCCAACGCTCCGGCGGCTCCTCGTCGCCGGGACGCTGCGGGTGCGATTTTGTTCAAAACGGGCGACGGCAACAGCTGGACAGATGCTGTCCATGCTGGCACCATATTTGTGCGTTATTACCCTCATATATTACCACTGTGTTTACTTCCTGGGCTGCAAATCACCAGTGTAATTTTCAGCCGCCCGCAGAGATGGCTGCAGCGTCCCCGCGCTTGTATATACACTTTATGATTTGACTCATATGCTGAGGTTCAATACATCCATATTGACTCAGGTAATTGAACACGAGGGAGAGGGCCGGTATTCATAAAAGAAGCAGGAAGACATTTCCCTCAGTGGGGGGTGGGGGGAGTTGGGGGGGTCGAAAAGCTGCTGGCAGTCTGATCGACGTGGGCTCTTCTGGCTCGGACAGAGGCGTCGGGCTGGATGTCTGTCATTGACCGCAGCCGGGGCGTGACGGCGGCAGGACGGAGGTCTCCCACCTGAGCGGCTTTAGCTCCATTACCTGAGAGGGCGGCCTTTTGTTCCGCCGACCGGGGGTGGGGAGGGGGGAGGGGGGGGGACGTCACGCTGGCTGTTTGTGTGGGGGCTTTTGTCAGGAGCGAGGCAGAGGAGGGTTTTTTGTTTTTTTGTTTATTCGGGATATGAGCTGGGAGTTGAGGCCAAGAAACACCTGCTGCCCGACTGTTTGGTCACATGATTGCTGATCATATAGTTTTACGAGCGCTCCGCTTTTGAGCTGCGGCGTGACGGTGGAATAAATGCGGGTCGGGTTTGAAACCTCCACTTATCTTCAAATAACAAACGTCAACCACTGAATGTTCGACGGACACGTCCGACTCCCAGCGACATGCTGCTGAGGCCTTTTTTTTCTCACGCTGAGCTTCACTTCTTCGCTCAATCTTGCACTTCCTCTTTTTCCACAATAAAAGTTGATGATTTGCTGCTATCAGAAAAGACCGGGGACAGAAGCAACATCCTGTGTCAATCGGGAACTCTATTTCTGTCAATAATGGACGGTCGTATATCCTGTAACAGCCTGGTCTTTAAACTCACTGAGCTTATTTTTAATGTTGACACGCGATTAATAAAATGAAGGCATGCCAAGTTCGACAACAAACATGTAAAACAATAGACCCTGAGAATGAGCTTTGCCCCTCTGACTCTCAACTTGTGCTCTCGTGTCTTTTTACTCTTTAGACTAAGTTCATTTAAAAGAAGGTCCTGTTTTTTCCACCTTCAAACGTCTTGATTCGCTATTATTAGAAGGAATTAATGTGGACAGATTTTATTTTGAAAGACTGTTTTCAGTGTTGTATAACCTCCAAATTTATTCGTACCATTTTTTAACATCATAGTCTGTATGATAGCCTTTAATTAAAAATGATTTACTTTAATTTGTTTTTCTTTGACCTCATCTGTTTTGAAACCTGCGACTCGTCTTACTGATTTAGTACAATTTACTGTGAAATGCTGCATCTGTTTCCAGGATCAGCTTCTTTTTCTACCAGTGAAAATACAATAAGCTCTATTTTCTAAACTTGCACATATAGAGAATATTTTCTCCACTGGGTCACTCTTAAAGTTTACTCTCAAAACACTGTTGAAAAATGATTAAGGTTAATAATTATATGTGCCATAAATGCCTCATAAAAGGCACAAGTCAGTTGTGGAAGTCTGCGCTGGTACAATGAAGCAGCTTCTCCTTAAAAACAGGACATTTACTTTATTAGCGTTCTGTGAGGAGTCAACAGACCGGCTGGCTGGCGGGTGGAGATAGCACCGGCCCACTTAGTTAGCGCCGTCTGGGGACAGAGTGGGTCTGCGCTGACCCGTGACGGCCGTCGTCTCTCAGCTTCACCGAAAGGTGCCTTCACGGCCGGTGGGGCTCTTCGTGAAACTGGGGAATTTCCACAACCCTGAGTCCAAAAAGTGTCCTCCTGAAGAGACACCTCGCTGTGGCCCTCCTTTGGAGGCCGTCGCGTCCCTCCGATGAGCCCTCGCGACGATTCCTTTAAACGAACACGTTCGTTGACGATGTTGCTTCTTGACCTGCGACTCTGAGGTAGCAGGTAGAATCGGCACAAAGGTCCCGCCCCCCCCCCCTCCCCCACCGTCGAGGAGGCCATTACTCATCGACTACATTTTCCATCGGGGCCCAATATCACTCCTTTCAAGGTGTGGGCCTGTCAAAAGACAAGGGGTTAATGCAGTGCATTGCTGCTTAAAGCACACTTTGCTCTTTTCAATTTTTGCCCATTGTGGCTGGCGAGATCAAAAGGCTCCTTTCAACACGTCGCCGGCGCTCGATGAGCTTTCATGTCTTTACCTCATTACTGGAAAACTTTCCTTTGATTGAGCCGAGGTCTGAGCGCAGTCGGGCCCCGACAATGGCCCCCGCCGGACGACTTTCACCGCCGCACAATGAGGAGGCAACAAAGATGTTGTCTGAAATCCCTCTCGAGATGCCGGGCCCCCGCGCTTTTACTGCCCGGCCAACGGGGCCTGTGAATTACAGTAAGACACCCCCCCCCCACACACACACACACACACACACTCCCCCCCAAAAGTGAGGATTTGTAACTCCTCTGATCAGACTCAGCTCACGACCGGCCGAGGATAAATCCCTGCGGGGAGCCGGCGGCCGAGCAGGGGATGAGATGAGCTTTTTCTCCCTCCCTTTTTTTTCCTTTCACCAATACATCTCTGACCATTTCGAACCCCCTTCCTGATATTCGCTGGAATAAAAGGTTCAGAGAGGTTAGATTAAACTTTAATATATGTTAATTTTCGGAGTAGAGAAGAAAAAAAATACTCCGACTGTGATGAAAGTGGAGATGTTTTGAGTTGGAATGAAACAGAAAGCTTGTTTTGAGGAGGATCTGTTGGAGACAGGAGCAAACGGGTTCAAGACTCGAGAATTTGCTCGGAAATCTTTGAGCCAAAATGCAATTTTTAAACAAAACACGACAGGTTCTTTTAAAAAAAAGCAGGACTATTTTATTCATGGAGCTTCTTCTTCTTCTTTCTCTTCTTCTTCTTCAGTTACACACTTCTCTCCTCACTTAGTGCTAACATTTCAAGCCAGGGCATCAATATTTTTTCCAATCACTTTTTTGGGAAGCGAGCAAACAAAGCTTTGAGCGAATCCTTGAGCACACACACCCTTCCCTGACTCGAAGAATTGGGCTGCAGAAGTCAGAAAGCCCAGACAGAAATCTTTCACTGAATAGAAGTGTGTCTCAGGAGGAAGCGCTCCTGACCTTCTGTCGTCTCCGTCCGTCCGTCCGTCCGTCCATCTGCCCGTCACTATTTCCCCCCCCTCGACTCTTCTCCTCCCGCTGTCCGTCTGCCTCCTCCGTCTCGCCGCCTCTCCCTTTCTGTTTTTTTTCTACAACTTCATTTCGATTGTTTGTGTTGAAACAATTTTTTATCATCTTCCCAGTGATAACCGCTTTATAGGCGCCTGTAATTGCGCGCCGTCGAGGAGGAGTGACAGCGAGGGGGCGAAAAATTAACACCGGAGCGGTCGGGAAAAAAAGAGGAGAGAATGACAGTGTTCCTGTGACCCGACCCTGGTGAGGAGGTGGGGGGGATGGGGGGGCGGGGGGGGATGAAATAAACTGCGTCCGTGGTGACTTTTCCACTCTGGTAATTTTTTCCTTTCTTCAGAGGAAGCGGCCAATAAGAGCTCAGCTTTTGTTGGCGTTATCACACACTGTTCATTTGTCTCCCAGCCGGAAAGCCATGTTAAGATAACGCCATCCTATCATCTGATTGTCTTATCAAAGTTGAGCGACACAAACCTCCCCCCCCCCCACACACACACGCACACACACACGCACACACACACCCCACCCCCCTCCTCTCTCCGACTCAGTCAGGCGGGATGAACAGCTTCGGTGCTCCGCGCACCTCCTGCTAAACTTGGGGGGCAAAACGCTTTAGCGCCGCGTTTTTAAGCGCTGCATTTGTTGCAATACTTTCTACTTGAGTCACTGCCCCCCCGGGACACCGCAGAGACCAGTGTTCGAGGCCTTTTTCGCTTTCTCGTTTCTTACGGCCTCCTCTCCACGTTTCGAGTGCTCCTGTGTGTGCGCCCCCCTCCCTCGCGCGGCGTGTGACGCCAGGGGTCAGCGGAATCGCCCCACTTGAACTAAAAGACATTTGGTTTTGGTTTTGGAAAGTCAGAAAGGAAAAAAAAAAAAAAAAAAAACCTCGGACGCCGTTAATTTGTTTGCTCTCCCACTCGGCGACCGCCGGCCACCTCAAAGAAGTGGTCCTCACTTTTATTTGTTTGTTTCCGCGGAGGGTGTGGGAAGTTGTGGGGAGAGCCCGGGCGGTGGCGGACGCTGGACCAGCGGGGAGAGGGAGGGAGGGAGGGAGGGACGGAGGAAGGGGGGTGTGGGGGGGGTGGGGGGGGATGGAGTGACTATCCAGAAGGGGAGGCTTTGCAGGGAGAAAGCTATAGGGAGCTAGCAAACAAGTTAGCTCGCGGCAGAGCGTGTGGGGGGTGGTGGCGGCGGCGGTGGTGGTGGGGATGGGAGGGGTGGGGATTCATTTAGCCAGGCATAGCTGCTCTTGTTTGTGGTTGTCCCTGACAGCGTCGGCGACGCTGCTCCAAAGCACCTGTGTTTGCTCACTAGCTTTCCCCCAATCTGCTCGAAAAATGCTGCGAGCATGTCACATGGTGGCCAGATAGCCCGGGCACCATGGGAATACAAAAGCCGGGGCTTTTAGAACAGTTAATCATTAATGGAGGCCTCTCTTTTGTTCCCATTCAGCTCCACGCTGACAGGGGCTTTGATATTACATATGGCAGACAGGTCGGGCGCAGATATCGCCAAGTACATCGCCGGGGAAGAGCTCGCAGGTCGCCGGATGCGGGGTGATGAGAGTCGACGGGGAGCCGCGGTGGAAGAAAAGCCTCGTGTGTCTGCGGAGAAACACACATTAACAAAAAAAAGGGGTTATTGCACGCTGCTCTGTCGTTTTTAATGGTCATTTTACACCGCAGTAACCGAGACCAAACAAGAAGCGGGAAAACTCCCGGTCGCGGCGTCACCGACTGGCAGGGCGGTAATAAATGGAACGAGTCTTTCATTGCAACCGGGGCCATTTTGCCAACCCCGCAATTAATTAACATGCCCCTAATCTCAGTTTGCTCTCCATCTTGAACTGTCAATGAAAAGTCCAGGACTCATTTCACGCCTGTCAAAGTAGGCTTTAGAAGAAGGAGCAGCAGCAGGAGGAGGAGGAGGAGGAGGAAGAAAGAGAGAGGGAGAGAGAGAGAGAGGGGGGAGAAAAAAAAAAGCATGAACTTGCTTTCACAAAGCAGGGGCCAAATTTATCTTGAGGGGAGATTAGGTTTGCACAGCCACATTCTTATAAAAGCACTAAAAGGGTCAGAGACAAACTCTTATCTCCCATTTACCTCGGCATGCCAATGGTTCTTTATTGAAAGTCAGTCTCGACCCCACCCTAACCCCCACCACACTTGCTCCAGCCGGTGCTAGTAACACTGTATGGGACTCGGCGAGGATAGTGGGACCACAAACATTTACGGCTGAAAATGTAGCACAAGAGCGGGCAAAGTGGCCACTCAGAGCAGGATGCTGTCTGTGGACCCAGTCAATCATTAACGGGGCCACTTTTAGTGATATCTGCTCTCTCGCACGGAGCCCAAAGATAAATGAAGGTTTAGCGCTCCGGGGACTGAAGTGCGCCCCCCCGCCCCCCCTTCCCCCGACTCACCGACCGAGGTGCCTCGGCAAACACACCGGCCCACACGTAGGGGCTCTTTTTTTTTTCTCTCTCTCCTTTTGAGATGTTTGTGGACGGTTCTCATGCCTCACTTGGGACAATGTGTCCTCAAGTGGGCCAACAAAAGCGGAATGACTCGGCTCCGAGTTCACGTCAGTAAAGCAGTTCCTGAAATCGCCGACGAAAACCTGTTCGCGTCACCACGCCGCGCAGTTCTCCTTTTTGTCCCCCTTACTTCCTTATTCTCCGTGAGCAGCTCTGAGCATGTGGTTCTCCTTTGGCAACGACAATCATTAATAATTGATGATTCGAAAACTAATGAAAACGAACGAGATCAGCTTGTTGCCCTGTCTGTTGCCCGCTGACGCGCAGACCGTCACAAAAGTAAGATTTTCCTCCCGAGCGTCACGCGGCCGTAAATCTCTCGGCTTCCTTGACGCGCGGCTCGGCCTCGCCGCGGCGTGTTTATTTGCTGACCCTGGTCGGCGGCGATAAGGGGGCCGCCGACGTCCCCAAACTGGAGCTCGCAATCTCTCTCGCAGGAGCAACGCGCCACATTGGCACTGCGACCTACAACAAGAGGAAAATAAAAAGTGTGTGTTGGGGTTAGGAGGGGGGGGGGCGTTTGGAAAAAACATAGGCGCTAATAAATCTTCCCTCTCGGCGATGGGGAAATAAATTAGGTTGAGGCGAGTCAAAGGATGGGCTTAACAAGTGCATGTTTCATACAAAAGTTCCTGTTCGAGGAGGGAAGGTGCATGGCTGATGGATGGCTCAGCAAACATAGTTGACATACCTGGCCAATGCCATGGGCCGGTCACAACCCAGGACTGAGAGGGACATTGTGTGAGTGTTTGAGTTTGTGTGTGTGCGTGCGTGCGTGCGCAGCGAGCGCGGCTCCTCCACAGCGATCCCTCTTCCCTGGGAGGTTTCCACTCCCTCCTCTCCTCCACTCGGGGCCGTGGGGATCACTTCAGTCAGCAGAGCCCTGTTTGACAGAGACGCAGCCTCCATATAAATCCCATCCTCCTATTTATTTGATGTGCAGTTCTACTAGGACGCCTTCGATCCGTCCTCGGGGAGCCCGCATCTCAAAACACTCAAATAGTCTGGGTGCACAGATAAGCACGGGGCTGGAATTATACTCCCAAATTCCCAAATCCGTACAGAGCATTCGTTCTGTTGCATTTAAAACACATATGTAGGAAGGGGGAACCTGCCAGATGGCGCCGAAAGGTGAATTACCGCGACTGTCATTCTTTCATATTTCATGTCTGTTTATTTGTGAGCGATGGAGGGGGAAGAAAAAACAAGTCAAACGTATGAAAGCAGAAAAACGTGATTTCGAAATGCTTTTATTTTGGGGTTTTTTTTTTCTCTGTTGTTTCCATGAGTGCAGTCTGGAGCGTGGGAGATGGGTCAGTGCAGCCTCGTGGATGAGTGGTAGACCTTTACGGGGAACACCCAGGAATGTTTAGTTAACTCGCCCGTTGCATTCAAGCATGTGTGTCAAAGGTGTTTACAGGGTGTTGACATTCACACACGCTGGCAGAGAGGTAATGTGAGTGGTAAAACAGCGTCTGGCCGCGATCCCACTCCAGCACGGACGTTTTAACGAAAGTCGACCCGAAGCGCAGGATTTATTTCAAAGGTTTCAATGTGAAATAAGGGCTTTTATTTTGAAAAAACAAAATGCAAGGCTTTTTTTCCCATTAAATTTATTAGCAATTCCACACAATACTGACACTTTGATTTTTGCACACTCATTTTAAGGCAGCGAAAACAACATATTTTAGTGCTTTATTATATGATTTTAAATCTTTATTCAAACAAAGAAAAATATTTTACATATGCATTCTATGTTCAGAATTACACTCGAGAGCAGAGAATTAAAAAGAAAAACACTTCATTCTTTCCTCCATCATTGTTTAGATAAACACATTTGTTGAACATACAAGAAAAAAACATTTAGACAACAACACCGTCACCTAAAGATAATAGTTAAATATCATTATTTCTCCTGGCTGGTGCTAATGATATCTGCACTTTGCCGTTTTATTTCTCTAAAACAGTTACTTTTTGAATGATACAATTGAATTATTGTATTTAACTATTAAGATTATTTATAAATTTTTAAGATGTGGTTTTAAATTCATTGTGAGTGGTGACAAAATGACATTGGTCAGGTTAGCATTACATTTAATCTTTTAATTATTAGTTTTGCTGCATTTGAATTTAATGATTGCTAATTATTTCCTACAATTCAACTAATGCATAATTTGTTTTACATCAAGTAGGAGCATTAAATACAATTCATTCCCCTCAATGTCAATTAAACACATTTAGTTCTATTTCTAAAATCCTGTTTCAAACTAGAAACCTTTTTTTTTAAAATTTCTATCACTTTCTGAATTTTCATTTCATCTCTTTTTTAAAATCTGTCCCTCCCTGCTTGTTTTGTTTTATTTTATTTCATTAACCCAACCATATTTCATGGCTCTCGGCAGTTAATCTTCTGGTGAGGCTGCAGCATGTGGTTCCACTCATAAAACTGGCCTGATCATATTTGGTTTAATTTCCCTTTTATGTGACGCCTCCGCAATAAAACGCAGTCATACAGTCATATTTCCATTTATGGCAACTAAAGGCAAACACGCAACATGTAAATATAAATGTTGACATAATGGATGACTGTTTGACCGAGCGCACCCTTGTATTACATTTGTTTTGCCACAATTGTGACCTCTCAAGAAATTTACATTTGATTCGTTTTAACACATAAACTTGGGATGCTATATTTAATAAAAAATGTAAATTATATATGTTCATATATAGTATAAATAATGTAAATATCAGGACTGATTTTAAAATTGCAAATATTCAAAAAATTGATTATTATAGTAATAATAATGAAAAACATGCACATCTTCATTTTCTTCTTGAAAAAAATTGTAACTTAATTTTGAGGGGAGAAAAAAAAGAAGTTTTTGTAAATTTTCATCTGTTTGAAACGAAGATGGCAAAAAAAAAATGGGAGCATAAGCAAATGGTGGCAGTGAGCAGTGTGTGTCCGTCCGTCTGCCTGTCTGTCCCCGTGACCACCCACTGAGCGCTGTGGGCCATGAAGAGAACATGCCCCCCCCCCTCCCTTCCCCACAGCCACCCACCACACCACCCACCACACCAACCACCGCCTCTCCATCGGTGACCTACAGGTGACAAATCGGCTGACCTTGCCACGCAGTGCCTCGGCGTCCTCAGCTCCGCATCCCCTCCACGTCACGGCGAGCGCGCCGCACACCAGACCAGCGGCGCTGGAAGGCATCACCCCGGCCCGCCATTGTTTAAGATAATTGGAGGAGTGTTGTAAGTTTCCTATGACTCACGCCGGCTTTTTTTCTCCCCTCTCTCTCTCTCCACCCACGAGCGCGGGATGATTGCAGGCCGCGGTTACCTTAAAAAGGCGACGTCCTCTCAACTCATAAATTACACGGCCGCGGACAACCTTAAGCGGTGTTGAAATGCCTGGAACGGAGCTTTATTTCAGCGCAGCTGGAGCGTGAAGCTGAGAGCGCCACCCCACAAGGAGCCCGACGCTCTCACAGGCATAAATAAGACGCCTATTTATCCTGCCTATACCTGAGGTCTGACGTGCCGGCAACAAAAAGACAGCCCCGCTGTTGGCGTGCTGATGGTGGATGTGAAAACAAGCACTTACTGTTTCCTAATGGTGCCGCTCTTTGGGATAAATGCTTCCGTAACAGGTCATGCCGCCCTTTTTTCTTTTTTCTTTTTTTTTTTAATTCATGTGTGGGTGAATAAAGTCAGGTCTTACATTGAAAAAAAATTCTGCTGCCCCCCTCCCAAACAAAAGGGGTTTCCTTCCTGGGGCCTGTCTTGGCACAGCGACTGGCACTTTGAAATCTGAGCTGATAGATTAAGAGCTTAGGCGTCAGAATAAACCATTGTTGGATCCCGGTGGGTTGTGTTTTCATGCTGCCTATAAAAAAAAAGAGGAGAGAGAACAGTGTCAGACGAGCGTCTCGGTCGCAGCCTGAGATCATCGCTCCTTTCAAATAGGTTAAAACTCAAAGGAACGAGTACTTGCAAAATATATATATGTGTTGTGTGTTTTCAGTGCTTAGACAATGTGACAGTAATTACACAGCCAGTCAATATCTTTTTCTCAAAGGCTTCCTTCACAACATCATATTGTGTTGAAATCATCCTCAGTCTGACCACCCAGGGGGTCCCTGACACCACAACCTTTACAGAGGGGGATGGGCTTCTGTGTGTGTGTGTGTGTGTGTGTGTGTGTGTGTGTGTGTGTGTGTGTGTGTGTGTGTGTGTGTGTGTGTGT
>JASSRZ010000051.1:1810012-1820111 GCA_032164315.1 Malacoctenus gilli | reverse complement strand
CGTCCCCTCCTCCTCCTCTCGAGTCAGAGAGGGGGCCAAAGGGGTTAAGCGTGTAATTCATCAAAATAAAATTAATAACAAGAGAGTCTTCCTTTTTGGGAAAGTGTCGGAGGGGGGAGAGAGAGGGAGAGTGAGAGAGAAAAAAAAAAAAGAAAATGTTTGCTGCCAACTTGCCTGTGGTGACAGTAAACATTCCAGAGCCGGGCTGGAGTTTGGACTTGCCATTATCTGCCACAGCTGTGACAACGCCTGTTGGCTGCAGGTTTGTGGCTGGCCACACTGTGTTTACCTGGAAATGAATCTGAAAAGCGGCCGGACTGGGAAGGCACACAAGCCAGCGAAATAAAAAAAAAAAAAAAAAAGCCCACTCCGAGTGGTCGCTGCGACGGGATGCGGCGGGAGGGGGGAGCGGGGTCCAGAGTTATTGCGCTGCCCCCCCCCCCCTGCAAACACAGGCGTAAACGCACTAAGGATATCCACAAATACGCAGCACCTTTTGATATTGAGAGGAATGTCGCGAGGAATGCCACTCGATACGCCTCGTGTTGACTGTATCCACGGCACATTCAATACTTGGCTCTTGTCATGTTAAAGGAAGGAGAAGACAGAGAGAGCGAGGCCATGTTGACCGCTGCCCTTCATTTATCACACAAGGTGACAGTTTATCTGTCGGACCACAGGGGGAGAAGAGAAGGTGGGCTCTCAGGGATGCGCGGCTCGGGTGACGCCGAGGAGAGCCGCAGCGCCGGAGGAGCTCAGCCGTCGGATGCTGCACATGACAAATGAGACGTGGTGGGAGAAAGTTTTTTGGGGGGGGGGGATAAGACCCCTAAATCAGCCATAAGACGGCGTTCTTTGGGTTGCCAGGTTGCGAAAGCTGCAAGATTTCCCTTCAGCTGCTTCAGGTAATACTGACTAAAAACTGACAAGAGCAGCTTTTTATCGTCGTCGCTGAACACTTGTTGGAGCTCCAAATATTCACTCAGGAATCACAAACAATTTTTTTTATTCTATTAGCACAAAAGAAAGAGACTTTATCGCCAAAAAAAATCCCCTGATATTCTCAGTGTAGTATTTCCGAAAACAGTCACTGAGTCCTTGATGGAGTCCTTTCAAAATGGTTTAGGGAGCTGTGAAATTTGACGCGTCTAAGTGCAACTACTGTGACGACACCTAAACTTTGCTCAATTACGAGTGATCCTTGATTTGTTGTCGCTTCCTCAGTCAACTTCTCTCACACTTCCGGTCCCTTTTTTTCTGGTTTTCCTGCTTTTCCCACCGGCCCTTTCTGGAGCCGACGGTCACTCCAAACTTCGCCTCAGAAATGAATGAACTGATGAAAGGAGCCAACAGGAGTCCAACAGGAAATAAAAATACAAAATGAAAAAACAAAGGAAGATTGTAAATACAAATTTGGTGGGTTTCTTTTGAAAATAAATATAGATATAAGTCAGAATTGGGTCTTTTAAGAGGCCATTCCTAGCTAAAGAATTGAACCAAAAGGTTTGGATAACAAATGTAATTGTTGGCATGTCCAGTAGAAAGATTTTGGATAATAGTTTAAATAAAAAATTAAAGAGTAAAAACAATTTAAAGCACAAGTTTACTTTAAAACGCCACCTAAAGTTTACCTGCTTTTAATTTGGTGCTTCCTCTTCTGGTTATTTCACAACACTTCATATACTATTAAGAAAAACCCTGATAAAATGCAAGAAAACATGCGGGCAATCGCATAACAGCAGCAAACCAATAAACACAATCTTCAAAGGGGAAATTGCAAATGAATATTTATGGGCCATCAGTCATTTTTCTGGCTTCTTTTCTTGTTTCGCTGATTACAAGCTGCTGCTGAGCTGAGCACGGCGCCCTGTCGGCGTCGCTGGTCCTCCGTCTACTTCGTAGTAACTTTACAGTCACTGTGGAGGCCCGACAGTGGCACCTGCGCCCTGACGTGGATGCTGTCAGATGTCATGCCCCCCCCACCCCCAACCCCCAACCCCCCCCTCCTTCCACGTCTGAAGTCTCCCAGAAACGTGGCCGGGATGTGTATTCGAGCCTGAAGATTTAATATCACCAAATCAGCACATTGTTATTCATTAGTGGACCAACTGCAGAGTCAATACACATTTAATCACAGACTGAAGGCAATTAAAGTGGGAGGGGGGGGCAGTAGTGCTATGCTAATTAAAGTGCCACGCTCCCATGGGAGGCCGTGTGGCTAAATATCACTACAATCAAGCCCATGCAGTAATCCATGATGAGCTGGAGCTGTCCGCACCAGAAGAGGCTGTCAGACCACCCCCCCACCCCTACCCATCAGGGTGGACGAGAGGGCAGAGCTGGCCCAGTGATTAAAAAGTTGTGTATCAGCGACCAGCCGTCTAATCGTGGGGGTCTCAGGGGGGCTGCGGGTGAGCATCCTTTTTGACGTCTAATTCTGCGTAGTTTTGATTTCATAGAACGGGGTGGAAAAAAAGGAGGGGGGGGGGCGTGTAATCCTCATTGTTCAGGCGCCTTGAGTCGACTGGACAGCAGCCATCAGGAGACACCTCTTGAGAAAACACACACACACGCACACACACACATCTCCACATCTGAGAGCCGCCGTTTTTTTCCATCAATCACTCCGTCCGCGAGTGAGTGCGGCTCATATCTGCCGGCGTCTTATCTGTATTCCAGCCTGATGGGGGAAATGCGAGGTTTGGGATTACCTCTGACTGCTGACCCGAGCCCATCTCAGGCGAACCTGGGCACCCCCCCACCCACGCGCTTTCATTACCCCCCCCCCTCTCGCCTCAGAGCGCCACGCCCGGGGAACCACCAGCCGCATATCTGAGAGCGCTGAAATGTGCTCGCCACGGGTTTCATACATGGGTGGAGAAATTAAAGGCTGATAAAGGGAGACAGAGAGGGGGGGCGGTATGTTCGGCCGTGGTCTCCTTCCTGTAAGGGCCTGGGGGCCCATCCATATGCAGATGGCTAATTTGTAGTGTTTACAGAGGAGCACAGAAGAGGCCGACGACTCATGAAGAGGGCTGAAAGAGGCTGCCGACGCGTCACCCCAGGAGCCCGCCGTTAAAGCCTGCCCCGACCACAGCAGCAGCACAAGTGTCCAATCTGTGTTTGCTTACCCGAGGACGCCTGATGGCCGAGTCTCGGCCCGGTGGCTCATAAATTCTGCCTCTCCCCCCCCCCCCGCCCCCTTCTTTCACTCCTTTCTTTTTTCTTTTTTTTTTTTTACAGGACCCTGACAGCTAACAGGCTATTGGGAACAGGGAGGGGCCCAATGACACAGCCACTCAACAGATTAGCACCTCATCAGCCTCCTGCAGCTCCGAACAAATACCATCCCTGCCTCCTTCAAGATACAATGGGGGCGGGCATCGCTTAACAGCCCCCCCCCTCCTCCTCCTCGCCCCTAATCCAGCCGCAGAACTTCCTGGTCTGGTCTTTCTCTGGGCCGCAGCTGCATCAAGGGGGCCCTTTCCCCGGACCGGGAGCCCACCCCAACCCCAATTGGCGAGATGTGTGTATATCAGGTGAGCAAATATTGCCACTTGCCTGAGAGTTCAATGGCCGTCCCTTTTTTTTTTTGGAGGCGGGAGAGGGCAGCAGCAAGGGGGCGGGGGGGTTGTTGGCGGGGTGCGTATTGCGCCTTGCCTGGGGGTACATGTGGCCTCACACAGCAAGCGGTGCGCGGGGTGAGTGAGGGGAGCTCTCCGAGGCACAGCTGGAGTCAGCAAATCAAACGCACCTTCGTGGCTCATCTGCATCTTCCCAGACAGGGACGCCGTTTCCACCTTTCATTTCCTCTCTTTGCGGCTCTTTACGACAAAAGGGTGACCTGATGCCCCCGCGAGCCACCACACACGTAGCGTTTGCCCTCCCCCCCCCCCCCCGCAATACACAGCCTGAGGACGGCGACTTGTTGAAATCATCCAATCATTTACAAAAAAAATTCCCTTTTCACAGACAATCAAAACTGTTAGGATTTAGCTTATTAGGTGGGAGGTAAACACGCTTAGGGAAAGAGAGTTGATGTTGGCGGTCACTCGCAATGTTTTCGGCGCCTTTGTCTCGAATACACGCGCTCCTAAAGTAGAAGCACACTCTGCAGTTAATTTTATTCATCACTGGTGTTAAAAAAAAAACCACAGAGCTTTTGTGGGGCACAAGTGACTGTAGGAAGAATCTGGAGGTCGGTGGGATGACGTTTCCTGAGACGATTTTGGCCCCTTTAGGTCTTTCGGAACAAATTATGATTTAAAAAAAATAAGAGTACATTTTTTGGTAGAAAAACAGTTTTTGTATTTAAATTATTGTGAAATTCTTATAATCAATTCTGATAAATATTAGTTTTGGTGTTTTACATTGACAGTTGCAGAGTTTATATGAAGACTTACCAGATATTTGCAATTAGATCATCCAACTACAGTTAATAAAAAAGCTTTATTTATATTAAAAATGCTCAAATGTTAATGAGTTATTTTTAAAAAAGCATCAGAATTTCCAGTGTTGGAACAAAACCCAGTTTTTAGGGGAGAGAAAACAAGTGCAGTCGCCAGACGGGTGTCATACCGACGGTGAGTGGTCCTCGACTAATGACCAAAGGACAAAGAGACTCGGGCGTATTTATTTTGAGTGTTGAGAAGTTGTCATTTGGGTCTACTTTTTAATTCCTTTCGCTATTTATTGTAAACACGGTGGAATGAGTGAGTATTTGCCGAGCATGGCTGGCAGCCTGTGTTGGAGGGATAAAAGGCCACCAGCTGAATGCCACACCAACAAGTCCTCCGCAGAAAGGCCAAGACCACAGCTAAAGAGTACAGGGCCAGCTTAGGTAAAGGCCACCGAGCCCGCGGCCACAGCCATCTGTGTATTGGGTCAGAAGATGATGTGTCAGTGCAGACCGAGGACCACCTTGATCCCCCCACCCCCACCCCACCCCCCTCCCCCCTCCCTGGAAGTCAAACAGAAGTGCGGGTATAGCCGGGTCCTGGGAGGCCTTCTCTGCCATCACAGTGAAATGGAACTGGCCCAAAGAGCAAACAAGATCTGTCCCCACAACCCCCCCCTCCCCTCCCTCCAAGCCCAGACCAACCTTGTCTGGGTGATGGGTTTTTCTGTTGTTCTGTTTGTTTGCTTGTTTGGTCTGGAGCCCATGGATACCCAGCATGGAGCAAAAAGGAGGGGAGAAACGGAGGAATATCGAGGACGCGGCGGAGGAGGGAAGTGGAGAGTGTTGGCGGCGGAGGGCAGGGTGGGGGTGGGGGTGAGGGTGGGGCGGCGGGGATGCGCGACACGCGGACCTCCCCTCGAGGTGACGAGAGACCCGCCGAGAAGCTACCGAGGCAAAGCTGCTCGACAAATACACACAGAGCCAGGATCAGGGCAGCACAGACACACGGCCGTCTGTGATCTTTCAGCGGGCAATAACGCCGAGACGCACCTTGCTGCATGCGGTCGCGTTCACCTCAGTACAAATCATGAAGATTCAAGCCGTTCAGACGGCCGTCAGAGCGCACCGAGACAGGCTGCACACTGACGTATTCAGAGATAGTCACACTGATACTTCTCAAAGACGACTCTGACTCTGTGTGTCAAATTATGTTCACTCAACAATCACTGAACGTTTCCACAAACTCTTCCTTTGCAATTTCGCTACATTAACCAACAGAGAGTGCCACCTTCTGGTTGAGCTGAGAACTGTTCATTGGGTGTTGCAGGGATTTTATTCATACTGTTTGGGATATTTGTGATGATTTGACTTCTGTTCTGGTTATGTAAGTGCACAACATGAACAGTCCATTGCACATTCAATCCTGGACTCACGTTCAAACCAAAGAAACCTGTTTGAGCTCCATGTGATTTACTGGGAACCATCTTGTGCCGTGTGAAGCCAGGCTGAGCCATCATTGAACATGGTATGATATAATAACCAGGGTACAAGTATTCCCACTGCTGTACACAAGTTTTGTGGCCACTCCTGTTCATGCAAGACAGTTTTTGGACCTGTATGACCTCTGGTGGCACCTATAAATTGGTCAGTTTTTTTTAGCTTGAGGACTGGTCCCAGCATGCTTCATGACTAACAACAGAGGCAACTGGACGCATAGGCAAGTGGGGCAAACGCTAAGGACTCTGAAAGATGCTGACAATAGCAACAATAAGTTCCGTACGGCAACATGAAGGACATCCAAATAAAATGACACCCAAAAAAATCACAGAGGTTTATGTAATATGCACCTTTTTGATGTCACTGCTCTGAGTTGAATTGAACTGACACTGAAGAGGCATGACTCTTCAGTCTCCACCTCCTCCTCCTCCTTCTCTTCCCTTCGCTTTCTGGCCACTAGAGGGCGACGTGGCATCTATTTTGAGTCTTCAAATCAAGCACTGGGGCACATCACATTATGGAGGAACGTCTGTGAGCTCGTTCCTGAATGAGCCTGCTGGTGTCTTGCAGTTGTCTTCAAACTCTGAAGAGTGTATAAAATATATATGTCCCAGACGTTAATGGGGCCGTTTGGTCTGTGTGAGGAAGCCCACATCTTGAAATCATTGGGACGGACTGAGGAGAGCAGTGTCAGGTATCGGAGACCGAAAAAAAAGAAAAAAAGATAGCACTGCGCTGAGGCCGGCCCTGATTGCTACCAGGGGTCAGTGGCTATCAAGGGCAGCACACTTCAAACACTCGGCTAAATCAGTGGCAGCTGCCGGCGGCTTCTTAGCGGCAAACGCTAAACTGCACCTTCGAACAATGAGCCCATTCAGGAGGGGCGGGGGGGGACGCTTTATTCACGCAGGCTGGAGCCCAGCTCGAGGAAGGATCTGCGATAGCTTTTACCGTCAGTGATTTCAAAGGCCACCAGCGTCACCGCCGCCAGCCCTCTTTAACTGCGCCGTTACTCGCCTCGTGGTGAGCGGCAACAATCGCATCCAGCTGCTGAATCGGATCTGACACGGGGGAAAAAAAAAAAAAACCACCACACACTCACTCAGTGACACATCTCAGGAGCAGGCGGGCCGGCCGCCTCACAAATTCAAGGCCCGGCTGCGTTTTTGTGGTTTTGTCACGGCGCTTTATCTCTATGGTGTCTTCAGGATGGGAGTGTGTTTACTGATCATGCATCCACGAGTGTTGACAGAGAAGAGGGACACGCTTATGGTTGAGTTTTTATTCAATTTATATGTACTGAAATATACAAAACACTGACACCTGCCAATCCAGTGGCAACAGAGACTGAAAAAAAAAGACAACGTAGGGACGTTCTCCCAAAACATACAGAGGGCAAACTACAAGCTTGTAGTCCCACAAACTCCCATTTGAAGCACTAATACACTTTGTTTCTTCCAGAGGAGGCTTCTGAAATGATCCGGACGCCGGTCCTTTTTGTTCTGGTTTGCCCGACATGAAGTGACACCTCAGATACCTGCGGAGCATCAAAAACACACACGCCTGACCTGAAATGAAGTCACATTCACAGCGAGAAGCACACACACGTAAAAAAAAAAGAAAAAAAAAAAGGTAGACAACAGAGATGTGATGCTGTAACATAAGAGCGCATTGCTTGTTTCAGTCTCATGTCCAACAGGAGGAGCGGCTCTGTTATTGCATTTCGCGAGAAGTTTGGTAGTTCACCGTTTAAACACTGTAAGAAAGAAAAAAACAAAAAAGGTTGGTCAACATATTTGGTCCTCTTCTCCTCTTCTCTTGGTCTCTTTTTTTCTCCACAAGGAAAGCTGAATAACCTCACACACTTCCAGCTGCCACTCGGATTCTGTCCTGGCAGCATGTCAGCCTGGAAACGTCGGCCGAGGCGGCGAGATCGAATGAACTTTCCACCGCTCGCTTCGCATCTTCACTTCACGAATGGAGCAAACGGACACTTTCCGTAGCAGCGAATAGCGTCTTTCTATTCAATTGCTATGTTCAAAAGTAATATAGTGCAAAAACCTACCACAATTACTACAATACATTAAAAATTTTAAAAAAAACAAAAACGTACGTGTGACAGTTCCAGTTTCATACCAAAGGACAGCCTCACAGACAGTTCGGAGATGAAGACAAACTGGTGTGTGTGTGTGTTTGATTCTCGCGCCGTAAATCCCTTGTGAAAAGTGCCCTTTAATCCTGGTGCGAGCCATTCGGTTTCAAGAACACGGCTTGTATTGCTCAGAGTTCGAAGGACTCGTGCACACGTTAGCTTTCGTCGCTGCTGAGTTCAGCCTCAGGTTGTCCTCAAAAATGAGCCACAAAACTGCACAAATCCTTGGAATGTCGAACACAAAGAAGAGCCAGCGGACACGCTCCTCACAGTTTCCTGATGCGCATCTCCACCTGCTGGCTGTTTGTAGCAGTGCATCACACGACACAGAAGCACTTCCCCTCCACGATGAAGCCTCTAAGGAGTGATCCTCCCACTTCTCCAGCTTCGTTCTGGTTCAACCAACAGTCCTTGGGGGAGGGGGGGAGGGGGGAGAAACCTGCCGCTCCCAAAGCTTTGTGCGCAAAGTCGTCCTCGGCGACAACCGCTGTCCTTCATACGTGTGTCGTAGGAGGGAGTGTCCTCCGCCACTAGGGGTCCTCCTCCATGTCGTCCAGATTGGGGGCCATGATGAAGTGTTTGGGGTACACGAGGCTGTGCTCGTCCGCGTACTCCTCCCAGCGCGCGTCGTCGCTCTCGTGGGTGATGTAGCGCTCGCCTCGCCGCGTCTCGAACTCCCTCAGGTCCAGCCACGTCTGGTAATCCTGAGGAGGCGAGAGGGGCTCTTTAAATGGGGGGGGGGGCAGCGCTTTTGGACACGAGCTCAAAAATCAACAGTCCTGATGTCATTTTCGGGGATCCAAATGATGCTTGGAGCGAATTGCTAACTCAATTTTCATCGTCCTCATCTTTATTGGAAATGAATCAGCTGCGTTCTTTTAAGATTACCGCTTTCCGACCGGATTTTCCTGAACTTTCATTCAAGACAAATAAGAAGCTGGATTAGGGATCGTTTTTAAGATGAATGAGCCTTTATAATAGTGGAAACAGCAGCAGAGGAAAAAGGGGGAACTGGTATGCAGTTCACGGTTCAAACTGGGGACTCGCTCATCAGACTCTCTAACCACATGACTCCCGACTGCTCAGAGCTCAGCCAGCAGCTCCCTCTTTCATCCACACCTGCACTGAACTTGGTTGCACATTGTCTTCCATCAGTTTTTTGGCCTTTGTGCTATTTTATTCCCCATATAAATGTTGGAGAGGTTCAACTGTCCTGATCCCGCCCTTTCTGTAGCTCCACCCACAGGCTGAGAGAGAAAGCAGCTCACTCAAGTGAAGAAGGGGGCCTTTAATTCAAACTGTAAACTGTTCATGAAGTCAGAAATGACTGGAAATATCCATCTGAGTCTGGTCTTTTAAAAATATGCTTCTTACTTATTTCTTTCTATTCACTTGGATCGTTCTCATTACTAAAGAGCTGATCCTGACTTAAAATGACCGAGCGTAACTCTGCTGTGACCTCATTTGATTATTTGACTTCCTTTATTTGGCAGACCTACATTTGGGCCTATCAAATGTACATGCACTCTTCCAGGGGGGACCCCTCACAATGGGACATTTTACCGGGTCGCACAGGGGAAATGACACAACTATCAACTCAGAGAGGCGAATCACCTGTAACCAGGGATGGCTGAGACACTTGTCCACGCTGTACCTCTTCCTCATCTTGACTTGGAGGAGATTGTTGATCAGATCTGTGGCTGTGAGGGAAGCAGAGTGTTAATGCCGAGTCAACGGGGCAAAACCACGCGTCGTCTCAGGTCATCGGTTGATGGTCATCGGGTTCTGAAAGCTCCTGTGTCTACTACTACTGTGTGAAACATCAGCTTTCAGATCATGGCTTTCACCTTGTAACATGGTGCACGCTGTATGTGGGCACGAGGAGCTTCAAGCGTGGACTGCTGGTGATTCATCTCGAAGATAAGTGTAAAGTTCAGATAGCCCAGACATGTGGGAGGGGAAGACTACTCCTCTGTGATGTCTGAATGTCGGTTTGACACGAGACCGTGTGACGCCTACAAGCACGGGGGGGGGGGGGGGGGGGGGGGTTT
>JASSRZ010000051.1:1793602-1810002 GCA_032164315.1 Malacoctenus gilli | reverse complement strand
CCCCCCCCCCCCCCCCCCCCCCCCCCGCCGCGCAGACTCGAGGGGGGTGGGGAGGGCGATCAACCCTAAAGCCACCTCCGTGTCTCTCTACCTTCTGCGGAGATGTCCTTCCACGGCGTCGGGGGGTACATGAACGCGGCGTTCTGGATCTGGTCGTTGATGTCCTCGTCCTCGTTGAAAGGGAACGTCCCGCTCAAGCTGACGTACACGATGACCCCCACCGACCACATGTCTAAGGAGCGGTTGTAGCCTTTGCTGCGCAGCACCTCTGGAGCCAGGTACGCCGGCGTGCCCACCACCGACCGCCGGAAGGACTTCTCGCCGATGATGCGCGCGAAGCCAAAGTCGCACAGCTTCACCTGGAGAGAGAGCGGGGAGAGCTTGACGGGGCATACCCGCACGGGGAGAACGGAGGCGTGCGGAAACAAACGGAAAAGCTTCTGTTTACCTGAGGGAAAGGCTCCGCCGAGGCCAGCAAAACGTTCTCGGGCTTCAAGTCGCAGTGGACGATATTTTTGAAGTGCAGATGTCTCAAGGCCACGAGGATCTGCCGCAAACACAAGGCACATAAGTACAGCCTCAGCTGTAAAAACCCAGATGACAATAGTGTAAACTCCGGCGTCTGACTGTTTGAGCGTATGGAGCATGTGGTATAAACACGGGGCTGTTTGTATAATCTATACTGTGCAATCTACGCTGCTGCCATATGGAAAAACTAGTGGCAATATAAGCATACTGATGGCCAGAAACGCTCCCATCCTTGACTTGGTGCCTTCACATGAGGACTCATGATCTCATCTCATCATCTCATCAGTATTCAGCGGGCCTGGCGCACGCCGGTGCAGCACGCATGTCTGCCTGTGGCGCGGGGACAAAAACCACAGCGCGCCTGGCTCCCCTTCCCTGACCCTGGCTCCGGCAGAAGTCCTCCCGGCCACATCAGAGCCAGGCCGGGGGCCGCGGCGAATGGGGCTGTTGTTAATGGCCCCGCTCCCGTTCGGGACTCCGGGACCCACGGAGAGAGAGAGAGAGAGAGAGAGAGAGAGAGAGAGAGAGAGAGAGAGAGAGAGAGAGAGAGAGAGAGAGAGAGAGAGAAAAGAGGCCCCCGGAGCCTGCTGCTCTTTTTTAATCAGCCCACAAAGCCACCGGCACACTGCACACTGTAATCCACGGCCGGGGAGGAGGGCCGCGATGCCACGCAGACCAAATCCCGTAAACAAGCCCCCCTCCCCCCCTTTCCCCACAAGCCGCCTCAATCGGCTCACCACAAGAATAAACAAGCCCAGGAGCTGGAGCAGAGGCTCATCACCCCCCCCCCCCAAAAAAAAACAAGACGGGGGGAGAAGAATAGAGTGCAAGAGGGGGTAAAAGCCTTCAGAACTAAACTGAACAAAGACGAATGAAACACAATTTTATTCGAAATATTGTGTCGGAAGCAAATGACACGATACAAGTAAATGATTTGAAAATTCTACAACTTTGTGATTGACGGCTCTCACGCAAAATGTGGTCACAATTGTTCTGACGAGGCTTTGAAGCAGTCTCACGCACCTGAGTGACCAAAAACTTGGTGATTCGCTCGGGCAGCTTGCTCTTCTCGCTCGACAGGATCATCTCCAGCATGTCGCCGTGCAGCTTCTCCATGACGACAAACACCCGCTCGGGCGTCTCGAACATGCACTCCAAGTTGACGATGCCGGGGTGATGCAGGTTCTGGAGGGAAGCGGAGAGAACGGGGTGGTTTCGATCGCCGCAGGTGCCTGAGGAGGCCTGTAGAAGCTGCACTACACGACATCCGCTGGAAAATATGGAGTCTGTCATCACCTGTAATATGGCCACCTCATTCCTCAGCTGGCTCTCCTGCTTGGTGGGAAATCTCATCTTGTCGATGACCTTTATGGCCACGTCTCTGCCACTCTTTCTGTGTTTGCCTAAAGTGTAAAGAAACATGTTAAAAGAGTTGCTTGAGACAGTATAGGACGCCTCCGCCAGTGGGACTTCATACCTCCGTAGACGATGCCGAACTGGCCCGATCCCAACACCTCGTCGGAGAAGATTTGGTACACCGAGGCAATATCCTGCACGCAGACCATTGGTGCTGTTACTACGCTTCAGTCTCGACAGTCGCAATAACTTTCCATTCAGCAAAACGGCAATCGGCAACAGTTGTGTCGTCCATGGTTTGGCTGCACAACCGTTGCCCTGCTGAGATGTTGTCTGGCGTTGCCAAATATTTACTTTCACTCAATGCAGAAGTGGAAGTGAGTCGAAAACCCCACGACAGCTTCCCCATTTAGAGGCTTCCACTGGATGCCTCAGTAAAAGAAGCAGCGGGATACAATTTACAGATCTCACCGCAGCGGCTACTTTAGCGGCACACAAATGCATGAATTTGCAGGCTGTGCTGGGAAATTGTGCAACGGCATCAAGAGGCAAAGAGGAGAGAGAGAGAGAGAGAGAGAGAGAGAGGGAGAGAGAGAGAGAGAGAGAGAGAGAGAGAGAGAGAGAGCAGTTCCACTTACCACGTTCTCCTGGATCTGGCAGTTGGACACAGATATGCTGATGGACAGCTCTTCTGGAGGAGAAAACGCACAATGTTTTCCTCCATTCGACAACGGAAAAAAATGCTCCTTCACTGACACACAATGCGGCCAGTGAATGCTCGAGTCGTCGCAGTCAGAGGTGCATTGCTCACATACTGGGATTCCTGGCTCTTTCCACTGCCTTCGATCTTATCGCAGCTGCATGCCATAAGTCACAGCTCCGCAGAACCAAGCGTTTTATGACACGACAAATTGACTATAAAATTGATCTGGAGGAGTATGTGTGACCCAACAGTGCAAGTATGCAATGCATTTCTGGGAACTCAGGCAGCCCGAGTGGCCGGTGCTTCAAACGAGCCAATCGGATGGCAGCGTGTGACAGAAGACTCGTACGTGCTGCTGAGATGATGGAGCTGTGCCGAAACGCAAACGTGTGACTCCAGCAGTGAGCGCACGCCGATCACAAAAAAGACCACATGTATTAATCTGATATTAGTTCGAAGTTATTTCCAAAAGCATCGATTTCTGAACGCGGTGATGAGATGTTCATGAGAATCTCGTGATTGGTTTTCAAGCAAGTAGCCTGAAGCGACACCCGGGTGAGGACAGTAACGTCCCTGTGCTGGCCAATGGCGGCCCAGCTCAGTCATGTTCCCGTCCCACTCAGACAGTGACTTCACCGCCTCGCTTCCTTTCAAGCAACAGACAGCTGAGGGGGGTTTCCTGTGTTTCGAGACTTGTGAGTCATTGAAGCTTCGTCTTGACCAGTTAAGGCCAAACGAGGTAAAGTTGTCGTTGGCATTTTTGGGCAACTCATCGTCAATCAAATCAGCACCACTTGTACGCTCAGACTCAGTCGAGTATCAGAGAAGTGTGAAGCAGGGAACACAAACTCTCTGTTGTCATTGATCCGTACATATAACAAGTGTTCTTTCATGACCTCGATAATTCGGTACAAGCTTGTAATGAGTAGCACGTACTGTGATCTTTGCCCTGACCGACAGCGCTGGCCACGCTGGGCTGAGGGGTGACGGGCATCAGGGCCTGCCGGATGGCCTTCTCCCATCCTTGTGCCACCTCCATGCCGACCCCCGACGCGGCCAGGGCGGGGCTGTGGTAGTGGCTGCCGTTGTTCTCGCCCACGTAGTAGACCATGGTGGCCGTGATGATCTCGAAGCAGTGAGGGTTGCTGCCCTGGGCCAGGTTGCTGTAGTCTCTGGACGGCTCTACCTGCAGGATCTCAGACAGGGGGATTTCCTGTGGCAGAGGGGGAGGAGGGGGGGAGACAAGAGGGAGAGACATGGCTAATTACTAAAACAGACCAAAGAGGAGACCTGTGTGGTTCTTCAAGCCAGAGGCGCCTCCTCTTTTCTTCACATGGCAACCAACGACCCTTAGCAACAGATTTGAACATTAAAAATGGCAACGGCATACACACCAAAACACACTGTTTAACATAAACACATGCAATTTAAATACAACAAATAGAAACAATGGCTTGGAAAATATCTAAGGTGGATTTTGAGACAATTTACATAAAAAAACATACCAGAATTATTCATTCAGACCAAAAAAATGTACAATAATAATGATACGTCCAGAAAATTTCATAAAAATCTGCACAATTTGACGCACAAAATGTTGCTTAATTCCTTTGAACGAGGCGTCAGGTCTTGAGTAATCGCCCGCTCGCTCAAATAACTAAAGGGAATCGCCTAAAAGCAGAAACGCGCCCAAACAAATAAAGCAGCAGCGTTACATGGACGCAAGAAAAACGGCACAAACATGTACAAATGTCGTCTCAGGTGGAAACACTCACACTCTCCAAACGTCTCCACACTCAGTCGTCCCAGTTCCAACTTTGCCCCCTCCTCTCTCTCTCTCGTGCTCAAATGAAGCGGACAGTTGCGGCACACTTTAAAAGTCCCCCTCCAGCCCCCCACCCCCGTCAAACTCTCGGTCAAATCAAAGACGGCGGGGGGAGGGGTCCCAGTCAAAAACACAGAGAAAATTCCAGCCAATGGGGGCTCGCAGAGGCGCACGCTGTCCTCCCCGCGTGGCTCACCACAGAGTATCGGATGAAGTGCTTGTGGCGAGCGGGGCCCGGTCACGTGAGCGGGGGCCCTGCGGCGGCCCAGCGCTCTGCTTCCCTGATTACAAGGCAGGGCCGGGCTGGAGGGCCCCATCCGAGCACGAGCCGCCGGCGCTACCGCGAGCCGCCGAGACGACACATGAGGCAACTCCTGTGCCACAACAGGGCAGTGTGCGAGCGGGTGGGTGGGTGGGTGCTGCGTTCGACTGTGACAGGACGCACGCAGTCTGGCAGAGACAGCGAGAAGCCCCCCTCACCCCATGAAAGGGTCTTCAGAGAGAAAGCCACAAGTACAGGGGTCTCGTCTTCAAACGAGCTGCCGTTATGGCTTCCAAATGGTGAAAATGGCTGCCATGCCTGGCAAGCAAGCCACCACGAGACCACCACTAATCAGATCGGAGGTATAAAGAGAGGAGGGGGAGAGGGGAGGACAGTGGCCACACGCTGATGAGCAGCAGGCCTCAGAGAAATGAAAGGCGCAGCGCCCGAGTCAGACGACTTCCCGGATACCGGTGCAGCGTCTCGAGAGTAAGTGGTACTTTGGATGAAATTTAGGGACCCAGATTAGACCTTTTTTTTCTGCCACTATGTATGGAGGAAATGGACCATCGATCACAGATAAAAACAAATCGTCTGATCCAAAGTCATGTGCGAGAAATAAAGAGCAAACTTCGGGGCATAAATAGAGGGGATTTACAGCGAGCCTTCAATTAGCCTCCTGAAGGTTTTCAGCCAGAGACTCAGTGCCAAGTTGATAATAAAGAACCACATAAAGCTGCCAGTAAACACACCCCGAGGAGTCGGTCCCCACTGAGGTTTCCTCCCAAAGCTTTAGTGGCACAGTGAGTGAAGGGTGGGACGGAGTAATTGGTAGAAAAGGGACGGGGAATTAAGCCTTTTTTTTTCAGGCTTCGATACTCAACGGCAAGAAAAGAAGAAACGCGGCACCGTCATGCGGAGGTGAAGAGACCACCCGTTTCTCTCAAGTGACCCTTTCCCTCCACAGCCAGCTTCGCACAGCAACACACCTCTGATCGCAGCTCAGAGAGGTCTTAAAGTCTCAAAACACACAAAGGGGACACGAACAATAAAATAAGCACACACACAACACCAGCATCCCTCTCCCCCTGCTCGCTGCACACACACACACACACACACACACACACACACACACACACACACACACACACACACACACACACACACACACACGCAACTCCTGACACACATGTGGAAGTCTTTACCTTGCAGGCCGAACTTCCCTCCCTCAAGCTTTGGGCGTGTAATTACGCTGCTCCTAAGCCCCTGTGGCTGTGTAATGACTGAGTGCGCCGCTGCCACTGAGCGGGAAGTGTCACGCGTCCAACGTTTGAATTCGCAGCACTTTGCTCGCAGCCAATGTTGGAGGAAAAACCTAATGAAGTAACCCCACCGCTTTGGGAGTCCCGCACACTAATCTGATCACTTGGCAACGCGGGCAATCGGCAGAATTTGGACGGAGCTTGAGACAGGGGGACGTTCGTCATTTCGAGAGAAGCTGCGTGGCTGTCGTGTGGCAGCTCTGTTGTTACTTCACAAAGATGAAGTTTATTGAAGGAAGAGGGTCTGAATAACTCCCAGATTTTGGATTCACTGCGTTAAAACACTCCTGCGCCTCTACCAGCTGTTTTCACTTGCTTCTTAAAAGCCCACCAAATGCCCCAATCAGCAAGGACACAACAGCCAGGGCCCGGCGCGGCCCGCTCGCTTCGCGCAGAGAAGAGAGCAGACTGCAGGGTGAGAAACCACAGGGGAAATTTCAGTGGGCCAAAACTGACCTCAGGGTAGTTTACAGTTGCAACATGACAGGCCTCAAGCTGACTCAGACGGCGACCGCTGGTTAGAGTCTATTTACATACCTTTCATTAGAAGTGACAGACAATCTCCACACACGAATTTGGGAGCAGGTCAGTCCTCCACACACGCAAAGACGCTTTCTCCGGATCAGGAGTGAGCAGGACAGGAGTCCTGATAGAGCACCGACTTACCAGAGTGGATTGTATATCTTTTTAAAACGACTGAATTCAAAGAATAAAATGTTTATGTTGGGTTTTTTCCCAAGAATTATCTGAGATGAGAGTTATCAGCTTACTTTGTAGAATTTGGCTCCAGTGTCGTTCTGGAACAGACTCAGACTCTTGCTGTCCAGCCTCCAGAAATGTCTCTTCCGCTGTTGAAAAGGGAACAAAGGCGAATAAGTATAACTCAACAGCAAACGTGCGCCACCTACCAATGTTGTCGAGGGGGGCAACATATTAACCCCTCGCTGAGAAAGATACCTTGGGTGCTAAAGTCAAGGCAAGTTTTCCCCAGCGTACAGGCGGAGCACAGGCATTTCTGACTGTGCTCCTCTGTTGGCCCTTTTTGTGGTTATCAGTCTTACCAGGTTGTCCCTGCTTGTATAATGAACCATCCAGCCCTCCTTCACCAGAGTGGAGCTCCGCCTCTTGGTGTGTTTGATGGACTGGACCACCCGCATGAGAGGGATGTTACTGCTTGTGGAAGGGCTGCACACACATGCAGACACACACACACAGAGTTTTAGTGACTTCGGGTGATATGATCACTCTTCTAGAGCTTGATATCAGAACGCACTGGCGTTTCCTTCAGTCGCTGCATAAAGCGCTTGTGTGTTTGCTTTTCTAACTGCCTCGTTCAAACAAACCCTGAACAGGAATTGATTTTATGCCTGCAGCAATACAGGCAGTGCTGGAAGCATACAGTTCTGCTTGTGTGGGACAAACATTGGCAATAGAGCGTCACACCTGCTTGTAAAATGTCACTGCAAAAGTCTGCAGGTGAAATCAGGGGATCGACAGTAACTTAAAGCATTGTCTTCTGATTATTCTAATTCAGAGGTAAGAATGTCTTCAGAAAACACGTGAAAATGCCAACAAATCAACCATCGGCTCCCCAACACCTCTTTTTAGTACCTGATTGTCTTAATGGGCTCTTCGTCTTTCTCTCTATCCAGTAAGGGCGAGTCCATGTCAAACATCCTCTCGTCCGGCGTGGACGGCTCTTCGGGGTCATCTAGCGATCTGCCACCGTCCATATCGTTGCTGTCGACCTCCATAGTGTCCATGGTAGTGTCCGAGTCTGGCCCGGGGCTGGCCGGCTCTGCGCACGCACATTAAAAGCCTTCTGTGAGCACGTAAATCCGATACAATCGAATGTTGTCAATCTGGAGTCGTGTGCTGGAACTCGCCTCCGTTGAAGTCCACCTCTCCTAAACAGTCTCTTGGTACCTTTGAAGCGCATCGTTTGTGGCAGTTGAATCTGCAGTCTGGGACAAGACATCGAAAGTGGCCCGTGAACAATTTGGCTCGTTGGCATCATTTCGGACCAAGACGCCGACTCCTGGCGGGTGGTCCTACCTTTGCACTGCATGCCCTGGCGGAAGAGGCCTTTGAGCAGACGCTTGCAGTACTGGCAGATGGTGGGACGGGTGTAGGTGTGGATGGCGAAGGTGTGCGGCACCTTCACCCGCGTCTTCTCCATCTTATCCATCCAGATAGGCCGGCCGCTCCAGGACAGGATGCGCTTCCCCGCCTCCTGATGGGACCTTTGCTGCTGAGGTTGGAGGGATGGAAACCAAAAAGGGGGGGTTGAGGGGGGGGGGGCAGACAGGGATGTTCAGAAGAATTAAAAACCATATGCAGGAAGCAAGCGACGGGGGAAACAGAGGAAGAGCAGCCTCGGAGGGAAGATTTGAGTGATGGAGAATGACAGTGAATAATGACATGGCAGTCGGAGGAAAGGAAGGGAAAAGGAGGGAAAACTCGCATGACTCACGAATCCTAGCAGCCTCCAACACATTATTGGATTTGCTACGTCTTCCCACATTTGGGCATTAGGTCCAGGAATCGAGAGAACAAATGGGACAGTCTGGAAGCTCCAAACAGAAAAAAAGGAACGATCCTCTATTCTTTTTATTTTTTTTGCATGTGAGGAGATGCATAAATTTGAACTTGAATGTACTTCTAATGTCGTTAGCCAAATTGCATTTCCCGATGACCTTTTACAGGGACATAGGCGAGCGGGGAATATTCCAGCGTGGGCTTACGCAAAAAGGGTTTCATAAGGCCTCGCTGAGGACCTCTCCGCAGGGCTCGATTCAATTTTACGCCTCAGTGCTGTTCAACAACACCGCCCGAGAGATTGTCCCATGGAGAAGAGCCAGATTTGATAAGTTTAGAAACATTTAACGGCAGGAGCGGAGCTCTTGAGCCGCATGTGGATCGACCGGCTCGCATTCTTGGCCAACTGACCTGGCTCGCACGCCAGTTGGTTTTTTATCTCTGCGCTCATTCAGAGGATAAGCAGATACGAAAATTCCTCGTGCGTTGTTCTTCACTGGGGTTTGGACGCGTTCCTGCGCAATTCGTCGGGGCTCACCTCGTCCAGGACGACCACGGCGTGTTCGGCGGGTGCCGGACGGGGGACGGAGAGAGACGGCCCGGGCAGCGAGACATTGGACAGCCGTCTCTTCCTGACGCCAGTGCAGTTGTTTGGGATTTTGAAGGCACAGCGCTTGTGGTAGTTCAGCCCGCATCCTTACAAGAAAAAAAAAAAGTCCGATCAGTTTATTTTACGCCACAAGGGGGCTCCACCTGAAGATGGGACACAGTTTGGAGACATGAGCTCTGAGGAGCTCAGGCAAGAGTTTTTTTTCCTCTCAAATGTAGTCCGTGCATCTATGTGACACGAAAGGCCAGATGAACACAATTTATCCCAAAGACGCAGAAAGGAAGTCTGAGGGAGGCCTCGGGAATTGTCAGCAACACGCCACCTTCGGCGGCGCTCGGCGGGCCCCGCGCGCGTGCTCCTAACCTTCGCACTTGAGCCCCTGCCGGACCAGACCCCACAGCATCTCCCCACAGTAGTCGCAGAAGGTGGGGGCCTTGTAGGAGTGGACGTAGAGGCCATGTGGTCGGATCTGGAAGTCCTCGACGGTGGCTTGGGCTGCAAATGAAACAGAAAGAGAAAACGTGGTGGAACTGAAACGTAAAAAGAAAAATGAATGAACGAGATGAAGGATCAGGAGAGAGAAAAGTGGACGAATGATGAGAAATGAAAGAAAAAGACAATGGAAGAATGGCTTGTTAACATACAGTGTATTTGTTCTATTATATTCAAATGTTAATATGTTTATGAGCATGTAAGAAATGTGAGCATCATAATTTCCCATCAGTTTCAGGTTGGATTGATTGTATTTGCTTTATTTTGCTGCAAAAAATAATCAACCAATCAATCATTTTTGGATCAAAGAGTCCCTGAACAATTGTTCCACAAACTCTCACTTGCTTCTGTTCAGGCCGATCTTACAAGGTGCCTCATGTTTCTGAAAAAGGGGGGTGATTACAGGAGCGCTCACAAAGTATTGTTTGTTTGGTTGATTGAGGAAATGGGCTACAAAGCTACTTTTGATAATGATATATAATTCAAGACCCTTTTCATAACTTTCAGCCAGAGCTCCACTGCATACAAACACGGGTGCTACGCCCTTTTTGCTGCAGTAGAGGGCGTCACATCTGCAGTCACTGCTGCGACTGCTGTGACCAACTCGGCGCATCCGCTCCAGTTATTAGCTGACATGGCACACCCAACAAAGACCGGCGGATTAATCCTTTGACATCAGTCCTTGTGTGTTGTCACTGACATCATCAAAGCCTTGGACGCGTCCGCCTGTATTCCTCATTTTTGTTTTCTTCCTTCTCTGTTGTTTTTAAGTCAACCGAGTCGCCCCTGAGCTCATTGTTGGAAGCCTGATGCGCTCCATCATGGCTGTGAATCATCAGAGACGTGAGGAGGATGAGTAAGACGCGGAGGTGAGTGCTGCCAAGCCGGAGCTTGTCCCGTCGCCGCGTCCCTGTGCAATCATTGATGTGGCCCGAGTGACCGACGGACGCTGGTTAAACTGTGACACGCAAGTTAAGCAGCGTAAACCTGCGTGGTGGCATTCGGTGATGTCACGCAGCGCGCGTTCGTTCGCTCTGCTTTGAAGCCGTTCAACCGAGCAGCATCTTCTTTTTGCCTCGGACAAGCGGGGGGCATTCTCGGCTGTCGTTGCTGCCATGACGTGCAGCCTCTGACAACAGACGTGACGCGTGAAGAAGAACAACTTTTCTGTTGCTCAAATTCAGCATGTGTTACGTATAAAGAAACGAGTCAACATCCTTGAAGTCAGAAAACAATTACATTTTTGAATGGGGGGGCGGGGGGGGCTTGAGATGTGACAGGACAGACCAGAGTCACTGAGAAATGATGATCTGCTAACGTGAGAAAAGAACGCCGCACACATTTCCACTCACAGGGCGCATGTGGAAGGGGGGTCCGTCCAAACCAGGGTCTGCAAACTTTATGACCAAAAGACGCGACGTATAAACGCAATTAAGTCCATTTTGAGTTTACATTTTGTTTAACTTGAAACAAGTGACATTTGCTGGATTGAAAACAAGTCTCAATCAAAACAACGGAATGCTCGGCTCTCGTTTGGAAATCGTTCTTTCACAGCGCGACAAGACGCTTCGACCAGTAAAATAAACACGCGGACTGACAGAGCTTGGAGTGATGCTGTGTGTCAGACTTGGACTTTCTGCCGTGGCTGATGGCTGGTTGTGAAATGTTCACCGCTTCAAGAGAAGAACCAGTCACATGTCGCGAGGCCGCCGTAGCGCTCTGCATGAAAAGCAGCATTCATGCACTTTTTCACACGCGGCCGGCAAAACAACTGGCTGCTTCTCGGCAGTGGGGCCGTTACGTAATGCGTGTCGTGCTAATGAGCATCAAACAACACCCCGCGTGAGCTCGACATGTTGTTCCTCGCCGCGCTTCTCACGAGCCCAGAGGCTTGCGCCAGTGTGCTATCTGTTTGCTTTGGGGAGCCGGCGTTTCCATTCGGATGGCCAAAAGTTTCCCTCGGACAGAATTAAGTCTGCGCGAAAATTTACGACAAACAGAAGGTATTGTAAAATATCCGTTTCACACGGCCCCGGCGGTGGCGGACGGAGGGGCCTGCGAAAGCGGGGTGGGAATCTTTCAAGAGGAGCGAAAAAACAGAACAAAGGGACAGTCCGGTCAGGCCAAACCTCAAACCTCATGGGCCCCGGATGGCCTGCGCAGTGTCCGCTGCATCCAGCGCCACCCCACACATCAGAGCGTGTTTACACTCGGCGGGCCTACTACAATCACTTACTGCGGGAACAACAAGGCCCTTTTCTCTTTGAGCTGGCGGCCAAGAAAAAGCCACTTCTGCCTCCCTCTCGCAGAGAGGAAGATATTCGGGACGTCTCTCCCGCAGCCACAGAATCCGACAACACGCCGGCTAGCGGGAAACTGAACGGGGGAGCGACGGGAGACAAATTGTGAGGCCGAGGGGAGGTTCATATTCGCTGCGTCAAATGAAAGGCTCGATGGCCTCGCTCTCCCGGCGAGATTCCTTCAGACCAAGATGAAATGTTTGACATGCAAAGCCCGCCGGATGAAGAGGGTCCATTTCTTTCGAGTGTGATGTGACTTGTTTTGTGCATGTGTCGCGGTTTTAATCTGGTATATCTCAGGTAATGAATCTTCTTGGCCGCACCAGGCGCTCACACCTCCAGATGGATTTAGCTGAGGTGGGTGGGAGGGATTAGAACGGAGAGAAATGGAGAGGCGCAAAGAGGTGACACAAAAGAGCGCACAAGACAAACACAGACAGTCGGGAACAAAAAGAAGGAAGTTCTCCAGTCTTTTCGTCTACATTCCTCGGCTCTGATGCCTGAAGTATCCTCAGATCCTGAACCTATACAATCATCCCCTGTCTAAATCCCTGCAAACAATACCCCCCAGCCCGGGAAAAGAGGGAGGGAAGGGGGGGGGGGGTGTAGCACAGGTGGTGTCAGGTCCTTCCCAGTGGAGACAGATGGAGCAGGAGAACAGATTAGAGCAGAACAGATACTCTAAGCCGCGCGCTGGTCTCAATGCTGCGGAGGAAGCCGATTCATTCATCGCAGGAAACGACAGAGGAAAAAAGGAAAGAAAAAAAAAAAACCCAACACCTGTGCAGCTGCTACAAAGGTGGACAATCACATGGAAACTGTGGTGAGGAAGAGGGACAACAAAAACGCAAGCTTACCAAACAAAAGCACGTGTGGGAGTGGAGCGGGTGGTGCAGCCGCTCCGCGGTCAGTATTTTATTGGTTCGCACAGAAGTTGCCCACTGTGAGCATCTGACCCGCTGAAGCGGCCTTGGATAAGACACAGCAGGCTGTGTTTACTGGATGGCGTGTCAACTATGACTCGGCACAAAATGTAACAAACGAGTCTCCCCTCCGGTCTATTAGTTTCAGGCCATTGTTTGGACTTTCACACGCTGGGTTTATACAGCGCAGAGAAGTTGGATGTTTTGGAAGTCTGAAGAACCTTAAGAGTGTTTGGAATGAAGCAGACTGACCCCGAAGTCGTGCCAGCAAACACATTGTACTGCGCTACAAGCAGGACCGAGGGCTGGATTGAAGTGGGGCATCTGTCTGGGTGAAGTACGGCGCAGAATCCAGCGTGTTTTGGCTACGAGTGATCGATGCCGGTTATCTCAGCCTGGGCCGAACGCTGCCTAACTCTGCAACTGAAAGTCTCCACCTGGCTTTCTTGCAAAAACATCACGATTTGGGCCTCTTGCATGACGGTTCAGTGAGTTCAGGAGTTTCAATCACCAAACTTGACACTGCTTTTGACGTACCGGAGAGCACCACCTCGATGAGGTCTCCCTCGTGGATGTCTTCGACCGAGGTCAGCCTCTGCAGGATGTTCTCGTCATTGAGGTTGTGGCGGAACAGCAGGATCTTGTCGTACATGCCGAAAAAGCCGCACTCGGGGAACTGCGGAGAAGCAGAGATATGGGTGAAGATAGGACCATCATAAAAGATGCGGTTGAAATTCAGAACTTGACGATCGAGGCAATGTGTCCAAATATGTCCAGTGCTCAATATCCTGGCATACGTGCTACTGCACTGCGGTAGGTCCACAGCTAACAGAGGAAATAAAAAGGATACAAATCAGCCTGCTTCATCTGACTGAATTGAATTGTAAATCAGAGTTAAATAGATTAAAACACACACACACACACACACACACACACACACACACACACACACACGAGGAAAGATCTTGCCTCACTCCCTTCAAAGGGAACTATGCAATCAGGAGGATTTGCAACCAAAAAAGACCCTTCGGGAGAGACTGGAACCAATATGCAATCAAAGTGAGCAGCATGCATCATGTCGTAAAGTCCGTAAAGTACCTGTTTAATAGCTGAATCCCAATCTCTTCTCAATGATTTCCAGATATACAGTCAGCACCTATTAAACACCAATAATGTTGGAGCGCTGAAGTATTCAATGTATTTTCGAACACACAAACAGGAATCATCTGGATTCTGGCATTGCCGAGACCCCCAAACTCAGCAGTCGCGATCGCGGGCGGGCGTTTGAGGCCACTAGTGAACCTCAACGAGCAGGTCATGACCCGGAGCTGAGAAAAACCGGCGTGTCGTCACGGAGGGGGCGGGGACAGAGGAGAAGGAGGAGGAGGAGGAGGCGATAAACATCCTGAGAGGAGAAGAGGAGAATCAGTGCACAGGAAGTGCAGCGCCAGTCAATACTGAGTCACTTCCTGCAAGCGAGGGCGGCCCGTAACCTCTTAGAGAGAAACGTTCTTGTCAGAGGGATCATGCGATGATGAAAATACACGTACGCACAGCGTGCGAGGCGTATGTTATATCCACCGCGCACATGGCGAACTGCTGCTGTGCTGCAGTCGCCCAGTAACAAAAGCCCCTTTTCAGGGGAAATGTGATTTATGTCGGTTTGGAACTCCTTCCTTCATATTTTCAAGTCTCAAAGGAGAAAAGCAGGGGAAAAGCTTCTCATCCCCCCCCACTCAGCACAACAACACGTTAGCGCACCTGACAGTGCAGGAAAAAGCCGCTCAACGGTGTTCAAAGCCGGCCCGCGCGGTTTGTATCATTGTGGGAACTGGAGCGCGGCACCGTTACGCGGAGGCATGAGCCTGGCGCCGATGCCAAGCGGGCTGGTATTGAAGGATCCACCAGCTGTTTCCCCCTGCACCAGGGTCACGTACAATGGGCCGACGGCGAGAACAATGCCACCGTGGCCTGAGTGCAGTCAGGAGTTGGCCCGGTGTCTGGGCACGGGACGCGCGAGACACCTGGAGCCCCGCGGCTGCCAAGAAACACAGAGACAGACAGCAAGACGGGCCGATCGCTGGCAAAAACACGAGCGGATCAGATGACTCGTGTAAACAGAGCCAGAGGAATTACATGCGAGATGTAAGAATGCTGCTCGGCGAAGACAGTTTGTACGTCTAAGCTCCGCAGTGGTTCAGAGAGACACAAAGAACCAGGTCCACCAACCCCCCCACCCCCCGCATTGCCCCCCCTCGAACCTGCACTCTGATCTCCTTCTGTGAAAGGGAGTCGTTTACCCTCAGGGATCAGTGAAAAAAAACATCACAACAAAACAACATCACTTCTTGTAGGCCAATGGGTTTTCCCCTGAAACACTCAAAGACCCATGAGTCACACGGTGCTCACAATAGCTTACATGAACCGTCTGTAGGTTCATGCTTAGAACAAATAACAGCTCGAGGAACAGACAGTATAGACGGCGAAAGAGCAGAGCCTCACTGGACAGTTCTGATGCAAAGGCTGCAGTCGAAGAAATGTTGGAATAACAAAGGTTTTTTCTGAGTTTTGACACTTCATACATATCATCATTGGAGCTTGATAATTGGGACAACCCTGGAAGAACCAGTCAGGAGAGACAACGTTTCTGTCGTGAAGCGTTCCCAAAGCGACACATATGACTATCTTTGCCAGCAGTTCACCAAACAGGCGAGAAACTCCTCAGACAAACACTGTGTTTAAACTGCTATCACAGCAAGACTGGACATGTGTTGGGACTGTCTGTGTGTAGTGGTGTGGGGTCCCTGTAAAGTCACAGTGGGACCTTCTGTGCGGGAACTCGTGTTGGTTTTCCCAAGACATCTCACTTGGCCTGTACATGCCGATCATGCTCCCTCGACTCCGAGCACGAGATGTTGACTCCGACTCCGACGCCTAATAAGCTCTTGTGTCAGTGGTGAAGCCGCACCTCAAGGAGAGCTCCAGCTCATTTCAGTGTGCTTCCCATTAATGTGTATATTATGGGACAGTGGGCCGTGCTTACTTTGGCTGCTCGCGCCACAACCGAGCATTCGCAACATACACAAGCACAAAGCTCTCTGGAGCTTTCCAAACAAAGCCGGTGTTTAGATTAGTCAAGCTAACTGCTTGTTTTGGATTCGTCCAAAGTGCCATTAGCCAATATTAGTCGCTTGAAACGATGCTAACGATAGCGAGCGCTGGGATTCGCAGTTTTCGAAGGTGCTTCGCGTCTTCGGTTTGATGGAGCTCCTTGTTTGCGGGCTCCGAACAATTGAAGAAGACCTGGACTCGGTCACTGCTGAGACAGTCTTAAGTTACAGCATCAACCTGGGAAAAGAAACCCTTGTATCTGTATACAGTATGTATGTGCTCGGGCCTTTGTAGTTTGCATTGCCGCTGTAAAAACAGCTTTTGTGCTTGTTTACTTTGATCGGATCCTGTAACTGTCATGAACTCTCTCTGCCTGGTGACACCACTAATTGAATTCAGTCAAGTGCTGCGTTGCTCCCTGCTCTCTCTA
>JASSRZ010000051.1:1779671-1792977 GCA_032164315.1 Malacoctenus gilli | reverse complement strand
GGTTTCGGATTATCCCTGAATGGTTAATAAATCTTTGAACTTGAACTGCGCTCTTGGGTCCTCGTCTGTCCTGACAGTAACAAGTGTTAGCTTTGTTCACAGAGCTGCAGAAAACCTCACTGTGATCCTGCTACATGCCGAGAGCTTGTTGCTGTTGTCCAAGTTACATGAGAGTAGCGTGACTTACAGACCCACATTATAGACAAGAGCAAGACTTATAAGTGGCTGAAATCAGATGGAAATTCCCTTCAATGTCTCCACGCACTCAAACACACGTAAAAGAATTATGTGCAATTTATCAAGGCTTTTAACTCGAAGTCATTGATCTGTCATAGTGGCATCTATTCTAACTAAATACTACAACAAAATATTCCATTTTATCACATTGAACTTTTCCCAACACAAGCGACACAAAAGGTGATGGTGAGTGGAAATTCCATATTCATAGTCTCAAACATGGCACGTGCCTCCATAATGGAACATTTCCAGTTTGCCCCCCCCCCCACTTGCCTCACATGGCTACATCCTAAACCCCCGTCACGCTCACAGGTGATTAATGCTATATGGATCAAACCATCACCACCGCAGGCTGGGGAAAAGGGGTGGGGGTGGGAGAAGGGGGGGGGCATCCTTCCTGAGCTGGCTGAAGTGTCAACGTGGGTTTTCCTCCGCTCGTCTGGCACGTTTTTGCTGCCGGAGAGAAACGGAGGTGGATGCCCCAGATGTACGCGGGCTCCAGTCACCTCCCCTTGGCACCCCGCGCAGCAGTTTCCACTGTCCAAAGCGGGTCCCCATTCCAGGACCAGAGCATCTGCAGGCCGGCGCATAACAGGGAGGAGGGCAGAGGACACTGCTTTTTGTTCCATGCCCCACTGAAGCAAGAGGAAACCCGAGGTACAAGAACAATAGATTGGCAGGTTCGGGATGCTATTTTAACAATTTGTTGTTCGCTGGAATCGGATGAGGCGATAACTGATTGGTCGAACCTGTGGGCGCATGCGGCGGATTCCGACACAGCAGCGCTGCTCCCCGCTTGTAAAGAACACGCCGTTAACCCTCCAACATGTGCTCCCCTGCACACTGACATCTCCCTGGCCAACAGTGACTAAGCGCGTCTTCTTTGTCACCTTCAAAACGCGAAGCCCATCCCGCGGAGCGGCCGCGACCACACACGCACACCAAAGACCCGGACGCTGAGGAGCCGTGTGTGGGGTCCACAAGTCAGGCTGGAGGGACGAGTCGAAAGGAGCTTTGCGGTAGTAAGCTTTTGTTAAAGGGACTAATCCGCCATTGATATGCTAAATCCTGTTAGAAGGGGAAGAGAGCGAGAGGCAGCGCGGGAGGAGGGGAGTTGATCAGAACGGGGGACCGGTCACCAAATGCCTCCCAATTTTCCTGGAGACCAGAAAGCAGTCGTGTCAAAAGGCCTCCTTAAAAAACTGACCTCATTTACAAAGAATAAAGTGTGTCATTCGGCGGTGAGTGATTTCGACACTTATTCCATCAGCTGCTCTGTAGGAACCGAAATGACAAATCAGGGAAGTGCCTCCTGAGTCGTAACTCACACAGGCCCTTTATATGTCAATGTGACATTAAAAGTGGGGAGGAAAGTCAAAATCACACAGATTGAGATGAATGTTCCGTTACATTTCTTTGCTATCGCTGGAAAACCACATTAATGTTGGAGGGCTCTCGGTCACCAGCGACAGTGTTTCCGTGGAAGAAGAATAGCGTGCGACTGATGCCATGGTTGGATGTTTTTTGTTTGTGGGCATGTGTAAAATGTGTGGCAGAGGTGGCTGGTGAAAAGCAAGGGGGGTGGGGGGTGCGGGCTCTGACAGATGGCCATGTGATTACAGTGCGGAAAAGTATGCTGCTTGACCTCAAACTGCCTCGCACCTTTATTGGCTTGGCGGCGTGCCAGACAGATGTGGACGACAGTACCGGAGCGCTCGCGGGCTGCACGCTGTAAACCGCGCCGCTCGTAAAAAGACGGCAGAGAGGAGAGAACATCAGTGTGAAACTGCAAGAAATGTCCTCATCCACCTGTTTGTGTATTTGGATTGAATCTTGAACAATTCGTGTCAATGAGTTAAAAAAAACAAAAAACATGATGTTTGAGGTGAAACTCGCATCATCACACTGGTTGTTTGGTCCAACCTGTGTAGCAACAGAAGAACACGATGAGATTCTTGCATTTAAGAGGCCGGAACACTGAAATACTCGAGATTTTCCCTTGATGGAAACAGCCCCCCAGCTGCTCTCCCTCGATATCCTAATCGATTACCTCGCCACCAAACTCAAACCTTACACATGAGCCTTTCCCTTCTCAGCTGCTCTCAGTCAACCTTTCATTTGCGTTGGAAGTGTTTCGGGCCATCGGACAATGGCCCTTTTCAAAAAAGCGCTCTTCAAAGCAGAAGTCGCCGCGAATGCTCATTTTGTAATGCAGGCGGGGAAAAAGCAGCCTTTTCACTTCTGGCAGGCCATTGTCATGTGATCTGTTTCTGCAAACTCTTACTCACTGGATTATACAACTCATCCTACTCACACTGTCACTTACCGATCTGACACAGCCAAAAATCAAAAGCGCAAGTTGTATAATTTTGCGAAGGAAAGGCAGCAAACTCAAACCTCCTTTGAAGCTGATTTTGGAAGCTCGGGGTTAATTGAACAGTCGACGAGGACTTTTATGCAATGTTTCAAGACTTTTCTACGAATCAAACCCAAAACAAGCTTTTACGCATGACAAAGGTTTGACCTGACCAAAAGTCCAGCTCAAACACTGCGCGCGCGCGGGGGCGTCCACTCGGACTCACCTCTCCGACGCGGCTGTGCAAGGAAACGGACTGGCTCGTTTGCACCGAGCAACGGGGCACCTGGCGGAATTGCACAAGCGCCGGGTAAAAGATTATCCAACCGGCGACACAAAACCTAAATATTTTCTTGGAAGGTACAGGCCCTCTTATGAAACTTCAAACCAGAGTCAGGAGGTGCAAGGCCCCTGTTTGTTTGGCTCGAGGTGGCGAGATAGAGACTGTCACAAGGTCGGCGTGATACAAGGTGCTTATTCAACACATGAGTCCACTCACTTGACAACCCCACAATTATTTAACAGTGCCGAGACCCAGTTTACACCACCGCAGAGGACCAGAGATAATGACCTTTCTTGTTTGCAAAAGAAGAGCGGCATGAAGAGTGTTACACACAAGTACGTATCCAGCCAAAGACTGAATTAATGAATTTTGTTAATCAAAGTAAACATTTTCACAGGCTACACGAGTTGCACGACCCACGAAATAGAAGGTTTAGGGTCAGAAAACCTTCCACTCATCCAGCGTCAAGTGGTGCCGCAGGTACCGTTTGAAGGGTTCCTGTGAGCGGCAGAGGGAAGACCCAACGTGGGTGGGGCACAACTCAGCCAGGAAGCATTAGCATATGTTCGCAAACCACAGCGTGCTGCGAGTAATCCGGTAAAAACGTTTTGTACAAGCCGATTAACATTGTGTTCATAGGAACTGACAGTAGAGACAGAAAAGTCACCATGAACCTGATTGACCTCTGAAGAAGTCAGAAGATTCACAGTTATAGTAACTCACAACTAACCCGCCACTCATTCCTTTATTTCTAATTATGATATTCTCCAATTTGACGCTCAAAGCTAAGACCACATTTGACCCCCCAATGTTGACCTGACAATGGTGGCAGTGGCAACATGTGCTGCATCAATGTGCGAAACAGACATGAAACCGTGAGCGTCGCCGAGCTGCGGCTCCGTTTCACAAGTTGGAAAACTTGAAAACGGAGCGCAGACCATTGTTTGGCTTTGAGGTGCATTTTAACGCCCACAACAGAGGAAAATACGCTTCAATTCTTCAGTTCGACCGCGTTGGAACATCCAATTAAGTGCTCACGTAAACCCTTGGGGGAAAGCGCCGAAATTACTCGAAGTCACATCAAAGACGCCGCGGAAAACCGTTCGGTTCTTCGAGTCAACAGTGGAATTGTCTTCGCTTTCATTTAATATCATTAATGTAATTCCAACAAAACGTTTTCCACACAGTGTTGATATAAAAAACACATGCCCAGCAAATGATATAATTACTCAATGTGGGCAGCAAGCAGCCAAATCATTAATTCATCACTGGGAGCCAAGCATCAAACGAGGGCACTCTGGAAACACTCTGGTTTTCCAACGTCTTCTTCAGCATGCCAGGGTTTTCTTTCTTTTTTTTTTTTTTTTGGTGCACCATTAACAATCACAGATCCACTGGCTGCATCAGGTCCAAATAACTCTCTTTGATGGCGCACATGTCGCCCCAGCATAAATAGGAAGTAAATATAAACATTTGGTTCATGTGTATTCCTCAATGAAACAAAACCATGGAAGTCTTGTTACTGAACAGTGAGTAAAGTAAAAGCATGTTGAGAAGCAGCACTTCAATGGCGATTTTTACACTTCGACGCGAACCAACTGCCTCGTTAATCTCTACATGTCCCTCTTGAGCCTTCCTTTTCCAGTTGTTCAAATAAGAACGTAACCTTCCCTGATTTTTGCAGTCTCCTCTGCTACACCGGGTGACGTCACAGACACAAAGGTCACCGAAACAATCTCCAAAATACATTCAGAGTGGCGAATGGTGGGTGTCTCACCGCAATTCGGCTGCTTCCACACGGAGTGCAAACCGGTACTAATTGATGGATATCTGAGATTCTTTAAACTGATAACTGTGCAGAATTAGTTTTTCAAATAGGCAAATAAACAAGCATCTCAACAAGTTTGCTTTAGATGTACAAACCACATGCTCGAGACCACAATGTGTCCTAAATCAGAAATCCGACTTCTTTTTGTTTGAGCCTCGGAAGCACAAACATTTATCTCACTATTTCAAGTCTCTTCTCTGAACTTTCTTAAGCTCATGCACACACTCGTCAGAGGATGAGCATATTTCATCTGTGGGTCAAACGGTGGATCCAGTAACTGCACGAAATGCTTCTCTTCTGCGCTGCAGCCTGTGCATGAGCAGAATGGCAGAGCTTCAGTTTATCGGCGCATTGCATTAAACCGTTTGCTCCTCCGTTTGCAGGTGGAGGCCAAGAAAAACACACTACAGCTGGAGGCGGAAAAGGTTGAGGGGGCGGGGGTTGTCGGGGAAGGGGCTTGCGTGTAGCTGATTTGAGGAAGCGCCGACTTCAGCTGGTTTATATTCAGGAAGGTATCTCTGTGCTCTGGAAAGCGTGCTCATCCCAGCACTCTTCCACAACACGCGTGCAGGTCTCTTCTGCAACCGAGCCCACTTCTTCTTTTCCACTGCTAAAGGAAGACGCCGCTGAGGGCGATCCACTGGAGTGGCCGCATGCAGCGGAAAGGAAACTCATGTGGTAGCTGTGACTTTCTCACTTTGCAGGGCTGACTAACATGTTTCCCTTTGTGAGCTGGAATATGGCTCACAGTTCATTCACAACGTTGTTTCTTTTTTCTTTTTTTTTAACAGCGTGAGACTGTGTCATCGCAGAGCAACAACAGATCCGGCCTGAATGACACCTGATGCTTGCCAGCCTCCGCCAAGCGTGAAATAAAGCTTGACTCGAGAGGTTGTTGCTGCTACAGTCGGTTTCAGTGTGTCTCTAATAGTAATAGAGACCAAGGGTGGAATTTGGGATGAAACCAGAGGTGGAGATGTTTCAGAGGGAAACTTCTGTGTCTATTCTGCTGCTCTTCTGAACACATCGGTCGCCTCGGTAACTCATTAAGACGTGTCTATGTCTTCCCTTTTGCTACATCTCCATGTTTAATCGAACTGTCACCACCATAATACAGCCCAGCAACGCTCCCTTCAATCATCGGACAGGTTTCCCCAAGGTCTGAAAGAGTGCCAAGTTCTCACATGCAATTGATTAGCTCCTGGTTTTCTTGCTTATTATGAGTCGAGAGTTGCATACGCGTATGTGTATCTACCCGTCTGGTGCAGACAAGTTGGAATCACAGCTCTAACCGCCGAGCTCCGGACGGCGGCCTCGTCCAGACCGCAGCCTATAGCGAGGAGACTCCACACCTGTCATCCTAAACCTCCTTCAATCGTCAGGAGACTCCAGGAAAGCGATGCCGCTCACCCAATTTGCATCGACCACAACGGCCGACTGTTTCCAGCCAGATCTCCTCCTGGTTCTTATGAAACGAAGGCCTCCAGAAGAAAAAAGCCCACAGTGAGTCCACTGCGCTTGAGCTTGTTTGGAGCTGGAGAAACAATACTGCTCTGTGGTTTCTCAGCCTGAAGTACAAAAGCACCGGAGAGAAACGGAGATAATGGTGGTGAGGTCACTGTTTGGTTACTTGCCACTGTATCCCCCCCTGAGAACCAGGTGGCTTGTGGCCAAACGGCGCAGATTCCTTTAAAGAGCGCGCTCCTTCTTCCTGTCCCGTACGTGCGTGCTTCGAAGAGCCAGTGCGCGCACGTGTGCTGGTGCATACATGTGTAGGTGTACATGAGCATGACATGCATTAGCTGGGTCCGGAGGCTGTCGAGAGGAGAGGAAGGCTGAGTCACAGGATCTAAAGCCTCGCAGGAAGACAGCAGTGTGATCTAAGACATGCTTGGCCCGGCCCCCGCACACTGCTGATGAGTTATGGCCCCGCTGCGATCCTCCGCCGGCACCTCCGCCCAAAAGATAGACTGCAGCACGCACTCCATCTCCCCTCTCCTGGCCTGGAGTAGCACGGGGGGGACGGCCGCCAGATTCACCTCCACACAGGGCAAATAAACCTGGAGGGAGGGGGGGGTTTATGGGAGATTGATGATAACTTGCACTTTCCCTTGTTCGAAAGGTCAAAGGGTGAGCCGTAATTGCAGGATGTAGGAACATGCCACTGTTGCTCAACAAAAGCGGTAATGGCTGCCGTGGGCCCTGTCTTGTTTTTTCACGAAAGGTGGTTAACGACTGGCTGCTTGTGGCTTTTCACTTCCTTTATAATTAATAACAAGAAACTACTTTGACAACTGTTTTTCTCTTGTTGGATGATCAGTTTCAAAAAACAACTTTTGGAGCCTCGCGCTCAGCTGCAACACTCGAGCTGTCACGTCCCTCCGAACGGCGATCACCAAAGAGGCAATTTCTCTGGGCGTTTAAAACGCAGGGACAGGAATAATAGCAAGTGCAGAGTGGAGAAAAGCCATCCTGACTGAACGGGGCTGTGCTGCTCTGCTGACCACAGCAGATTGGAGAGCCGGCGCAGAGAGAATATGGAAACAGGGAGCGGCTCTGAGGGGAACTAACTAGCGACTATGGCTGAAGAGAAAGACAGAGTCACACTGATGGCTCCTCTCTGGGTTCGCAAAGCGCTCGGTTACACCGATCACACAGAAAGTCGAATCGCGGCACAGCTCGTTCAGCCTGGAGGGCCTTTTTTTTTTTCTTCTTCGTTGGTCTCACTGCTGCTCTGAAAGACCGTTTTATTATCCGAGCATTTCTTCAGACCTATTCTCTCGGTGAGTCTGGGGGAGGTTTTCGTTGTATTGTTATGGTATCAACATGCAATTTCACTTCCTCTGCCACCTTCCTATCAGTGCGACGGATCACTCTCTACACTGGGGGACCGGAAAGGAAAACAGTGCTGAGAAAACAGCACCCAACGTCAAGTTTTGTGACCTGCAGGATCGATAATGACGCATTGATATGTCTGGGTGGCGACAAGAGGCCGCGTGGGCCCAGTCGCTGCATGCTTACAAAAACATCCTTTTCAGAGGTGTTAAGCGTCATGTCCGGATGCTGAGTCATTGCACCTTAGGTCAAAGAAAAGTGACCTTAGCTGTAGAAATGAATCAAAAAACAGTAAATTTGCAAATTGAGGACATTAATCAAACATATTCGCTCAAGGAATCAAGTGAGTTCAACTTATTAAACAGTTAAGAGACTGTGTGTTTGGATAAATACATATTTGGGATTATAACAGGAACACTTTTAATCAGCTGAGAACTTGTGATTTGTTATAAATAGTGAAAGAAACCTGATTATAACACTCAAGTGGTCCATTTTTTTGTTTGTGCCAAGGCTTGGGTGGCAATGTTCACACTATCAGGAAAAAAACACTACAAAATCACTGCAGTCACACTTGAACTTGTTTTGCCCTACACGAAACCTGCCATACGTGAAAACACGCTCACTTTATAAGGGGCTTTGTTGCGTGGAAGCCGCCTCTGCCATTTACTCCCCTTTATATTAAGAAGGAAAGTGTAATAGCAGGGTGGTCCTCGTGATCGCAATCTTAAACCCTCCTCCTACGTGCCATTAAATGCTACCCATTGGTCCTTTAAACCACATCGAAGCAAGTCCAACTTCAGCAGTTGTCATGTTAGAAGTCCCTTTAATTGTGCTGACGTTTGCAGGACACGCCGTCAAACTGGAGCCCAGTCAAAGGGGGGAGTAAAAAAGACTGTTAATGAGTAAATTAATAGCGGAACTATGACATCCTTCATCAGTGAACCATGCCGTGCCAGGGTTATGAATTCGTGAATGGAAACTGGCAAGAGTCTCTCAGGAAGTGCCCTAAATCAAGACACGTGGGTTGGCTTCGCCGAGGACAAAGTCACCAGGAGTCCTGAGTATTAACTGGAACACTGCTGCCGCCGACCACTTCCATATAATCAAGCGGCGCTGTTTCAGCCCGCATTAGGCGAGATTGGAGTGATGCGGGATTATCTCCCAGCACTGGCTGAAGTCAAGTTTAGTTGGGGGTGGGGGCGGCGGGGGATCTAAAAGCAAAGCGAAGGGGCACGCGTGGTCGCATGAACCGACTTCTATTGATGGTTTTGGCACGCAGGCGCTAGTCGCTCGCTGCCCGCAACCTCCGCCGTCCCCTGTGGCCGGCCAAGCAGGGCTGTCCCAGCCCCCTCCCCCCCTCCCTCCTTTCCCGCTCCCCCGAGGAGGACCACGCTCCTCTGCTCTGTCATTCTGGGACTCTTGTGGCCAGACCCTGAGTTCTGCCCTGCCACTTTACATTTAAAGCAGAGCGAGGCGGCAGAAATGTGCACTGCAGATGGTAGAAATTACTTAGCTCACTTAACTTCAGAGATATTTTTCCCCCCTCTTTTTCTCCTCTCTTTGCCTTTTCCACAAATTGCTCCAAGACTGGGGAAATTGATAGATTCCTTGTGCAAGTACGCTTTTGAGTTGTAAAAGGCAGACTTTTGTATTTGCACTTTGTTTTTTTCCTTTATTCGGCACATCTTCATTATGATATCAAGTGTGCAATAAATTGTACAAATGAACACTGAAACCATCTCAGTTGGGAAAAGCGCTGAGGTCATGACTGTGTTTTAGGAGGGATATCAACAGTGGATACTTTGACTCACAGGTGACCTGTTGGGGCTCCTTTTTTTCCTCTCGAGGAGAGACCGAACGTGCTTTCCAGGAAACGTCGAGCCTCATGTATATCACATATTTAGCCCTGTGCTGTTGGGATGTCCTCCGGAGTGAAATATGTCTGCCAGCTCTATAGGAACACGCAGATGTGGGCTCAGGCTGTCCGAGGGAAGAAGGGAGGGAGATGGTGGTAATTTATTTCCCGTGTGTTCGCGTTGGTCAAAGTGAACTGCAGTGTCTCCAGTTTCCATCTGCACCCTCTCTCTCTCTCTCTCTCTCTCTCTCTCTCTCTCTCTCTCTCTCTCTCTCTCTCTCTCTCTCTCTCTCTCTCTCTCTGTTTTTCTCCCCACGTTTTCTCCTCGGTACAGCTCGGCTATTTTTCTCTCGGTCCTTTCTGAGGACACTTCTTCCCACGAAGACATTTTTTTTATGAGAAACACCACTTGAAGATATTCGAAAATGAAGAACTTCAATTGAAACTGTTTTTGACAGCTTACCGATAATAAACCTATCGAACTTTCTTGCCACAACTGGACACAGCGGACAAAAAAAGGCCCATCATGATTCTAAAAGAACTTTCCGCCCATTTAAACTTGATATAATCTTAAGGAGGAACAATGAGCCCTGTATTCTCGGCCAACTGTTACCTTGCATCGTTTCAGTGATTTTACTCTAAAGCTTAAAAACCCCAAATCTCTCTCTCGCTCTCTCAATTTTTTTAATATCTTACTTTTTTTCCTGTACGTTGTCCAACGTCGCCCGTTTCTGACTCAAAAAGGCCTTTGTCTGGCTAATTACAGAGGCAGCTGTACAGCCCTCAACCAGAGACTGGGAGTTACGGCACCGACAAAACCAGTGGGGAAACCTGTGGCCGAGGCAGCTGCCTTCCGCAGCGTTTCCAGCTGCAGTGAAAACGCAGCTTCGTCCTACGGAGAGGCTCTGCAATTAAAGTATTCATTAAACTAACATTCGGGGCAAATGTTTAATGTTTGTTTTTCCATTACCTTTGCCAATCTACTTGAGATTTCTTTCCTTGCGCGAAGCGTTATCATCCTTATTCATCCGGGGAGGAACTTTCAACCGCTGCCAAGCTACACTGTAGATTCCCCCACTTACTCTATATTCAACATGTTTGCTGCCAACACTCACCGGAAAGCTCTATTGTGGTATTGTGTAATACTGAATATAGTTCTTAAAACCCCGGATTTAAAAAGTGCTGACCATGTGAATGGACTCCCATCAAAGTCTGTCAGTGGCGCGATGCCTCCAGACCACTTCGAGCCCCAGATACTTGAGTTTCCCAGCAGTTTGATCCCACCCCATGCCCAGTAACATCACATCATCCTCCAAAAATGCCTGGGCCAAGAGGAATGCGCTGGAGCTGGCTGGACGTCCAGTCTGACCAGCTGGCTGACTGGGAGTCCTTCACAGAGAGTCGTGAACTTTTGTCCCGCCACTGCTGCCGAGCTGGCTGCACCAGAGGACTTGGGCGACACCAAACAGGAAACACTCAACAAGTGGAAGCTATGGATGTTTATCTCGCGCCATTCATCAACGCTCCCGAAACCAGACGGAGGAGTCGGGACCCGGCGGGCGAAGCGGGGCCGTCCCAGCCGGGAGTCTCATGTAGCCACAGCGGGGCCATCGAAGGGCCATCAAGGGTGAGATCTGGGCCTCGACGGTGCCCGACCAGGGGTGGTCCCCGCCGCCGGCCGGCCGGCTCCCTTCATCCTTTCTCACAGCCTTCGAGGAGCCTGGCTTCAAGTCGATACCGGCGTGCCAAGTGGTGACACCATAAAGTCCTTTATTGAAGCGTTTGTTAAAGTACGGGAGCAGTGACCACAATAACTTCTGTCACACACTGAGAATGAACCGACGAGGATCAAGTTGCTCCCAAATACGGTTGGCTCGAACCACTAAGGGCAGTCATTGTGGTCCAACCCACGACTATCAAAACCAATTGCAGATCAGCACAAAGAGCAGAAAAGAAAGCAAATCCACTCCGTGGACGCTCGCCAAGTCATGTGGCGCACACTTCAGCAGGAAGAGGAACGAACCGTACAAAATCTATACAATACACAACTATTATATCAGGCTGCACGACTCTGTGTCAAACAATGAGACTGATTCAAAACTGAAGGGGTTAAGGAAAGATATGAAATGTCAACCTTGGAGGCACAATGCATTATCCACGGTGGGAGAGTGTGCACACAATCACTGGGAAACTTTACAGCCGCCCAGGAACATCTCGACTGCGTCTGCTTCGGTGAGTAACAATGATCTCTGAGATGCAGAGAGAAAAAAATTCACCTTTAAGTTGGTCGTCAAAATGTTGTCATTTGGTAAACCAAAAAGATCTCGGCCATCCGTTTGGCGGGCCACGAGGGTCCGGGAGAAAAATGCACAGAAAGCTCTGCAGAATGCGTCACAGTGAGCCAGATATCTTTCTCGGTGTGATTGAAAACCTATTCCGTCCCTTTTCTAAGGTGGCAATTGGATTGAAGTAGTTCCTTGGGTTGAATCCAAAGCCTAGAAGTCCAGCAGGCTGACACACAGGGAAAAAAGCTGAGGTAGAACTCAGTGGGGGCACCACAGCTCCAAAGATGCCTGGAAGCGTCTTGGAGTCCAATGAAAGGAGCTCGAGAAAGCTGCTGACAACAGAGAAAAAAAAGGCATCTGGATTGCTGCTTGCGCTCTGCTGGCACAGTGACCCAGAGCCAGATAACCGGCGGAAAGATGCATAAACTGCACGGCTACTTGTAGCACGGAGTTGAAGGCTGACAAGATACCAGCGCGGTCATTGCTGCAGTTTACGGGCCACTGAGTACCGTTCTGAAAGTTCCCGATGGCTGACGCAGCAGAAAAACCTGGCACGCCCGCCGCACACATTGAAGTCGGAATCAGCATCCCTGTTTGCTGCATGGCCGAGCGGTGAGTCACTGGGCCACGCGGGCCGCGTCTCTGCGGAGGAAACGGCGCCGCAGCTTCCATCCAGGCTCTCCGTGCGGATATTGGCACACCAAGCTCCGGGTGATTTTCCCTCCTCTCGCGCACACTGACTGATACCTGAAGTTCTGCTGACTGGCGACATCCCGGGACGGCTGTCAGCGTCCGAGCGCGCGGGGGTCAGAGATCCCCAGCTGCGAGAGCTGGCCCGGGTGACCAGACTTTGCGAAAGCCCCTTCGCTGTCATGCATATTTTTGAACACGGAGAAAGGCAGGGATGGACTGAAAGCACACGAGGCCTACAGTCATATTTTCCATTGATATCAAAGCCATATGGCTGGATGTCATGAAATAGCTGAGGCAGTGCACTACATTTGGCAGTGTTTAACCGAAGAAACGCACAATAATGTGGATGAGCTGACTGGATATGTTCTGTAGTGCTGATCGCGAGTATATCACAGTGAAAAGAAGAGACGGAATGTCTCACATGGCGTCTGTGAGGACAGCTTTTGTTCAAAGTTGGCTGGAATGAGACACTTTCCCCGCTTCCATACCTCAGCCCGCACGTAGCATTGTCACACACACTGATAGGATTGCACAAAAGCAATCAGCGGGCCTGATCTCATCTTGGCAGACGATCAGCAACCACCAACGCAACGCACACAGCCCGGAGTTTCTTGAAGGGGCCGTCTTTAAAGCATCGGATTTCCCACCACTTCCCTGCACCAGATTCCTGCAACTCTGCCAGTGCATTACAGGATCCATGTAAATATGCACAGTGATGAGATTTTCTGCTCTGTGGACCAGAACTGTTCATAACTAGCTAGTGAGAATCAGCAGACCTCGTAAAGAACAACAACATTACCCCGCTCCTTTGGAATGTCAACTTGGACAACATGGAAGAAAAAGGACACACACTGAAGACGGATCGCTTCCCTCGCTCGCCGTCGTCCATGTGTGCAATGCAAGTTTGCTTCGACGCAAGTTTTGTCTTTTCTCG
>JASSRZ010000051.1:1722169-1749863 GCA_032164315.1 Malacoctenus gilli | reverse complement strand
CACTGGAACGAGTCCTCCTGACCTACTGAGCTTTGACTTGTCTGCTGCCTGATTGCAGATTCCTGCAAATCCCGCGACATATCTCAGGTGAAGACTTCCAGCAAGTTTTCAAACAAGTCTGTTTTGTTCTCCGGATTAAACCTCAGTGCTTCATACAAAGGATACAGGAGCAAATGTGGGTAGTGCATTTGCTTGAGCAGGGAGTGGCTGCTCCTGGTAAACCTGATGGGAAAAAATGCAAACAGATTTCGATCGGTCCTTTTTTTACCTTGGAAAAAAAAAACCCAACATGTCACCTGTTATTCTATTCGTGCATTTCATCATTGTAGCTGTCAAGCAGGAGCTTTCTGTCTGTCTTCTCTCAGGACACGACTGTCTGTGAGGGGAAACCACAACAGGTGTTTGGAGCACAACAAACTGGGCTCACCTGCAGACGGGGTGTGTGTCGCGTTTGCGGTCAGAGAGACGCGCATGTGTGCGGTTCTTTTTGGAAGGAGAAGAATCCATCGTGGGCTTTGAGCGTGGGGACACAATAACCAGAAGGCATTCAGCATGACTATAGCACACAACATGCTGCGTGTTTGTGTCTGTGTGCGTCAGAGGTACCCTGTCCTGGCCTGCGGGTGACACACTGTCATTCACTGCCATCTTTTATTGAAGATGACTCAGCCGCCCCCCCACCCCCACCCCCGCCCCCGGCAGCAGGGAGAACCGGATCTGTTGCCCCGCGGCCCTGCGGGCTGCCTGGCTGATGTCTTACCTTGCATAAATCATTCAGATGCTCCTCCTCGTCGTATCGAGGGTTTCTGAGTCACTGGAGAATTGGAGGGGGGGGGGAAGCCAGCGACACCTGGACTCTTGTTTGCGACGACGACTCCTTCTCCTGCGTGCGTTTCCCCGTCACTTTGAATGATGCTTTCAGTCCTTTCTGACCCTTGTCTCCTCCTCCTTTGACCTGGTCATGAGCCAGCTATAAACTGCTGCACCACAGTAACCAGTTCTCCCTCTCTTCCCCCTCACGCAGCGCCTCCTCCAAACCTCCGCGCACCCCTTCCCTTCACGCTGCACTAACCTCAGGTCTAGCTACACCCTTCGGCCTGATCACATTCACAGTCCCTGTGGCTCGGGAGGGGGTTGACCACCAGCAGCCCATTTTGCGCTGCTCCGGCAAAATAGTCCCTGCAAACCCGTAAGGGGTGGTGGTGGTGGGGGGGGGGGGGGTAGTCGGGCTGGGAAAAGCAGGCTCACATTTGCGTGTGGACGGGCCAGGCCGGTGGAGGGGCTGTCCCCGTGCCAGGCCCAGGGACGGGACCCACTGTCGGGGTCTGACGGGGTAAATCCTCTGCTCGGCTTGGCAGCACATTTCTTTCTTTCTGCTTTATCAGCCAGGCTTTGTAACAAGATTGGAGGCGGGAGGAGGGGGGGGGTAGGTGGGTTGGATTTGCCCTCTGGGAGATTTATAGCAATTAGCAGGTTCTTATCCAAAGATACTTATGGGGATCCATAATAGAAATGCAGCGAGCGCTGTGTTCAACCACACGAGCCAACGGACTCGTGTGTCACTAAGTCCAGTTCAGTTAAAGGAGGTGATTTTTGTGCCTTTGTCATAACTCTGTTCCATCAACCCCCAGTAAAAGCACACTCTTAATTCAATGACAGCAAAGTGTATTTGGGCTCTTTTCGAAAGTATGCCCACATGCAGTGGAAGGAGCTCGACGAGCACACGGTTCCCATGGCGGACTGAGCCAGTGGCTCTCATTTCCTTCCCCCAATCCTTGTTCGTCTTTATTGTGGTTTCCATAGGCAGCTATTATGGTGCTGGTAAATTGCTCTGTAATCAGCATGCAGGGCCACCCTGCACACATGTGATGGAACGTACTAACGGAGTCCCGCGTGTTGTTTTTTTTCCCCCCAACAACCTGTGAACGTCTCGTAGACTCTAACTTTGAACAAATTTAACTCGGAAATATCATTGAGAGTTGTGCCTCTTTTTCATCCATTTGTAACACTTTGCAAAGCGCAAAAAGTCTTTAATTACCCCTTTTCAAAGAAGTGATGTATAGGCTGGAACATAGTGCGTCCTTTTGAAGTTCTGTTGACACTAAAACAGACTCGCCGGCTCTCACCACAGAGGGCGAGAGTCCATATTAATCAGTGGAAAAAAAGAAAACAACGGTTAAACTCTGAAGTTTGCTCTCAAGGTATAAAGTTAACCATTGCTTTCTGCTTTTGCTGCTGCACTTTCAAGATGCAGAAACGGGGGGGCTATTTTGGGATACTCGTCCGCCGCCGGAACCACAACAATACGGACCCTGGCGGGACCAGGAAAGACATAATAATGTGGTGGGTGGGGAAGCAGGAGTGGGACTGAAAGGAGAGTGAGGGAGAGAGGTGGAGGAGGTGGGGGGGTGGGGGGGGGGGGCTTTGAGACATTTTTGAGGTCTTTGTTGCTTTCTTTAGTGTTTATGCAAGTGGTGAGGAGGTGCAGCATAGGCCAGGCAGCCAACAGCCTGCAGAGTGAAGCCTATTTATGTTGGCCTGAGAGGTGATTGCTCGACCCCCGAACCCCCTAACCTGCATAAGCGATGTCGTTTCCGGGGACGACGAGTGTTTATCGTGCTTTTTAATGATAAATGTGACATCCGTGAGGGTTTGAAGCCGTCGCAGTTGAAACTCAAAGGTGATGCCGTGTGATATCATCCTTTGAAGACGTGTTTCAGACAGAATATGACTGACTATGGGTGTTTGATGAGAAAAAAATCAAACTGGTGTTATGAGTAAAAGCAACATTTCCCTGTTTTCATGAATGAAGACAGATAGGCCCTGTGTTTTATTTTGAAAAGCTTTACGTGGACACCGGGTGAGAAAAGCCGCGCGGTGTTTCAGGTACAAATTCATCGTCCCAGCTGGCCAGTTTGCCAGATAAATACTTCCACGCCTTCCTCTTGACTAACGACCCTGCTGGTCGCTGCAGGCCGGCAAGGACAATCGGTGCCTCTTGCTCTGTCTTGTTCTTCCTGTATCTTCTGACCAGAAGCCATCATACATCACGCCCCGCTGTAACCTCTCATAACCTCTCAAGTTCCTCAACTCTGACCTGCAGCACCTCCAGTCCTGACCCCTAAGCTCCACTTATATATCCACCGGTCTGCCCCCACCTCTCAAACTCAGAAATCTGACAAGGTACCAACCATGTGACCGGGGTGGTGGGATGCAAGCAGGGAGGATTAACTGAACCCCGGAGGGGGTGGGGGGCTGGCACTCACCCTCACCCTCGGCTCCATGAACTGTGACCCTTCATCCCTCATCAGTCATCGTCCATCACCGTGTAAGAGACAGGGCCGCTTTTGTCCGCGCGCGGAGGGAGCTGCCTCAGCTGCTTCTGTACTCATGTCGGGATCCCACTCGGGACGTGTCACTGCCATTTTCTAGTTGTCTGGCTTGAAGATTAGCGTCCATGATATGAAACAGCCTTTGTTGGCCGCAGGAAGCGATGATAAGGTGGGGGGGAGAAAAATGAGTCAGGTTGGGTCGGAGAGTGCGAGAAAACGCGCTCCCCAGAATAAACGAGTCGACGTGTTTGTGCAGCGCCAAGAAAAAGCCGCTTTATGCAAATTGCGGAAGAAATGAAACAGATCCTTGCACCTGTTTCACAAACCGAATACTACCCTCTTTACTATGACTTACAACCGATGAAGACCTGTTCTAAACAGAGGTCACTGATGAGGACACAACACAGAGCTATGGAGCGTCATTGTCTCCTCTCCCCCGCTCGCCGTGTTGTACGAACATTGTTGTCCCCCTGTGAAGTCATGCATTAGGGGATAGCTTCGCAGTGGCGGAGGGGGAGCTTGCTTTCTTTCCCTTTTAATTACAGCACGGCCCGGTCTGACCACAGACCATTGTGCCCGAGTGCTGCGAGTTCCCACAATGGGGCCGCTCAGCGGAGAACAATGAGTCAAATTCCTGACTGTTCCCCACAGGTTTTTCGGAGGCCGGCCCGGCGAATAAAGACAGTGGAGTTACAGTGGCTCCGCTATTCTACACCCGCGAGCTTTCCCAGCGGCCACCCCGGTGGGGATATTGGTTTGTGTGTGTCCCTGTTTGCGTCATCCCTTGTCTGAGCGTGTTGCGGGGTGGCAACAGCTCCCACTGGGAGCAAAGGGAGGGGTTGAAGGATGGGGGAGGGAGGCTGTTTTGGTCCTTTCTGCGGAGGGTGAGAGACTGTTCGCTCCTTTCGCGGGTGTAATCAAACCCCTGAGAACGGGAAGTTGGCCAGCGCAATCTGAATCGAAGGTGTTGACCGATCGAAATGGATCAGCGTTTTCCTCCGAAGCGCATTTGTTTCAAGAAAATGAGTGTTCAAACCTGCTGGCTGTTTTTCTGATGCGTTTTCCAAACTCCAGTGATTTCTGCATGGTCAGCCTGAGTGCTGTATGGCGATGAGGTTGAAGACAAAGGATAATAGAGCCGTTTGCGAACGCTGTGTGGCTTGAGTTGCCAAAAATGTGTTGCTCGCACAGCCTTTGTGTGGACGACAGGAGCGCTGGAGGCCTCCTGCAGGGTCCACTTCCATTTGTGCTGTCCAGCTTGTCCACTATTTTTTTTTTTTGTTGCTTGTCCAGCTGTCCAGAAATATGCCCGCTGGAGGCTGTTTGTTCGAACTCAACTGGTTGTGATGGTAACCTGTGCTGCGGATAGTTACTGTTTACTGTAATTAAGGAGGTGGGTGGTAAGAAAAGACCACACGGATGACGACAGATGTGTTTCGGAGATACGCAGTCACCTTTTTTGCTCCTGAGAGACTTGCATGGTGCACAAACTTGTCAGCGGGAATCTCGAAAAACTCAGTGATCAGGTCTTAATTAACGGCAATGTGGATGGATGGAGTTGCTGTAGGTTCCAGGTTTGAAATATCATCTATTTGATGGATGCTTCCTCATGACAGCATAAGCTTCTCCATTCATACGCGTGAATTGTCCACCTGTAGCTGTTTATGAGACCACACTGCTGCTGTAAAAGAACCGCTCATTGATTTCAAAGCGCGACGGCACCGATTTTGATGCTCCGTGGCAGATTGCGCCTCCTGAACGTGTAGTCAGACTGATAGAACGGGGAACAAGAAAAGTTATTCTCCGGCGGAGACCGGGGCTGCGTGCCTGCGCCCCCGCTCCCGCCGTCGCACCCACCCGCTCCGGTCGGCAGACGTTTGCCAAGTGGTTCACAGAGACCATAAACCTCTAAAGCGTTTCATCCTGCGCAAGCTTTTGAAAGGCAGCCCCCCCTTCCCCTCCCCCCCCTCCCCTCCCCTCCTCCCCCTCACTCAATTCACAATAACGTGACACTCTATCTCTTTTACTGGTTCCTCTCCCCTTAATGAAAATTGATAGTCTCACACGCACATGCACACACCCTGGCAGCTATTGATCGGGCTGCAATAAATGTTTTATAGGCCCCACTGTAGAGACGCCCTCTTTTTGTTGTTGTTGTTGTTGTTATTCAGAAGGTGTCGGTGGTTGAGTCCAGAGGGACCACTTGGCCTGGTAAGTTGCACTCTGAATTTCTTGTGTACAAACAGGTTTGGGGTGAAAGTGAGATCTTTTAACCTGACAAGCACTCAATTGTCGCTCTTCAAAGACAACGCCGGTCGGCCCGGAGGAAAAGGCCACTCGCTGAGGTCGGTCGATGGTCAGAGATAGGACAGAAGGAGAGGAAGCCTTTGAATGAAAGTGTAAGAAGATAAAAAAAAAGGGGGGGAGGCTAAGCTGTCGCTCATCAGTTAACCAACCCAGACTCCTTCCTCCCACCAGTTCTCTCCAGACTCTTTAATAACGTGTTGGAGTGATTCAATGATGTCTTGTGGGTTGTTTTTGGTTTTTTTTTTGGCAACAAACAATAAATTGAGCTCAAGAAAGGGACCGCGCAATTGAAGGCACTCCAAGTCCTATTGTAGTCCGGACCACAAGTTTCCCTCTTCAGTGGGGAGGACGATGGCACCGGTCCACAGGAAATGCCTTTTTAACCCAGCAGGAAAGAGAAACTGCGGGCCTCTCTCTCTCTCTCTCTCTCTCTCTCTCTCTCTCTCTCTCTCTTTCTCCCCTGATCTTAAGCCTTTGTTTTCATCTAATCGCATTAAGCGCCTTACTCAGTGTTTGTGTTTGGCTTGTGTCCGCGTCCGCGTGGGCTCCGGCCAGCGCTCACTCCCATTCTCCCAAATCTGAAGCCAGCTCCCTCCGCCTGGGGGGGGGGGTTAAGCTCCAAATTCTCTGAAGTCCTGCCGAACAATTAGCATACCGAGGAATGAGAAAAATGTCACGAGCCTAACTGGACTTGACTTGTGTGAAGGCTAATGGTTAACAAGTGCTGATGGCTTTCCCCTCCGATAAGGTGCTCATAACTTGAACCCTCACGTACTCTATATTTTCCCAAGGGTTGAAAATGAAGTCAGAAGTGAACTTTGACGCCATCAGGGGATTTTAATTGGGCAGATTTTCCACTTAGGCAGGTGACTTACCTGCTGCACTCAAGTCCCTCGAGGCGTGGCTCACACAAAATAGAAGTTAAACGTTGAATATTTATCCCGAAGAGACATAAACTTTTGAATGCAACCTTTATTCTCTTGTGTTTTTGTCCTTTTCTGTCCCTCATGCTTGAACTGCACCCCAGAAGTTGCTAAGAAATAGTTTTAACACTCGACAGCATTCCCGTTGACAAAGTTCGTTGAGCTCTAAATGCAAACATAAGAGAGTGAGAATGGAGAGAAGGTTTCAGGAGATACCTCAATACTCTGCTTTAGCGCAGTAACTCAGTATTTGTACTCTACTCAGTCGGCGTCCCACATTTGAAGGCTAGATCACCCAAGAAAAATGACGCTTGACACGCAACCAACATATTTACCTCATGAGGACTGCGCGGCTGCACGCGTCTGACTCACCCGATTGGGATTCGAACACGGCCCGACCGTGATTGGCAGCTTGTCACCTCAAATGTTTTGCAACTTAGTCCCGCCCACTTAGCAAACTCTACGTTGAAGAGAAACCTGTTAGGAATTATGGCAAAACTGTGCGCCATTTTGTGCCATTTCAGTCACTTTGTTACATTCTGATGAAGTTCTGAGTGTTTTTTGACTTCGAGACCAGTCAGTGTTTTACTGCATATTCACACGACCCGCATGCGACTGTTGTGTGCAACACAGTCTGCGACAGATGCACTGGCCAAGTGTTGAAGTCATAAAAATATGACCTGCCATTAAAACAAAACCACAGAACACACCCAGGGGGCTTTCACTCATAACTTCATGCTTTACATTTTAGATGGATGCAGGCGCTGATGTTACATGTGGCTGAAAAGTGGAGCTTTTTGCGCGCTGAATGTCAAGCTGAAAGTCGATATACTGAGGAATGATTCGTGCGCGCGCATGTGTGTGTGCATCCGTGTGTTTGTTTGTGTGTGTCTGTGGTGTGGTCTGAAAGAGTTAGGGTGTCTTGCAGCTGACAGGTCTTTCAGTGATGCAGGGCACCGGGCCATGGAGCTGCAGCTGCCCCCTCTCTGTACGCTCTTTGATGGGGGGGAGACGCGGCTTTTTCCTCCGCACCCACAGCCACACAACCGAGAACAACGGCTCGTTTTTTCCTGCCCTTTTTTTTTCCCCTTGTTGTCTTTGCGTCGCGTGATTTTCTGCTTGAGGGCGCACCGCGTGCAGAGGAAGAGTGTGTGTTTTGGGAACGTTTTAGTCGTGCACAGTGAGTTCGTGGGACATGCGTCCTCTGGAGTTTTCTGGCTGCGGCGGCGTTTGTTATTGGAGCTCCAAATAGCACTGTATGGGACGTCCCTTACCCAGGCAGGTTTATTGCAAACACCCCCCACCCGCATCCACTCAGACACAAATTTAGCAACCCATTGTTTACCCACCCAACAGACGAACAGGTCCCAACCGTTACACTGTTTACGGTGTGTTTATCTAGCAGATAGCCGTCCCACCTGTTCCTTATCTGCACTCTGCACATGCTTGATCATGCAATTGGGCCAATAAAGCTGAGCTGTTTTTGTTCCACACTAATTTGAAGAAGCATGCAAATTGATTTTTTAAAAAAAGTTTTTGTCTAATATCTTTTTTTCCCCCCTCTGTGTGCGTTTGTGTGTCCAGGTTTGGACGACAGTTTGCAGCAGTACGTCAGCAACTTTGAGCGGGAGAAGATCAGCGGCGAGCAGCTGCTCAAGATCACGCATCAGGACCTGGAGGAGCTCGGCGTGGCCAGAATCGGACACCAGGAGCTGGTGCTGGAGGCCGTCGACCTGCTCTGCGCTCTGGTCAGTCGATACACGCGGATTCTCTCTTCCGGCGCTTTGGCCTCTTTTTTTTTCACTCGCCGGTTTAGAAAGAGTTAATAGAAGTAACCGTGCGGTAAGGAGTGGCAGTTTGCTGTATCGCAGTTTTTTCTTCTGACGGGTATTTGGTACATATACCTATGTTTGCTTTGTGTCTCGGATGTAAAGCGTCAGGTCGGTTCTTCCTGCCGAAACTTTCTCCCTCTTTGTTCCTCTGGAGAGCCGACGTTTGCGTCCGATTAGTCACCGAGAGACAGTTTGCCCTCTATCCGTCATCGCAGCTCCCAGAAGATCCTCCGACAACAACTCGTCTGTCTTGAACTTGCCGGCGTGAAGGAGTGCCGCGGCGAGTGTTGAAAACCGTCCATGCTCTGACTGAAGGAGAACCTTTTTTTCTCCCCAGCAGATGGGATCGATTTGGAAGGGGTTTTTTTTATCACTTCCTGTGCCATAAAGGCCCCAGATTATGGTCCCTGAGTTTTTATCAGTGTCAGCATTTCTGTCTTTATACTCTCTTAAATAGCTTTACATTCGTCGTCTGCGGTGGGGGTTATTGTTGCCCTGAAGAGAACTGAAATGTACAGTCTTTTTCTTATTCTCTGTGATGTTGACCTGCTGGGGGGGTCACATAGGCTTTAATCTGCGACTTTTTTTTATGCTTCTGGCAGTGATTCACATTCCAAACGCACAAAATCCAGAGTGAACAGAATGAACACGTCCCAGCGTCTGTCTGTGTGCAGAATTACCAATATTAAAGTTCAGCTCCAACAGGTGGTGTCCTAAGTACATTCAAAGACGCCCTCCCCCAAAGTTACACACGCCAACACACAGTGATTGAGTTAGAAATGCGGCATTGCACGTTCTCACAAGAAAGCACGGGTCGAACTGCGCGCAAGCACGCAACAGCTTTTTCCAACTCCTTGAAGTGCATCGCAACAGTGTGCAGCTGCAAAGTCCGCCAAACCTTCACTGCAAAAGAATCGTAGCATCAGTACGAGGAATAAACTCCCAAAAATGCAAAGAAACTTGCTGGAAAGTCATGGAATTATTCATCCATGCAGCAAGTTTGATTTACTTGGGAAGAAATCTTCAAAACCTGATTTTTTTTCCTTTAATTCCGGGAATAAGTTGGTATATTTGCCGTGTTATTTTCCAGATGTACTGCAGGAAGAAATGTGGAAATATCAGCTTAGTCCAGTAATACGCAGCTTCAAATGATGGCAGAAATACGTTCGACCCCTCTCATTCGGTTCACTTTTTCACCACACTCACCGCTGGCTTCTTGCCCCATCATTCAAAAACATGAAGATAAGCAAACTGTCTTCTTTCAATTTGTAGTAGCCCGTGTGTGTGTGTGAGAGTTTGAGTGGACACATGGAAACACTTGGCACGTGCACGGCGCTTTCTTTGTTTTGATAGATTTACTCATGTTCAAATTTGTACCATGTGTAGGATCTTTTTAACCATAACCCCATTTTTTTGGACCGTCCCAGTAATCAGGCCCAGATTCTTGTCCAGCGCACTTAAAATAGCAGCCAAGTGTGCGTTGAGTTGCGCTGAACGGTCTGACGCTCATGCGAAAGAGAGTGTCTAACACCGTGTCCAGTCACCCCCGACGAGATTTCTGGACTCTCCGTGAACTTTGACCCCGGATCGCCGCGGCGCAGCTAAACGTTTTCTGTCCGCACGAGGCGCCCGTGTTATTAAGAGCGGGGCCTCGGCCTTGCACAGGTCCCACAGGAGGAAGCGGGGGGGCCCCAATTCAATTAGCTTTTACTGAAGCAAGGTCATTGCTACTGACAGAAACAGTGGCCACCAGCACCCAAGGGAGGGGGAGGGAGGAGGAGGTGGGGGGGGGGGTCCTTCCCTTTTTATTTACTGTTAGGCCGCAGACTTCCTGTCTGGGAGGTTACATGAAACTGCAGTAATATCTTGGCTTTTTGTTGCTTTTTTTAAGTGTTCGTATGTGGGGACAAACCCCGAAAGGTTTGGCCTGATCACCGTCCAACGTCGTAATAAAAGTTCCAAGTCTAAATCATGATGATGAATGACCAAAGATGCAGCCCCCGCCTTCCTGCAGGACACGTTCGTACTCCTTTTCCAGCCAGAAGCTGCCAAATGCCCCCCCCCCCCCCAAAACAACCTTTCACTTAATTATCCTGGACTTTTTTTTTTTTGCCGCCTTGATGGCTTCTGCAGAGTCGGCGCTGAAATCCAACACTTTGTTTGTGCTCGGACCCCGGCGGCCCAAGCAAATGCCCCCACCTGATGCTCACGAGCTGGAGCCAGCAGCCAGCGATTATCAGCCCCCCTTCCCCTCCAATAAAGGCTGCATCACTGCTGTAACTGTCATTTTTACTGCTCGCGTGGGGAACGGTTGGATGTAGCTGTTCACCCCATGTGGCACACTCTCTGTTCAGGCCATGGACATTTTTATCTTTTATTGACATGTCAGATCCATACTGGCCGACGCAAGGAGAGGAAGTACTATGTTCCGAGAGCCGTTTCCCTCGAGGACACTTAAAACAGGACCTTCAAGAAGCCCCAGTTCCATCTTACACCCACGATCGGCCGTCTTGATTCTCCATTAACTCTGCTCCTCTAAAGAGAGACTGAATGAAGACAAATCTGGCCTGAAAAGTTGTTGAACGAGTGTGCGTGATGGAAACTGCAGACCCTCGGCCTTGTGGGGCTGGGACTGAGGCTCGCTGGACGTCTGCGAGGGTCCAGTCAGGGTGTGATGAGGCCGCTGATGACAAAGCCAAGGGGGGGAGGGATGTCTGATCTGGGAAAACACCTCGGAACCGGCGCTGAAGTTCCACTCCGGCTGTGTGATCCCGCTCCACTTTCTCCTTCCCTCCCTCCCCGCAGTCCCACATCCAGTTTGCGTGTCTCCGGCGGTGTTTGAACACCTCACGTGGAGCTGCCTGTAGCTACCGTTGACTCCAGTTATTACAATGCTTCCTTGATGACTCAAATCAGTGGATTGATTGAAGCACATGTCGGAGAACAGCCGTGCAATAAAAAAAAAAAAAAGGGAAACTAACCACTTGCAGATCTCCTCATTGCTGCTTGCCAAACACGTGCTGGTTCGCTCTTTGCAGAGCATATTCAGCCACTGGCATGTCACGCATGGAGCGGCGTCGTTGGCAGCGACGCAACGGCGCTGTAAGCTGATATTCGGCGGCACAGAAGCCGGGCTAGCCCCCTTCACCGCTGCCCACCAAGCATGTTTTTTTGCAGTCCTCGGTTGTTGGGGTTTTTTTTGGAAGTCACAACTCTTCGGTTTTCGTCCTGGCGACACGTGTGCACGGGCTCGTTTGCGCCGCACCCGGTGAACTCGGCGAAGCCTTGCGCGCGGACGCTCCGCTCATGCGAACAGCCCGTAAGCTGCAGGAATGCCGAGGCAGGAAGCGACTCAAGAATGCAGACTTTTGCTCCACTTTGATAGGATTCAGGTGATGGCGCGCGCACGCTGCGTCTCCCAGCCGTTTGCACGAGAACCGATCGGGAGAATTTCACACCCGCGGTGTCCTCACGGAGCAGCGCGCCTGACTCGTGTCTGCCCGAGGAAAATGATTGGAGCGCTTCATATGGGCAGGAAACGACATGTTTTCCAGAGGGAGAAACAAGAGTGGAGCACGCACCTCCCAGGTCTAGACAGCGTAAAGGGCTTGTTCGCTTTGATCTTGACTTTAACCTCATATGACTCTAATCGTTCAGCCCGACTGGAAATATTTTGTTTTTTATGGCTGAAGAATTGTCAAAACAAGTGCGATCACTTTGTGTTTTTCATATCTGAGTCACTTTATGTTTTTGAATGAACTATGTGAAGACAGAGCTCTATTTCTTTACTCTCCAGTAGTTTTTGAAGCTTCCACGCATGCACTTATCATGTTTCGATGGGCCGTTTCAGAACTATGGGGTGGAGACGGACAACCTGAAGAGCCTGGTCGTGAGGATGAGAGCGGCCACCAACAGCCTGCACATGGCCACGGCCGACCGCAGGAAGAGCCCGGCGTACGACGGGAGCGCCGCGCGCAAGCCGCCCAACGACTTCCTCACGTCTGTGGTGGAGCTGATCGGCGCCGCCAAGAGCCTCCTGGCTTGGCTGGACAGGTAGGAACCCCATGATCACGACACTTGATAGGGGAAACCGATGCGGAAAAAATGCCCGAACATTTTCAAACAGCAGTATGCTTACACTAAATAAAGATTTGAAGACATCAAGGATGATATTTGATGGGAAGTGCTGAAATCCTTCCCAAATACTGCACATCAAGAAAGACAGAGATTACAAGCAGGTTGCGTGTTCGGCTGTCTGAAGTTAAGCTCCCTCTCTGGCTGGAGGAGGTACAGCGATGTCACGATTCACTCCAAACATTGGTAATATTTAGGTCAGGGGAATAAAATAGCAGCAGACGCGGGACATTCTCGAGCCGTAGCCGAGGCTGTCTGTGGCCAGTCGCCCCAGCGACGTGAGCGGGCGCACGGCTCGCCGCTCCGTCGCTCCCTCCCTCAATCTTCTCCCTCTCTGCCTTTTGTCCGCTCGCAGGACGCCGCTCACAGGGATCAGCGACTTCACAGCCACCAAGAACAAGATCATTCAGCTGTGCCTGGAGCTCACCACCACAGTTCAACAGGTCTGCACGCCGCTGAGCTCCACACTGCACGTGTCGCTCGCCACAGGAAAAAAACACGCACACACAAAAGCTTTTTTCCCCCCTCTCCACATACCGTTCTGGGGGGGGCGCAGACATGCGGGGTTGATGTGCAGAAGAAGAGCGTTATGGGAAATGTGGTCTGGCAGCCATGACACATGCCTGAAGCCAGCAGTCTGAGCACATTATTGCAAGCGGTGGTGTTTTTCTTGGGTGCTTTCCTCCCCCCTCCTCCCGCCCCTCACGCTGGCTAATGAGGCAACCCCCTTGGTGTGGGGACGTTTAATGGTAGCCCCCTCGCTTTTGTGTTTACCAGTTTTCTTTTTTCTAAGAGCCACTGGTGTGTTTTTTGGGTTGTTTTTTTTTACAGTCATCATGTGGTTCCTGTTTTCCCCCCTTTTAAAACCTAAAAAGTCTCCTGGTGGGAGACTCAAGCCATCTGAAAGCTGTTCCTTGTTTGTAGATTTGACGCAGGGATGAAAATGTGAGACCATGCGAGTGCCAAGAAGAAGGCAAACATGTCAAGTAAAGCATCCATGCACATATATCAGGGCCACTGATCATGAACACCATGTCCGTCCACCTGATACTTTGTCCCCAGCAGACCCCAGCATCACAGTTACCATTGGATGCCCTGACAGAGACAATCTGTGTTATTCACCTCACCTGTCAGTGGCTGATCGTTGTTTTTCACAGCCCTCTGCGCTGTCTTGCAGCAGCATTGCATCATGAAGCAGCAACCAGCCGATTTCTGTTGGTTTCACTCACCCAGCTGTGGTTGTTTATCTGTTTTTTTCTCTCCTAACAAAGCCATCGGCTCATTAATAATCATATGCGAGCAATCCTCATTGGCTTTGTCCAATAGGATGTCATATCCGTATATCAAGTGATTGTGAAAGTGACCACAGAGCCCTGCAGGTGTCACTTTTAGAGGGTTATTGCATCAAAATAAATTCCTTTCCCAGAGTGCCCATTTCCTCGGCAGAGTCTGAGGTTTCAGCGCCTCCGGTGATTTACTGTGGGCGCTTCGGTCATGGTCATCCACAAGAAGCAGGGGACGGACGGAGGGAGGGGGGGGGGGTATATGTTTTCCCACACTGCCGTGTGAGGCAGAGAGGTTATGGTTCAGGATGAACCCCCGACGGGTGCTGAAAGAGCCTCGTAAGACCCGAGCGATCGGGTTCCTCCGTCTCGGCTCGCTCAGTCGGCTCTGAACCAGCTGGTTTCCAACAGGATCCACTGCTGGGGTGAAAGGTTCCGGGTTCGACTTTTTTTTTTTTTTCCTTTCTCTCCTCTTAAACCCTTAATCAAGGAGGTTGCACATCAGACTGCCGCGGCCATTAGTTTTATGACGAGGGGGGAAAGGGGGACGGCGTGCGGCTGGCGCGGGGCGTTCATGAACTTCGGCCCAGAATTAAAGCTTTTTTAGATCACACAATTTATGTGTTCTGCCTGAATGAGGCCTGTGTGTACACACGCGAGGGGGCACGGTCGTAAAGCGGAATGCTGGCCCGCCTTGGCTGACCACGGCTGTGCTCGCTTTTTGTTTCCCAGACAACCAATCACCACTTCCATACACTGATATCAAATAAGCATCGGGATACCCGAACGCAGTTGTCCTCCTTCTCTTACGTTTTTTGCCAACCTGTGTATTGTGGGGGCCCGGCCCCCCCGGTGTGCCGGCGCTCCTCCCGCTCAGCCACTTCATTGCTCGACCATGCAAATCCGCTCTGGTGGCAGATCAAAGGGCCCAGAGGCCTGCGCACCCAGAGAGTCATCTGATCCACGCTGGTTTGCGGGATCAAGTCCATAATGTGCGGGATCAGTACACCCAGGGAATGGTCCCCCAGCCTCTCACAGCGCTTAGCCCTGATCCGGGTGGGGGTGGGGGGGGGGCGGCTGTCTGCTCGCACCGACTTTCAGTTTTGACGAAAAAAGATACGGGATTACTTTGGATACCAGGAGGAGATCTCGCGCGGATTAGGCGCGTTATTGTTTTTACATGATTTAATGCCGCGAGATAAAACGGACTGTTTTGTAAACGTTTGTGCCCCCCCCCCCAACGGGAGCGGTGCCAGCCCCATGTCTGCAGCTCGTAATCACACCGTTTAGTCCCACCGCTTCTAAAATAAGTCCTCGTCGTTTGTCCCGCTCGAAATCAGTCGAAAGCGTCGTCTTCCCAACGCGGCGTCGCGAAGAAATACTCGAGCTGGTGTTTTGCACAAGCGTGGCCAAATTCTTTTCGAAAAACCACCAAATACTCTTGGCTGGTGTTGCCAAATAAGCTGCATGGAAACATGACTTTGAGACGAATCAACTGAAACCGTTTTTCCTGCTTTATATCTGTATTGGCTGTGACACACCCCCCCCCCCCATCCCCTTTAATGAAGGAAACTGTGGCTAAGGTCACGAGTATCATACTTTGAAAACAAAAAAAACCAACCCTGTTGTTTTCCAACAGTCAGACACAGATTGGAAAGAATCTTCGGGGAACTGGTTCCTGCTTTGATGGGAAGCCGTCGCTCAGGGCCACGGGCGAACCGTGCGAAGCTCGCCGGGCGCAAACAAAAAAAAACAACGAGTGCGTTTCAGACAGAAAAACAACACAACGCGCTTCCCCCCCCCTTTGACAACGCGGAATGTGCAAGCGTTGGAAATATGGCAAAACGCGCACGACCCCCCACCACTCGCTGTCTGCACAATGGATTTACAAAGAGCAACAGAGCAGCCTTTGTACATGGCACATGCCTGTGCACGTCACGATTACTGTAAGGGCCACAGCACCGGCTCCCTCTTTATTTTGCAGCCACAAAGGCTTCTGGGAAAAAAAAAACACAAGGAACTTGTTTGAGACCATTTTTTCTTGCTGGTTGTGACGGAGGCGTTTCACCTGTGGTTTGATGGATGGCTTCCCTCGGGGGCGCAGCCTGTGTAGAAGCAACCCCACAGTCATGCAGAACCCCCCCACCCACCCACCCACTCCCCCTCCCTCCCCACCTCTCCCCAACGTCAGCTCTGAACCCCTACCCCTCGCTAACCATGGGCTCTTTCACCAGCAACAACACAGTTGTCAGGGGAGGCTGTTGCCTCAGCTGTGTCAAGTCCAGCTGCATGGGAGCGGCGTTGGGACACTCGGAATGGGGGGCGGGGGGGCGGACGGACGGACAATGACCACTTTCCCAGCTGACTTTGCAGATTCTTATCCGCCGCCCCCTGACCCAGTCCACCCCGGACCGCGGCTATTGTCTTTTTCTGACTCGCAGCCCACCCACTTCGAGCGAAACCACCCACGCTAAACGGACCGAACCGACGCACTTATTTGGGTCTTTGGCGTGATCACACGTTTGACCCCGCGGCGCTCCGACATTGTCCCCCCCCTCGGCACGTCGTTCCAGCGCCAGTCTTCATACGGTTCTCAAAGTTCCAGTTCAACAAACCAAACCACCGGGGACATTATGCAATTATGGCGTCCGCATGATTGAAGCAAAGAGGTCATTAGTTAAGGAAAAGCTGTTTATTTGTGGCCCTGCTTCATTTTTCTCAGTTCTATATGCAGCCGTCTGATTATATCTTCCTCGCCCAAAACGCCTATACTCTTTTTTTCCCCCTATCTTTCCCACCGAGCCACTTCATCCTCTCCCCCCGTTGTTTACCGCTCGCGGGACTAATCCGTCGTTGCTGTCTTCTCTGCCCGCAGGACTGCAGTGTTTACGAGATGGAGGAGAAGATCCTTGAAGTTGTAAGTATACAGAATCTAGTAAATGAGACCCCACAGTTCCTATAGAGCAAGGAGGAGGGGGGGCGGTTATGTGTTTTTTTTACATTGAAATAGTGTGACAGGCTTTCAGCAGAAAGGTCAGGAGCCCAGACGTGTCTATGGGGTCGCCAGCGGAGGAGGCGGCGCTGATACGCCCCCCCCGGCCATCAATCAGTGCTTCCTGTTGCTGACGCCCAGCAGAATCCAAAGGGACACTGTTGAAGGACACTGAAGCTGTCCCACAATGTTGTGAACTGAAACCTCTGCCAGTCTTTTCGTCGAGGAAGCTTCTCTGTCTGTTCTGCGTCCGTTTGCACCTTATCTGTCTTGATTTTCTGCTCCGTAAAGTTTACACACTCGGTCGAAACCTAAAAGCTTGTGTGCTCCAGAAAAGTCCCCCTCTAATGGGGACACATTGCAGCTTTTGTCCTCTAACAAGGGAGGAACAAAGGAGCAGTGTGTGCCCAGGACTTATTTTAGTGTTGTACGTCCACTTGTACATCCAGTTAATAGCACACTAATGGTCCCCTTTAAGGCTATTAGGCCTCCCCGGTAAACACGAGCACATGCAGATGGAGGCACGCAGGCGGAGTAACACAACGACCTGATGAAGGATAAGGTGTTTGTCCCGGGAACCTCGGCGATAGCAGCGCACTGTGACTAGTTCTAACTTGTAAGGCACACAATGGCTCTGCAGCATGCGAATACCATTAGCGGATTCAGCGCCGCCTCTCCTGACAATGAGCCCGATGAAAGTCTTGGCTGTTTATTCACACGTTCTGCATTTTTTTTCCCCTCCCCTCACAGTCCAAAACCTTGAACAGCATCTGCGATCAGACCGTGAGGACCACCTCGGACCCCCTGATGAGCCAGTCGACCTGCTTGGAGGAGGTCCAGCTGACCAACATCAATCCGGGCGAGGGTCTGGTAAGTAAAGCTGCTCAGTATCTTATTGTTTTTTACTATAACGACAACTAAATTGCTGCTCTTTCTCCTTGTTGACCCCAGGGTATGTACATCAAGTCTACCTATGATGGGCTGCATGTCATCACTGGAACCACAGAACATGTGAGTGCAGCTGCCAGTCTGACACTGATAGAACGACGAAATGACAAGAGATGTGTCTGTTTTGTACATTAATTTTTATCTTTCCATGAAGATATTTGTGTGTCTGTATAAAATGTATTACGACAAGAAAGAATGAATCCATTCATATCTTTGTATGCGTGCAGCAGATTGTGCAAATCTGGTAGACACGGTGCGTGCATGCTTGAAGGTGTGCGTGCGGGACCACGACACGTTTATTCTCGGCCCTCGCCGCCACCTCAGGACAGCCCTCAGTCCTTTAAGCGGTGGATTACGCTCTCCCGCTGTGATGTAAATTCATCCGCCGCTTCCTTCGCCTCCGGAGTCTCGAGACTCGCGGACTCGCGTTTGTCGAGCCAGGCTTAATCCCGGCCCGGCACAGTTATCGCCGAGCAGCGCCGCGGCGTTACTTAGTGGCGTGGGTCAGGGGTCACATGGGGAAGACTCGCAGGCTGAAATGAGTGATCCTGCAAGTCCTCGCCGAGGACAAAGAAAACCAGAGTCAAATACTGCCAGAGAGTAGCAAAAGTAGTCTGAAAGTGCTGATGGAGGTTCATTTGAAGTGGAAGCGAGGACGACTGTAACAAAATTAAATGTTGCTGCAAACACAGAAATTTGTTATACTTGAGTATAGCTCATACACAACTATCAATACATGTACAAGTACACATTGTCTGGATACACGCATCGTTTTGCTTCTCTCCATGCAGGCTTTCACACTCGAAACACTCTTCACAACGATCCTCCAATATTGACCTAAAAACACCCTCCTCTGTCTTCCTCCTCCTCATCTTCCCCTTCGCTGTCTTCCTCCGCCGCCGACGGTGCTCCGAGTTACGATATCTGAAGGAGTTGCGAGCAGCTCCTCCGTTCGGGGAATTGCTGCGCTTCGCCTCTCCGCGAACCAGCAAAGAACAGCCTCCACAAACAGAATTCCTCCCTTCTCCTCCCGCGCCGAGCGCAGCCATTCAGTGACGAGCGCGCGCCCCTGTTTGCCGCCACGCTCGCATCCTCACGCCTCCGGTCCGTAGTTGTGAATCAGAATGTGAATCAGCCCCAATAATGACTGGATCGCTCTCTTTGACATCTGTGTCACACGAAAAAAAACCCGATCATGGTGATATTTATACACAGAGAGGCTTTTTCCTCACGATGAAAAACAGTTGAAACAGTTGAAGTGAGGCAGGACCAACACTTTTTTTTTGGACGTTTCTTAGATTTTCGTTCACCTTTATTCCACGTTTCTGCTTTCCAGTCGCCCGCAGACTTGACGAGGAAGATCCATGCCGGGGATGAGGTGATCCAGGTCAACCACCAGACAGTGGTGAGAGAACTCCTCCTCAAACTAAGACACGCATGACGGAGCTAAAGTTCATCCTCAGCAATGTTTGAAGCGGGCGTGTGCTTTCTAACTCCTCCTCCTGTCCCGTGAACTAGGTGGGCTGGCAGCTGAAGAACCTGGTTTTCAAGCTGAGGGAGGACCCCAAAGGGGTGGTGCTGCTGCTGAAGAAAAGGCCGACGGGCACAACAGGTTTCACTCCCGCCCCGCTCAAGAACATGCGCTGGAAGCCCCCGGTACATCAGGTACACACACGCACGCGTGCGCACACACACACACACCAATGCACATGCACACCTAAGCACCTGCTTTACCCACACTTCTAATCATTGCCAGCTAATTATCAGCTTTTCAGGGAGTTGGTCCCAAAGCAGCAAGTTAAGACAGAGCCGTGTTTTCAAAGTGAGCTGATCACCGCGCTGACTTTTTTCCTCCAGACAAAACAAAACAAGCAAACAAAGTCTCATTCTGTCACGTCATCTGAAAGAGCTGAGCGAGCGAGTGCGGAGTGTTTGTATTGGGCCGGTTATCAAAGACAAATGTCCCAGATGTTGTTATTTAGAGAGAAACAATCGGGCACACAGAAATACAAAAGTCCCGAACAAATGAGGTTAGAAAGGCTGAGCTCATCGTAACTTAGTTTGTCATCTTAACTTGCCCCCCCAAAAAAACGTGCTTGGATTTGCAATCCGAGTCCCTTGTTGTTTTAAGACGGGAGACTATCAGGCCTGCTGCAAAGTGATAAAACATAAGCTGTGGTATTGTTTTATCAAGCATGGTCAGTCTAATCGCTCAAGAATTCAAGATGAGAAGATAGCGGTGAGGAGGGCTTCTTTTTTTTTTTCACAACAACAGCAAAGAGACTCTTCAAACAAAGGTGGCCAATGTCAACTCGTCCTCCCGATTCTTGTTTCAACAGGCGCTCTGGGTTATCAGAGCTCGCCATCTCAGTTTATCTGTGTTCGCGGGCTCCAGACAGAGACAAACCACACTCTGTGTGTAACGCTGCGTCATCTGTACTCGGGGAACTCCTTGGACAAGGAACAACTCGCGATACCTACAGTCCGATCTTCATTTTGCCTTCGTATGTCACATGCGCGCCACTTTATCAACACGAAGAGCATTACGGTCTGATCTGAATGGAAACGGGACACGTACAGTCAGTGAAGAGCACATTGGGCTTTTTTAGAGCCTGGGAAACGTATCTGTGGTGAACGAGCACGATGTTTTGGACTTTTTACTCAGGGAATCAAAAACATGAGCACCGAAACGTCTCCCCACATCTGGCCAGCTCCTCCCGAAACCAAAGGCTCAGATCATGTGACCTCTGAGGCAGCGCAGGCTAATAGTTGTGCCGTGTTGTGTGTTTTCTTCTTCCTGCAGAATAACTCCTCCCTGATCAGGGCCCAGTCTCCCTGCAGCTCGGCCAACGGATCGACCAAAAAGGAGAAGCCGGCCATCCTGGACCTGTACATCCCCCCTCCCCCTCCGGTGCCGTACACCCCTCGGTGAGCCCGCCAGCTTCCCCCTTAGTGCCGATCAACCTACTCAAGCCCAGGAAGCCAAATCAAAAAGCTGCCCTTTCAGTGGTGTTTCCCATCAACCTTTGGCTCGCATCCTCGCTGAGGACGTGGAGTCTGGTGGATCATGAGTCTGCCTCAGACACATGATCACAAAGGGGTTTTTTTTCCCCTCCCACAGCACTTTCTGTTCTGCTTGTCTTCCCACTCTGCTCCCACCAGTCCCACCACGGTTCCTTATGCAACAGCATAGTTCATCCACCACCTCCGGGAAGATGACTGAGCGCGGCCACTGCGGTTGAGACAATGGACTATATTAGGAACCGTCTAAATGCGTGTTATCGGCTTCAACCTGATTATAGCGAAATGAAAATAGAAATGTCCCTAGCGGCTAGAAATTATACCCGTGGGGCCTTCCTCTGTCTTGTTTCCATGCAGAGAGGTGAGGGCCGACAACTTCTCCAGCATCAGCAAGAGACCAAAGGGCTCCGAGTCGCCCAACTCCTTCCTGGACCAGGAGAGCAGGAGACGCTGCACCGTGGCGGACTACGACAAGCTGAGTGCCGGGCACCCCGTCGAGGCCAACGTCGTCCAGCCCAGGATGAGGGAGCACAAGTCTTCCCGTGGTCAGTCGCTTCTTTTCAGGATAGACCCTCAAGTTTCCAACCGACACACAAACGATCAGAGTGTTTGTATTGAGTCCTGTCTCATGTTTAGATGTATGTGACCAAGTAATTCACGAACATAAAACCCCTGTGTCAATAGGTAAGCCCCGGCCGCTGTCCATGCCTGCAGACACCTGCTTGGGAATAATTGACCCTTTCGCGAAACCCTGGGCGCAAGGAAGGAAAGGTGCGAACGCGCGCTTACTGAACCCTCACTTGCGTTGGTGTTGATGCTGTCAAACTCACAGGTCAGTGTCTCTCTGGCTGCAGGTGAGGACCTCTTGTACAGATACCTGAGCAACGAGCGGATCCCCACCATCGCCGAGGAGGTGCCCTCCGTGTCGCTGCCCTACCGGCCCGCCGGCGAGCGCCACCTCGTGCGGGTGGACCACATCCGGGGCAGCCGCTACTACTCCAACTCGGACCTCCACAGCAGCGCCACCATCCCCTACCAGGAAGACACGAAAAAGAGCCCCGTAGCCCCCATCTCCAAGCGCGCGACGGCCGAACGCTCACTCCTGGTCAGTTGGATCACGCGGCTTAAGCTCTTGACTCACTGATGATGTGCTTCCTGTCCGGGGCTTCCTGTCTTGTGTCCTCCTTCAGTGCCTTTTTTGACACCTAACGTCCAGCTGCGTCGTTTTTTTGGACAGCTTGGGGCTTTCTCACACTCCTCTCCCCCCCCCCCAAAACTCCATATTTTTCCTGGTGTTACTACCACTAGCTACTACTCCTCCTCCTCATCCGAACTCGCTTTTGTAGTACTCACTACATTAAGTCATCACTGCCTTTAACACTGCCCACAACCCTCATCTGTCACTGCAAGCATCTGCCTGGAGGGGATACGGTTCGTTCAGGTTCAGGACACTTCTTAGCCTTGCGTGGACTCTTCTGTACATATTAAGTTATGCCATGTTTCCTTTATGATGTTCTCTGGTACAAATATTTAACATTCTGAAGATTCTGAGGTTGCAACAAGAAACTTGCCTGGTATCACTTTCGTTGTGTTTTTCTTTGGGGTTTTTTTTTTTCTTTCGATAAGTGATAAAAAAAGTAAAATGAAACAGCATATATTTGTTAGTGAAACTGCTTTTGTTTTCATGTTTTTGTTGGTTCTCCAATGACATATCTCCTGTTACTTCACCGTCTGCCAATGGTTGCCTCTGTAAGCTATGCACACGACTTTACGAGTCCTTTAGTTGACAATGCTGCATCGGTTGGTCAAAGGGTGTTTCTATCTTGTCACTAGCAAATATTTGTGCATGTTTTAGGGCTATGCACTGCATTCAGTGAACTTTTTATACCCTGTGTTTCCGTTTACTCTGCAATTAGCCACCTGAAAGGCCTAAGCGTACGGCTCGTCGACAGTACTAACTGGCCCTTTTCAAGCCAGACTTTTTGAACTAAATCCTTCAGGACAGGAAGGCGAAGCGGCCCTCCGTTGAAACCACACTCTGCAGGAGCCAGAATGACAGTATTATTTAAGAAACTACAGGGAAGAAGTGTCTGTTGTTGCTTGATCTGCCTTTATTTTGTAAGATTTGAATAGCGACTGATTAAAAACCGCAGTTCATTTCAGAGATTTTTCTTGTATTGTCTTTATTTTGCCATTACGTGTGGAGTGACTGCTAAAAGCTGTATCATAATGGTGGATGATGAGTGCTGATGTGTCCTGTTGGTATCGGTTCACATGCTTCACGTGATTTAAGATGAGCGCGAGTCTTTTATTGACGCTGGCGCTGGGGCTGCATCGAGCTGTGGAGCTGCTGTCTCCCTCTCTCTCTCTCTCTCTCTCTCTCTCTCTCTCTCTCTCTCTCTCTCTCTCTCTCTCTCTCTCTCTCTCTCTCTCTCCCCCTGCTTTGACCTTTGAGGTAAACCTTCTGCTCTTTGGGCAGGTGGTGTAACAGGATAGCTAAAGTCAAGTCGCCGTAGCTCTGAATACGAAGACGGAGGCGATGGGTTATGCAACTGCTTCCTTCTTTGATGAACTTTAAATTCCAGCTGGGAGGAGCATATGGTCAGAGGGCCGCCCGGGTGGGGGGGCATTTTATCCTGCACATATGTTGCTTTTGAAACATTAAAGCAGCACGTTAGGCTTACCTTTTCCTTTGTATTGATCCTCTGAAAAGATGTTTCCCTGGATGGCCTCATCAACGTCTGACCAAGAACCCCGCCCTCCCTCCCCACCACTTCTGCCTGCTGTTGTTTCTGTGCATGTTCACTGGCCAAGAGGAGCCTCTCCTCCTGTTTCTTCTTCACTTCTCCTCCTCCTCCTCCTTTCCTGTGTCTGCCCAAGCTTGCCGAGCCGAAGTCGCCTGCGGTCCTCACTAATTTGCACTTTCTGAAAGCCTGCGGTCGTCCTAAACACTACCTGCACTCTGCTCTAACCCGCTGCATAAGTTCGCTGACCACTAACATCTTATGCCTGCACATCCTCCAACCGTAACAAGGGAATGAAATGCTGAATTATTGCTGGATCATGCATGTGTACAGGAAAAAAAGAGTCCTGTACATCTCTGTTCAATAATCACAACGTTTCCTCTGTGAAGTCACAGAAATGTATGGATGCTCGAGCTTTCTATTCTTGGGTCGAGCCGTTTATTTCACAGCCACTCAGGATAAGCAAACACGGTCGAGACATGTGGTGTTACATGCTATTAAAGGCATGTATAATTTAGTGTCCTGTAACAGAAGACGCAGCAGTTTTGCAGTAACGTACGCTGTAAAAAGGGGATCAGAGGTTTCAGCTTCCTCATCCCACTTTTCCACAAAAAAATGAAGAAAATATACACCATGTGCTCTTTTTTAGAGGATCAATTTTATCATCAATTTTAGTGGAGCATATCACATTTCGATGTTTACAACAGCTCATTTCCAAGCATTTTTATCTCATGATATTGTAATTCTGATGGAAAATTCCGAACTTAGGACGTAATTCTTTCCTCCCACTGCTGCTTAAAGAAAATAAAAGCCACGATATCATCCACTTGATCTCAATATTTTTTTGTTGTTGGTGTGGTTAGTAGAGTTAGCAAGCTAACCAGCTAGTAGAAGCTCGTTCAGCCTGCTAAATCAAGCATCTGGTTGCTCCTCAGTCCAAAACTCCCTCCCACTACTTGATGTGCAGTACGGCAATACTTAAAATTCTACATACTGCACCTTTAGAGAATCATTTTGTCAGACCACTTTGTCCGTTTCAACTGTGACATCCAAAACAATCAATTTATTATATTTGAAGTGACCATTTTCATGCATCCTGAATGGACTCGCTACAGCTGTTTATTTCAAAGCTGCCAACCAACTCGGTCATTTTTCTGGTCCATCTCGTGTAGCACTGACCATCTTTCGGCATTTCTCCGTGGAACTGAAGCTTTAACACCCCAATCTTTATGTATCACAGGGACCTGACTGGCACTCTAGCAGTGACTTCCTCAACCGGTGAGTTTTTTCTCTTCAACCCTTTGTGCGCACACACACACACACACTCACACATGCACGCACGCACGCGCGCACCCACACACACACACTCCCTCACAGTGGTCCATAGGTCAGGTAGGAAACATTAGAGCAGGGTGGGTCTTTTTCTTCAGGCTGTGGAATCTCTTCAGGAGGATCCACGGTGAACCGGGCGAGGCGGGGGGACGAGTGGGTGGGCTGCTTTTACGAGTTGGTTAATTATACAATGGATGTGTGATGTGGAGGTACAAAAATGTGCAGAACCTCTCTGTGTGTCAACACCGTCAGAGGCTGCGCGCACTGAAGTCACAGTCATTTTTCCTGATAGTTAAAGGACTGGAGTTTTGGAAGAAGAATAAAATTCGGGTCAACAAAACACAAACAACAAAACGATTACCAGGGAATATACGTGGATGTAATCGCGACAAAAACAATGACGGGAAATGTTTGCTGACATTTATGTGATGGAGAAACTGACATATAGTCAAAGGTCAAAGGTGACGTGTTGCATAAACAGTGCGTAGAACCGTGACAATTATTCGGCACGGAGCACGAACTTCAAGAGCATTGGAGAAATGATCCACCCTCTTAGATGGTGAGTGTTACAAACCTGGTGGGAGCTGCAGTATCCTTTGCACCCTCCCACCCTGAGACACACTCAGATGCTTGACAATCCTTCGAAATGTCACCGTTCTGACGATTGCTAACTCCTATCTGCCCCCCCCCCTAAATATCTCCCATCCCACTGCAATACGTGACGACACGTGCAGGTTGCTGCTCCTCTGTGGGGGCCCCTCCCCCCCTTCTGTTTCCTGTTCTGGTCTCGGATGCGGGGCCCCTCCGAAGAGGTGTGACTGCCCGCATTAGCACCACAATCGATGACTAAACGCCTCGCACGCCGCCGCCCTCCCTGGCGATTCTATTCTCGGGGCCCCCGCACACAAGCGCATCGCATCCGGCTGACGGCATGCCTGATCAAAACACATTACTCACGTTGAGGACGTACGGACAGATGCTGAAGTGAATCTCACAGATGAGCAGTTGAGTCACCACGGGTTGTGGCCACGAACGTGTGACGCTGATGCGGGCCACGGGATTTGATTGGCGGCGGATCTAATCGAACGTCGTATAAATTTCGGCGGCTTCGTCTGCGGAGACAAACCTGTTTTTTTTTTCCTTCCATGACAAAGCATGAAATGTAACGGTGCGTCAGTTCCTTTATTTGTCATTTGTCAAAACAGGTTTCAGCCTGTTAGGAGGAAAAAAAATCATCAGTATGTAGTGTACTGGTAATTTAGGGAGGGAGAAAGAGGCGGAGATTGACGCAAGACAAGTGAGGGAGGAGGGAGGAGGGAGGAGGGGGGGGGTGAGAAACATGCCAGTAATCTGAAGGCTGGAAAAAAAAAAAGAGTCAATTTCATACCCCGAAATTGCAGGGTGAGGCGCTGCCGGGTATTCTGAGCGGTGGGAACCATCCACTTGTTTTCCAAGTGTATTATCAGAACCACTGACAACAACAGCGACATGCAGGAGAGACTCCGTGGACTCTGTTTGGTTCAAATCAAAGTGGATTGGAGCAGAGATAAAAACGTAATTTGGTGGTTGCCGCAAGCTCCTAAGTATGTGTTGGGAAGTTTCAAAACACACTCTTGCCTGACCCTCAAGTGGGATGATGTCAGCAAAGAAATAAAACAAAACATAAATCTGCGTTCACTGTAAAGTTCCGCTTCACGTTCTGACGTTTATTGTCTCTCTCGCTCTCACAGGTATAATCAGCCTCACATACGGTCCTGGTCCTTCTCTCAAGCAGTAAGTAACACCTCAGTGCACAACTTGAGTCAGAGTGAGTGATTGAACCACACGTTGGAGTGAATGAATGGCTTGCCAGGCCTCCACAAACAATCACCTGAAGTTAAATACACTCGCAGACGCACTAACTGACTTCACAGGTACGTTTCTGGACTGTGGGAGGAAACCACAGTACCTGAATATAACTCACAAGGAGAACCTGTAAAACGCTGCGCAGAAAGACACCACATAGGCACAAACGAAGAACCTCCTCGCTGTGAGGTGAAAGAGCGAACCACTGAACCACAACGAGGCCCACAAACTAAATCGTGATGTCATTCTGTGTCATTCAAACACTTGTTTGTGAGTGGGAATAATCTATTATTTTCTCTCACCATGTGCCCACACGATGGCATAAACTGTAGTCTCTCGAATTCTCTGCTCACCATTTCCCCCTACTGAGTGGCACATGCAGTCCTTCTAAAGAGGCTGCTATAATTACTGATGCTTAACTCTTTCCCAGTCAAACTTTTTTGCATATGAACTTTTGTCTAATCCATTCTGACTTCATCTTGTTTCATGTCAACCAGTCACAACATGTATTCATATGCCACAAGTGCTGAATATCTAACTTGCCTGAGCGTTTAGCTCAAAACAACGCAGTCGCTGCTGGGCTGCCTGGTGGGTAAACCTATCCCACACTGAGTGGCTGGAGCAGACCTGAAAGGGAATGAAACAACAGCAACAGGGGTGAAGTGAGGATTGCTCTGCTGCTCGTAGCTGCGCACACGTAGAAACCGTACACCCCCCTCGGCACCCGTGAGTTACAGTCGGCCCCCTCTGTGGCACGTACCACTCATGCACCTCCGCGGGGGTCAGATGGATTAGGAACGTGGTGGGCAGTGGCACGGGGACAAATCAGTTTGGGGCAGATTTATGAGCCAATCGTCACCGGTTGCTGCAGCACAGAAGGAAGCCTTGACCTCCCTGTCGACCTTAACATGGAACAGAGGACGGGGAACAGAGCCACATGGTTGTCTTTACATTCTTCTTAAAGCAAGTCCAGTCCTTTCGGGGGGGGGGGGGGGGCGGGG